>CM047807.1:4382166-4982166 GCA_026214975.1 Gentiana macrophylla
TTCTCTCGGTATAACTCGGAAGTTTACCGTGAGGTCCGCTTGCTTGTCGGTCTCGCCATTTGACCAACTTGTCTCTCAATTGCTTTAACACTAGTGGATGAGTCTTCACCATGTCCACCAAACTCATCGAATTTGTGTTGAGGGACACATGAGGTGGTATGATTGTTGTTTCGAGTTTGATTCCAGCCACCTTGAGGCCTTTGGGAGTTCTCAATCGCCTCGATAGTTCGAGTTGAAAGAATTGAATTTGAAGGGCAGGTGGTAACTTGGCTTGATTGAAGTTTTGTCGTTGAAATCCTGAGTAGTTCGGCTTTGATTGAAGTTTCGGAAGGGTTGGTTTTGATTATCCATTAAGTTTACCTCCTCCGTCATCTCGCCCCACGCTGTGTTTCAAGATAATTTGAATCGTAAGGTTGCATCTCAAGATTGGCCAACCGCTTGCTTATCAATTCCATCCGAGCAACCAACGCTTGTGTATCAGATTGCTTGCGATGACCTTCTTTCTTAACAATATTGGTCTTCTTGGGAGTCGACCACATATTGTTCTTGGCGATGGTCTCGACCACTCAAGAGGCGATCTCATCACCTCCCCTAAGAAGGATCCATGAGTTGTGGAGTCAAGATAGTCTCTATTAGGTTGAGAGACACCTCTCAGAGAACGATTCAAAGAACTCATGTCTCGTCATATCCGTGATTGGGGCATTTCCTCATCAAGAGATTCAATCTCTCCCAAGCTTTGCCAACAGTCTCATCCTCCAATTGCTCAAACGTAGCTATTTCCCGTTTCATTTCCATAATCTTGCTGGTGAAACCCACTTAAGAGCGGCGGCTCTTTTGACATCATTCCATGTATGGAGGGAATGATGTGCTAACGATTTAAACCACCGACTTGCTTCACCTTTCAAAGCAAAAGGAAATAGCTTTAACTTTACGATCTCGGAATCAATACCAGGATAATGGCACGCTTCATGATTTGTGCGAATGTGGACAAGAAGTCGTGCGGGTCTTCTTGAGCAAAGGCATGGAAAGAGCTATTCGAACTAGAGCAACTACTCCGTTCTTTAGATCAAAGTTCGCTCCTCCCATGTCGGGAGGACGAATAGTCTATGTCCTCGAGAAAATCTTGGTTTAGATATGGAGTGTAGGGGTCCTGGTTCAGTTGATTAAGCTGGTTTTGTCTAAATTGTTGAAGTTGTTGATTTATGCCAGCTTGCTGATTCTGTTGAAGGAGTAAATTTAACTGAGCTTGGGGGTCAGGATTTGGAATTGGTGGATCTTGTTCCGCCATTTTGTCCAAATCAGGAGAAGCCTTCTTCTAAGGATAGATCGTTCAGGCTCGTGGATCAAAGATCGAAGTCCTTCTTACTTCTCGCTTGCATAAACCGGAAGAAAGGAAAGGAAGAAATCAACCCTTTGGGGTTGATTAGAATAGGTTTAGAAAAAGATTAGATGGTTTAGAGGAAGAAAAGAGAAGAAAAGAGAAGAAAGAAAAGAAGTGATGATTGAACAGATCGAATCAAGCGCCCAATTTTAATGGACGTTTGCTCGTAATCGAACGCTGTTCGCTTGAATGAACGTTCGCTCAGAGGCGTAATTGAGGTGGACGGGCTTTCAAATTGTTGAACGCTCGTCGAGATACTAAAACCTAAAAACTAAGGTTACGTAAATTAAAAACGAGATAAAAAAATAAAAGCAGAAAAGACTTATGGAAATAAAATCAAACAAATCTATAATAAAAAAAAGTAAGGAAAATAATTGAAAGAAAATCAAATAAAATAAAACAGTAATCCTAAAATTAAACGTAAATCGAAAAGAAACCTACCTACTTAAAAGTTTAAAAACAAGAAAACACTAAGACGGTAAAAACGCGTGTTGAAACCTTCTAGGCCAAAATGGAGGGGAAAGCGTTGGATTTTGACCTAGAAAGCGATCAAGAACGGACACTCGAGCGAAAGTTACGGCCAAAATACTATCCGCATGCTAAAAACGATCCCTTTTGACTCGTAAAATTGTCCTAAATAGAATCCGACAACCGTTACCGACTCCCGGCAACGGCGCCAAAAACTTGTTCGGTAAAACGAAGTTTTAATTTATAAACGAAACACCCCAAGTATAAGGATCGTAGTATAGGGTGTTTACGGGTCGTCCTAAGGGAGTGGAATGTTTATCGGATCAAAGAACAATTATTCTATCGATTATGTCACAATTATTAGCTAAACTAAGGTTGAAACTAACTAAAACCTAAACCTAAGAATCGAAACTAAAACAGGAAATAAAAACAGAAATAAAACAAGCTGAAAAATAAGAAAACAGAAAGGCGGACGAGCGTTCACTAAAGTGAACAGCGCCTCAAAACTAAACCTAATGGACGGCGTCGCTTATTGCGGACGGCGCGCCTGATTATGAATCAAGCGTAAAATTGCGTAAAAACAAGCAGGAAACTAGGGTTTATAAAACTAAAACTTAAACTAAACTTAATCTAAACGATTTAATTCAAACAATTGAGGGAAAACACAGCAAGGCGACTAGATTCCACCTATCAACCAACAATCCAACTAGATGGTGATTAAAAAGACATAGTTTTTAGTAGTGATTTATTCACTTAATTCAATTAAATTTCTTCAACCAAATTCTAGGGTTTCGTTTATCTTTCGAATAAACCGAACATGCAATCAAAACAGATCACGAGATTGTTTCAAACTTTTACTCAACTAAACATGCTTAATCTCTTATAACATGATTAGATGCATTACTTTGAATAAAATCAAACTCAAATAAACATACTTTCATATATTGATTCAAGCATAAAATAAACATAGATCGTTTCATCAAATCTTAATTCAATAAAACTTAAACAATACAAAACAGATCCAAAGTAATGAAAAACTATGAAATAAACTCACTAAACTTAAGCATCGAACTCTCTAGTTGGTTTGTGTTGTTGATAGGCTTCCTCCGTCGACTCACTGCAAGGCTTTTAGCCAACAATCATGTTGAAGATGATTGTTGGGTTGGAGAAGTTCATCTCTGTGTAAAAACGGCTCCTTAGGGTTCTAGGGCGCAGCTATGTGTATATGAGTAAATCGTGTGTAAAAGGTTAGGGTTTTAGGCTTCATAATGCGGTGCTTTTATAGAGTTTTAAGTCGGCTGGAAGTAAGTCGGCTATGGACGCCCGTCCGGTCTCGTGGACGCCCGTCCAGAATGCCTGGATGCTGAGTAAACGCTCGTTCATCCTCCGTCCGAACTCTCTGAATGTAAAATACGATGCTGGACGCCCGTCTGCTTTATCAAACGCCCGTCTAGAATGGACGGGATTCGGACGCTCGTCCAAGGTGCTGAGGGTCGGATTTCATCATCTTTATCCAATTTCTTTGAGCCAATTCCAACTCTATCTTGAATAATTCGACTTGAGCTTCATTTATCCACTTATAGCACTCGAAAATCAACACCTACATGATAAATAAACAATGCAAAAATGTAATAAAATCCAAATAATAATAATTCCATTAAATCAACACTTAAAACCTTCAATTTTGCATACAACCCTCTTAAAATCATCTTTATTAAATAATTACACTTAAACCCTTAATTCTCATGTAAATTACGCAAATGTGGGGAAAATAATAATGAAATAAACCCTTAATAATCATATAAATATGGCCTTAACAACTCCCCCACACTTAACTTTTTGTACGTCCTCGGACAAAACAATCAAAACTATAGCTCAACTTTATAAATAATCCACATAGATCTCTAACTCACGTAACGAAAGATACAACAACTATAGCAAATGATACCAACACAGAGATAGATTCGGTGTAAGTGTGACAAGCCATTCTCAATCTAGCAAGCCTTTCAAAGAAATATCCTCTCAGAAATTCCAATGACTATCCTAGGGAAATTTGTGTTTTCCCTTTATTACGAGTAGAAATTTGTGTTTTTTCTTTGGTAACGAGTTCGAATTCATGTTTTCTTCTTATTAACGAGTTCAAATTTGTGTTTTTCTCTGGTAACGAATTGTCCTTGCATAAAAAATGTTTTTTTCCCTGATGACGAGTTGACATCGCCGGAAATTTGTGTTTTCCCTTTATAACGAGTAGAAATATGTGTTTTTTCTTTTGTAACGAGTTCGAATTCATGTTTTCTTCTTATTAACGAGTTCAAATTTTTGTTTTTATCTGGAAACGAGTTGTCCTTGTAGAAAAAATGTTTTTTTCACTGATAACGAGTTGACATCGCTGGAAATTTGTGTTTTCCCTTTATAACGAGTAGAAATTTGTGTTTTTTCTTTGGTAACGAGTTCGAATTCATGTTTTCTTCTTATTAACGAGTTCGAATCTGTGTTTTTCTCTGGAAACGAGTTGTCCTTGTAGAAAAAATGTTTTTTCCCCTGATAACGAGTTGACATCGCCGGATATTTGTGTTTTCCCTTTATAACGAGTAGAAATTTGGGATTTTTTTTGGTATCGAGTTCAAATTCATGTTTTCTTCTTATTAACGAGTTCAAATTTGTGTTTTTCTCTGGAAACGAGTTGTCCTTGTAGAAAAAATGTTTTTTCCCTGATAACTATTTGACATCGCCGGAAATTTGTGTTTTCACTTTATAACGAGTAGAAATTTGAGTTTTTTCTTTGGTAACGAGTTCGAATTCATGTTTTCTTCTTATTAACGAGTTCAAATTTGTGTTTTTCACTGGAAACGAGTTGTCCTTGTAGAAAAAATATATTTTTCCCTGATAACGAGTTGACATCGCCGGAAATTTGTGTTTTGCCTTTATAACGAGTAGAAATTGGTGTTTTTTCTTTGGTAACGAGTTCGAATTCATGTTTTCTTCTGATTAACGAGTTCAAATTTGTGTTTTTCTCTGGTAAAGAGTTGTTCTTGCAGAAAAAATGTTTTTTCCCGGATAACGTGTTGACATCGCCGGAAATTTGTGTTTTCCCTTTATTACGAGTAGAAATTTGTGTTTTTTCTTTGGTAACGAGTTCGAATTCATGTTTTCTTCTTATTAACGAGTTCAAATTTGTGTTTTTCACTGGAAACGAGTTGTCCTTGTAGAAAAAATGTTTTTTTTCCCTGATAACGAGTTGACATCGCCGGAAATTTGTGTTTTCACTTTATAACGAGTAGAAATTTGTGTTTTTTCTTTGGTAACGAGTTCGAATTCATGTTTTCTTCTTATTAACGAGTTCCAATTTGTGTTTTTCTCTGGTAACGAATTTTCCTCTCAGAAAAAATGTTTTTTTATTGGATAACGAGTTGACATCGCCGGAAATTTGTGTTTTCCCTTCATAACGAGTAGAAATTTGTGTTTTTTCTATGGTAACGCGTTCGAATTTATGTTTTCTTCTTATTAACGAGTTCAAATTTGTGTTTTTCGCTGGAAATGAGTCGTCCTTGTAGAAAAAATGTTTTTTTCCCTGATAACGAGTTGACATCGCCGGAAATTTTTGTTTTCACTTTATAACGAGTAGAAATTTGTGTTTTTTCTTTGGTAACGAGTTCGAATTCATGTTTTCTTCTTATTAACGAGTTCAAATTTGTGTTTTTCTCTGGTAACGAATTTTCCTCTCAGAAAAAATGTTTTTTTCTCGGATAACGAGTTGACATCGCCGGAAATTTGTGTTTTCCCTTTATAACGAGTAGAAATTTGTGTTTTTTCTTTTGTAACAAGTTCGAATTCAAGTTTTCTTCTTATTAACGAGTTCAAGTTTGTGTTTTTCACTGGAAACGAGTTGTCCTCGTAGAAAAAAAAATTTCCCTGATAACGAGTTGACATCGCCGGAAATTTGTGTTTTCACTTTATAACGAGTAGAAATTTTTGTTTTTTCTTTGGTAACGAGTTCGAATTCATGTTTTCTTCTTATTAACGAGTTCAAATTTGTGTTTTTCTCTGGTAACGAATTTTCCTTGCAGATTTTTTTTTCTCGGATAACGAGTTGACATCGCCGGAAATTTGTGTTTTCCCTTTATAACGAGTAGAAATTTGTGTTTTTTCTTTGGTAACGAGTTCGAATTCATGTTTTCTTCTTATTAACGAGTTCAAATTTGTGTTTTTCACTGGAAACGAGTTGTCCTTGCAGAAAAATGTTTTTTCCCTGATAACGATTTGATATCGCCAGAAATTTGTGTTTTCCCTTTATAACGAGTAAAAATTTGTGTTTTTTCTTTGGTAACGAGTTCGAATTCATGTTTTCTTCTTATTAACGGGTTCAAATTTGTGTTTTTCTCTGGTAATGAGTTCTCCTTGCGGAAAAATGTATTTTTCCCTGATAACGAGTTCACATCGCCGGAAATTTGTGTTTTGCCTTTATAACGAGTATAAATTTGTGTTTTTTCTTTGGTAACGAGTTCGAATTCATGTTTTCTTCTTATTAACGGGTTCAAATTTGTGTTTTTCTCTGGTAACGAATTTTCCTTGCAGAAAAAATGTTTTTTTCTCGTATAACGAGTTGACAACGCCTGAAATTTGTGTTTTCCCTTTATAACGAGTAGAAATTTGTGTTTTTTCTTTGGTATCGAGTTCGAATTCATTTTTCTTACTTATTAACGAGTTCAATTTTTTTTTTCTCTGGTAACGAATTGTCCTTGCATAAAAAATGTTTTTTTCCCTGATGACGAGTTGACATCGCCGGAAATTTGTGTTTTCCCTTTATAACGAGTAGAAATATGTGTTTTTTCTTTTGTAACGAGTTCAAATTCATGTTTTCTTCTTATTAACGAGTTCAAATTTTTGTTTTTATCTGGAAACGAGTTGTCCTTGTAGAAAAAATGATTTTTTCACTGATAACGAGTTGACATCGCTGGAAATTTGTGTTTTCCCTTTATAACGAGTAGAAATTTGTGTTTTTTCTTTGGTAACGAGTTCGAATTCATGTTTTCTTCTTATTAACGAGTTCGAATCTGTGTTTTTCTCTGGAAACGAGTTGTCCTTGTAGAAAAAATGTTTTTTTTCCCTGATAACGAGTTGACATCGCCGGAAATTTGTGTTTTCCCTCTATAACGAGTAGAAATTTGTGTTTTTTCTTTGGTAACGAGTTCGAATTCATGTTTTCTTCTTATTAACGAATTCAATTTTGTTTTTATCTGGAAACGAGTTGTCCTTGTAGAAAAAATGATCTTTTCACTGATAACGAGTTGACATCGCTGGATATTTGTGTTTTCCCTTTATAACGAGTAGAAATTTGTGTTTCTTCTTTGATAACGAGTTCGAATTCATATTTTCTTCTTATTAACGAGTTCAAATCAGTGTTTTTCTCTGGAAACGAGTTGTCCATGTAGAAAAAATGTTTTTTTCCCTGATAACGAGTTGACATCGCCGGAAATTTGTGTTTTCACTTTATAACGAGTAGAAATTTGTGTTTTTTCTTTGGTAACGAGTTCGAATTCATGTTTTCTTCTTATTAACGAGTTCAAATTTGTGTTTTTCTCTGGTAACGAATTTTCCTCTCAGAATAAATATTTTTTCTCGGATAACGAGTTGACATCGCCGGAAATTTGTGTTTTCCTTCATAACGAGTAGAAATTTGTGTTTTTCTTTGGTACCGATTCAATTCATGTTTTCTTCTTATTAACGAGTTCAAATTTGTGTTTTTCGTTTGAAACGAGTTGTCCTTGTAGAAAAAATGTTTTCCCTGATAACGAGTTGACATCGCCGGAAATTTGTGTTTTCACTTTATAACGAGCAGAAATTTTTGTTTTTCCTTTGGTAACGAGCTCGAATTCATGTTTTCTTCTTATTAACGAGTTCAAATTTGTGTTTTTCTCTGGTAACGAATTTTCCTTGCAGAAAATTTTTTTTCTCGGATAACGAGTTGACATCGCCGGAAATTTGTGTTTTCCCTTTATAACGAGTAGAAATTTGTGTTTTTTCTTTGGTAACGAGTTCGAATTCATGTTTTCTTCTTATTAACGAGTTCAAATTTGTGTTTTTCGCTGGAAACGAGTTGTCCTTGTAGAAAAAATGTTTTTTCCCTGATAACGAGTTGACATCGCCGGAAATTTGTGTTTTCACTTTATAACGAGTAGAAATTTGTGTTTTTTCTTTGGTAACGAGTTCGAATTCATGTTTTCTTCTTATTAACGGGTTCAAATTTGTGTTTTTCTCTGGTAATGAGTTCTCCTTGCAGAAAAAATGTATTTTTCCCTGATAACGAGTTCACATCGCCGGAAATTTGTGTTTTGCCTTTATAACGAGTAGAAATTTGTGTTTTTTCTTTGGTAACGAGTTCGAATTCATGTTTTCTTCTTATTAACGAGTTCAGATTTGTGCTTTTCTCAGGTAACGAATTTCCTTTGCAGAAAAAATGTTTTTTTCTCGGATAACGAGTTGACATCGCCGGAAATTTGTGTTTTCCCTTTATAAAGAGTAGAAATTTGGGTTTTTTCTCTGGTGACGAGATCGAATTCATGTTTTCTTCTTATTAACGAGTTCAAATTTTTGTTTTTCGCTGGAAACGAGTTGTCCTTGTAGAAAAAATGTATTTTTCCCTGATAACGAGTTGACATCGCCGGAAATTTGTTTTTTCACTTTATAACAAGTAGAAATTTGTGTTTTTTCTTTGGTAACAAGTTCGAATTCATGTTTTATTCTTATTAACGAGTTCAAATTTGTGTTTTTCGCTGGAAATGAGTTGTCCTTGTAGAAAAAATGTTTTTTTCCCCGATAACGATTTGATATCGCCAGAAATTTAGATAGGTAATTGTGACGAGACATTTAAGATCAGAAAAGAACTTTTTCTTCTCCTGATACGTCATGTCCTCTAAATGACCACTCGCTAAATAGTTGACGTAGTCAGCGTACCACGGCCTAACCGTTTCAAGCTTCATCAATTGCTCAGTCGGAAAATCAATGCCTATATCATTGTGATTCTCTGCACCCTCATTTACTAAGCGAGATAAATGATCAGCCACAATATTCTCACTACCTTTCTTATCTTTAATCACAAGGTCAAACTCTTGTAAAATCAGAATCCATCGAAGTAACCTTGGTTTTGCATCTGCATTGTCCATAAGGTAGCGTAGGGCTGCATGGTCGGTCCAAACTACAACTTGAGACCCTAGAAGGTAACTTCTAAACTTGTCAATAGCAAAAACGACGGCTAATAATTCCTTCTCAGTCGTAGTGTAATTGCATTGAGCCGGGTTCAAGGTGCGGCTCGCATAATAAATGGGCCTGAACCTTTTATCAACTCTTTGACCTAAAACTGCGCCTACGGCGTAGTTAGAGGCATCGCACATCAACTCAAAAGGCTTGGTCCAACAAAGTAACTAAAATAGGGGCATCGATAAGCTTGTCTTTCAGACAATTGAAAGCTTCTTTGCACTTCGCATCGAACAAGAAATCTACATCATCTTTCAAAATATTTGATAAAGGCTTGGCAATGGTAGAAAAATCTTTAATGAAACGCCTGTAGAAGCCAACATGACCTAGAAAACCTCGTACCTCTTTCACTGTCTTAGGGTACGTCATCCTTTCAATGGCTTCGACCTTAGCCTTATCAACTTGAATACCATCATTGGACACCTTATGTCCCAAAACGATTCCTTCGTCTACTAGAAAATGGCATTTTTCCCAGTTAAGCACCAGATTTTTCTCAACACACCGTTGGAGTACCATATCTAGGTTCTTTAATATTTCATCAAAGCTATCGCCGTAGACTGAGAAGTCATCCATGAAGACCTCCATGCATTGTTCCACAAGTCCATAAAAAATGGCTAACATGCACCGTTGAAAAGTCGCGGGTGCATTGCACAGGACGAATGGCATTCTGCGGAACGCAAAAGTGCCAGATGGACATGTAAAAGTTGTCTTTTCTTGATCATTAGGATCAATGGCTATCTGGAAGTAACCAGAGTATCCATCGAGGAAGCAGTAATACTTGTGACCACTCAGTCTTTCGATAAGCTGGTCAATGAAGGGTAGGGGAAAGTGGTCCTTGGCAGTAACCTCATTAAGTCTACGATAGTCAATACTGCACTCAGCTTTCGTCACGAGTCGTAAGGCAACTTCCTCCCCTTTTTCATTCTTTTCGACTGTGATTCCGCCCTTCTTTGGCACAACTTGAGTAGGGCTGACCCACTCGCTATCGGCGATTGCATAGATGATGCCCATGTCAAGCCACTTTATCACTTCTTTCTTGACAACCTCCCTGCATATACGCGGATTCAGCCTTCTCTCGAGGTTGTCTAACCTTTTAGCTCCCTCCTCCGCTCGGATTTTATGCATGCATACATCTGGGTGATTCCTCGGATATCACCCACTTGCCATCCGAACGCGAGGATATTCTTTTTTAAGCACTTCTTCACCTGTGCTTCTTGCTCAGTGGTCGAGTTTCAAGAAATGATCAAAGGCAATTTATCTCCATCCTTAAGAAAGATATACTTAAGGTGTTTGGAAGCGGTTTGAGCTCTAAATCGATGAGGTGGTTGCTCAATACTAGACTTTAACGGGCCACCTTTCTCTTTATGAGCTTGGAGTGGTTGACTAAAGAATAACTCATCTTCCCGAGGCTCCACCCTGAAAGTGCATCGATCAAATCGCCCATCGGAATCCTCCGGTCAACACTTGCTTCCTTTTTTCTTGTGATCGGTCATTTTTCTTAACTCTTCATCTTTAAGCTCTTCCGCCGGCTCTTCCCAATCATCTACTTCCCAATGAGTAGCTTCTCTCCAAAATTCTACCTCGTCCCAACTACCCATCGAGAGCTTCTTCACCAGGGATGAAGTCTTCGACTCGATTCTTTGAGATCATTGTTTGTTGCTGGGCATCTCCATGCTTCTAACTCACTAACAGGCTCAGTGTGAGTGAGTGAAGATGACTCGTCAATGGCGACGGGCTGTAATGCATTAGAAGATGGTCCGCATCCATTTGGATCCTCAATAACTTCGAAAACACCTATCTCCGTCAGCTTCATTGCTTCCTCAAAGCAGGCATCTTTTTCGTCCTCATATATAGCTTCGACAAACGATATTTCATCAATTACGGCTCTTTCAGGATATGTCCTCGTGTGAAGGTAACGGATGTGTCATCGACTCTAAGAGTAATCATCGCTTCTGTAAGTCGATGAGAGCGTTAGAAGTGTCTAAAAAGGTTCGGCCTAGAAATTAGAGGCATCTCCTTATCAGGTGGATAGTCTAGAATAACCTTATCCAAGAGGGAAGACTAAATGTTCAACTTGAAGGAGAACATTAGCTACACAACCGCCGCTGCGATCCGGCTAGATTTATCTACCATCTGAAGAGAAATAAGGCGTTCCCGCATCCTTTTATCTAACCCGAGCTTTTTGCATACGTTTAATGGAATCACATTAATAGAGGCCCCTGAGTCGCATAAGACATTTTCGAATAAATGGCCTTCGATCTCACAGAGATTGAAGGTCTGCCAGGTCACCTCGCTAACAAATGACTTTCTCGTGAAACCATCGTGCAATCTTCGCAGAGCACTTCTTCACCATCCCCTGAAGCTTTCTCTTACTCCCACTGAAATTCTTTAAGATACTTAGAGCATTTAGGCATTTTGGTTAATACCTCGGCTAAGGGCATACTAACTTGTGTCTCGAGCATCCTCCTCACTCCAAAGATCTTTGCTTGTCATTAGTGAGGGCTTTCTTTCCTTTTTGGGGATAAGGAAGGGCTTTACCATTCCCTGCGGCCTGATTCTTTATTGCCTCATCCTCCTTATCCTTCCATCTTACGAACTTTTCTTTCTTTTTCTTAGTCAGGGGTACAGCTTTCTGACTTTCCTTCCTTTCCTCATCATCAGAATTATTTCCGTCCTCCGAAGAATTGTCACTAAGCTCCTCATCGTTACTTTCTTCGGTATGTGATTTCTGATTTCCTCCTCCTGAACTCATGGCGTCAGGAGGGGCTACTCGTTTCCCGACATCTTGCCGGATTCAGCCTTCTTACCACTTCTCAATGTTACTTCATTCAATTCTTCTTCTTGTCCATACTCCCACTGAGGTGTAATGGTAGTGCAAACATTCACATCAGCTTTCGGATTTCTCTCGGTATAACTCGGAAGTTTACCGTGAGGTCTGCTTGCTTATTTGGTCCGCCATCTGACCAACTTGTCTCTCAATAGCTTTAACACTAGTAGACGAGTCTTCACCATGTCTACCAGCTCATCGAATTTGTGTTGAGGGACACATGAGGTGGTATGATTTTGAGTTTGGTTCCATCCTCCTTGAGGCCTTTGGGAGTTAGGAGCTGTCCTTTGATAATTTGAGTTGAAAGAATTCGAATTTGAAGGGCCAGGTGGTAACTTGGCTTGATTGAAGTGTTGTCATTGGAATCCTGAGTAGTTCTGGCTTTGATTGAAGTTTCGGAAGGGTTGGTTTTGATTATCCATTAGATTTACTTCTTCCGTCATCTCCGTTCCTACCTGCATTCCAAGATCAGAAGGCTGCGTCTGAAGATTGGCCAGCTGCTTGCTTATCAATTCCATCTGAGCGACCAACAGCTTTGTATCAGTACTGCTTGCAGTACCTTCTTTCTTAACGACATTGGTCTTCTTGGGAGTCGACCACATATTGTTCTTGGCGATGGTCTCAGCCACTCTGTAGGCAGTTTCATCACCTCCCCCTAAGAAGGATCCATGAGCTGTGGAGTCAAGATAGTCTCTATTAGGTTGAGAGACACCTTTATAGAACAGTTCCAGCAACTCATGTCTGTCATATCCGTGATTGGGGCATTTCCTCATCAAGAGATTCAATCTCTCCCAAGCTTTGCCAACAGTCTCATCCTCCAACTGCTCAAACGTAGCTATTTCCCGTTTCATCTCCATAATCTTGCCTGGTGAAACCCACTTAAGAGCGAAGGCTCTTTTGACATCATTCCATGTATGGGGAGAATGATGTGCCAACGATTTAAACCACCGACTTGCTTCGCCTTTCAAAGCAAAAGGAAATAGCTTTAACTTAACTATCTCAGAATCAACACCAGGATAATGGCCTGCTTCACAGATTTGTATGAATGTGGATAAGAAGTCGTGTGGATCTTCCTGAGCAGTACCATAGAAAGAGCTATTCTGAACTAGAGCAACTACTCCGTTCTTTAGATCGAAATTCACTCCTCCCATGTCGGGAGGCCGAATTGGTCTATGCCCCTCGAGAAAATCTTGATTTAGATATGGGTTGTAGGGGTCCTGGTTCAATTGATTAAGCTGGTTTTGTCTAAATTGTTGAAGTTGTTGATTTATGCCAGCTTGTTGATTCTGTTGTTGCTGCGGAGCTTGCATTTGTTGCAGAATTAGATTTAACTGAGCTTGGGGATCAGGATTTGGAATTGGTGGATCTTGATCTGCCATTATGTCCAAATCAGGGAAAAGCCTCCTTCTGAAAATAGATCGTTCGTGCTCGGGATCGAAGATTAGAAGTCCCTTCTACTTCTCGCTTGCATAAACCGTAAGAAAAGGAAAGGAAGAAATCAACCTTAGGGTTGATTAGAAAGCGAGTTTAGAAAAGGTTTGATGGTTTAGAGGAGAAAAGAAAGAGAAGAGAAGAGAAGATAGAAAAGAAGTAATGATTGAGCAGAGTGAATCAAGGCCCAAGTGTTAGTGGACGTTCGTTGAGTGAACGCTTCGTTCAGATTTATGAACGGTCGTTCGGGGGACAGATTGAAGTGGGACGGGCGTTCAAGTTCTTAAACGCTCGTCTGGACTTCAAAATCTAAAACTAAGGTTTAAAACTTAAAACGAACTAGAAATAATTAAGGAAACTAAAAAGAACGTACGGAAATAAATAAAGGCTAATCTAAAATTACAAAAAAAAAAACAAATCTAAAATTATAGAAACTAATATAACTATCAAAAATTAAAGAAAATAATTGAAGGAAAATAAAATTAAATAAAACAAGGTAAAACGAAAACAAAAATAAACGTAATTCTAAAATTTAGACCAACGAATTAAAATTAAAATCGATATAAAATTTTATTCCTAAAAGAATCCGACAACCGTTACCGATTCCCCGGCAACGGCGCTAAAAACTTGTTCGGTAAAAACACGTTTTAAAATTTATAAACCGAAACACCCCAAGTATAAGGATCTGTAGTAAAGGATGTTATCGGGTCGTCCTAAGGGAATGGAATGTTTATCAGATTCTAGCACAAATTCTATATCGATTATGTCACAATTACCTATCTAAACTAAGATTGAAACTAACTAAAGGTAAAACTATTAACTAATCTAAAACTGAAAACAAAAACGAACAGAAAACAGACAAGTTGGACGAGCGTTCAATTTAATGAACGAACGTCTGGAAACGAATTCATCGACGGCGGCGCCGCGCTATATGACGAACGCTCAACTACGAACAGAAAGGAAAAGTGCAGGAAAACAGCAGGAAATTAGGGTTTATAAAACTAAAACTTAAACTAAACTTAATCTAAACGATTTGCTTAAAACAATTAAAGGAAAACACAGCGAGGCAACGAATCCACCCATCAACAAACAACCCCCAACTAGATGGTGATTAAAAAGACATAGTTTTTAGTAGTGATTTCTCACGAACTCGATCAAATTTCTTCAATCAAATTTCTAAGGTTTCGTTTATCTTTTCAAACAAACTAAACATGCAATCAAAACTCAATCACAAGATCGTTTCCAAACTCTTACTCAACTAAACATGCTTAATCTCTTACAACACGATTAGATGCATTACTTTGAACAAAATAGAACTTAAACAATATATTTTCATATAATCATTCAAGCATAAAGATAAATAAGCCGTTTCATAGAATCTTAATTCAACAAAACTTAAACAATGTAGAACAGATCCAAAGTAATGAAAAACTATGAATTAACTCACTACTCATCTAGTATCGAACTCCTCTAGTTGGTTTTGTTGTTGACGAGCTTCTTCCGTCGACTCACTGCAAGGCTTTTAGCCGACAATCATGTTGGACAAGATTGTTGGATTGGAGAAATTCATCTCTATGAAATTAGGGTTCTTTGGCCGCAGCCTTTGGTGAAAATTGCGATCTCAATGTTGTGTAAAAAAAGTATATATTTAGGGTTGAGGCTGCTGCTGTATTTATAGAGTGCTAAGTCGGTTAGGGTTTAAGTCGGCACCGGACGCTCGTTCACTTATATGGACGCCCGTTCAAGATGCCTTAGACGCTATCAAGACGCTCGTCCAGATTCCGTCCAAACTCTCTGTTCAACTTTTCTTCCCTGGACGCTCGTCCGAATTACCAGACGCCCGTTCACATTGATGCAGAACGGATTTCTTGATATTTCCATCTTTATCTTGATTGATTTCTTTTCTTATCTCTTTCATTTTCCCATATCTTTGATTGATCCTCTCTCATCTCGAAATTAAGCCTCCTAAAAGATAAATAAACATTGCAAACTGTAGTAAAATCCAAATAATCATAATTAAATCAATTAAACACTTAAAATAACCAATTTTGCAAATAACCATATTAGAATCATCCTTACTAAATAATTGCACTTAAACCCTTAATTCTCATGTAAATATGCAAATGTGGGGAAAATAATAACGAAATACACCCTTAATAATCATATAAATATGGCCTTAACAGGTTTTGAGGGAAACGAAGATGAAATTAAATCCGAAGAAGTGCACCTTTGGGGTCAAGTCGGGGAAGTTTTTGGGATACATGATCTCGAAAGACGGGATTCGAGCGAACCCGGATAAGATCGACACTTTAAAAAGCATGCCTGCACCTCGAAATATAAAGTAAGTACAGTGACTCACTGGTCGAATGGCCACCCTCAACGGGTTTTTATCGAGATCTGCCCAGCGAGCTCTACCGTTTTTCAAGATTCTCCATAAAGCCAGTCTTTTCTATTGGGACGAAGAGTGTCAGAAAGCCTTCGAGGATTTAAAAGCGTACTTGTCGGAGTTACCCACTCTCACTTCACCCCGGGAAGGAGAAAAATTGTTGGTATATCTGGCAGTATGTGAAGAAACAGTGAGTGCGATTCTGATTCGCGAAAGGGTCCATGGCCAAGTGCCAATTTATTTTGTTAGTAAAGCATTGCATGGACCCGAGATCCGATACTCACTAGCAGAGAAACTAGCATTATGTTTGGTACATGCCTCGAGAAAACTGAGGCCTTATTTCCAAGTCCATCCCATTATGGTGGTCACTGACCAACCGTTGAAGCATATTTTAGCGAAGCCCGACACGTCGGGTCGACTAGCAAAATGGGTAGTGGAGATGGCAGAGTATGATATCGAGTTCGTGTCTCAGACTACGGTTAAGGCACAGGCCTTGGTAGATTTTCTGGCTGAAGGAATTTCCATCCAACTCAGGCAATAGAAGCAAAGCACAGAAGAACAGTGGACTCTCCAAGTCGATGTGGCATCAAGCAAAGAGGGGGCAGGAGTTGGACTCCTTCTAATCAGCCCGAAAGGCGTAGAATTCCCCTACACTCTTCGATTCAACTTCAAAGCGATGAACAACGAGGCTGAATATGAGGCTATGATTACAGGTCTGAAACATGCTTTGAAGTTGGGAGTCGAGAATCTACTAGTTTACAGTGACTCGCAGTTGGTGGTAAATCATATCACGGGGGAGTATGAAGCCAATGAAGAGACCATGAAAAATTACCTAACAGTTGTACAAGGCCTCATACCAAAGTTCAATTCAGTTCAGATCGAGCAGGTCCCCTGAAGTCAGAATAAGAGAGTCGATGCATTATCTAAACTCGCTTCAAACTTTATCTCGAGCAAGAAACTTCTCGTCGAGCTATTGACCGATAGAAGCTACAAGGAATCAGAACTGCAGCCAATCACTCAACATGCAACATGGATGGATCCAATTGCCCTTTACCATAAGGACGGAATTCTGCCATCCGACAAGGTACAAGCAAGGAAAATCCGACTTCAATCAGCACGGTATGCATTCTTCGATTCTATCCTTTATCGGAAATCTTTTGTAGCACCATGGTTAAGATGTGCATCAGAAGAAGATGGTGCATATCTTCTGGAAGAAATTCACAGAAGAGCTTGTGGAAATCAATACGGAGCTAGGATGCTTGCTCGAAAGTGCAAGCTAGATGGGTATTTTTGGCCGTCGGTGCAACGAGATGTGAACCGCCTAGTTTAGAGGTGTAGAACTTATCAAATCCATAACAATATCACTCATCAATAGGCTCAAGAAATGAAAGTCATCTCGTCAGCACGGCCTTTTGATCAATGGGGCATCAACATAGTCGGACCTCTACCCCAAGCTCCGGGCAACAATAGATACGTGGTCGTCGCCGTGGACTACTTAACAAAATAGGTCGAAGCCAAGGCGTTGACCGACATCAGAGCTTCAACCATCAAGAAATTCTTGTGGGTCGATATTTTATGCAGGTATGGAATTCCCAAGGCTCTGATCTCAGATAATGGCACTCAGTTCGAAGACCAAAAAGTTAGAGAATAGTGCAACGAATATCGTTTTAGTCAGCACTTCACCTCGGTAGCGCACTCGTAAGCAAACGGTCAGGTCGAGCAGACAAATCGACAGATCAAGATAGGGTTGAAAAAGAGGATAGAAGCCGAAGGTCGAGACTGGGAAGCACAACTTCCGAGCATCCTATGGTCGTACAGGACAGCTCTAAATTCTTCGACAGGAGAGACACCCTTCTCCCTGGTCTACGGATGCGAGGCGGTAATTCCCGCAGAGATCGGTATACAAGTCGGAGATTTGGTCCTCAGAAAGAATGAAGCAAGTTGACAAGAAGCGATTGGCAAGTTAGACCCGAATTGGGAAGGCCCGTATCAGATCCTAAAGGTTCATCCCAAAGCATCCTACCAACTCGGACGAGCAGATGGAACCACGGTTCCTCGGCAATGGCACACCAATAATCTGAGGAAGTACTATGTTTAAGTAAACTTTATCTCGAGTTATTCATATTTTTACTCTTTGTAATCTGTCTGTGTGACAATTTTCTGAATATTCTAATAAACATGTCTTCTCTCGAGATGCTTTTGTGTTTTTATTTTAGGATCTACAGCCTTCACATTATAAGTCTAATATGATACAAAATGTCGAAGGCAATGCAATCGACTACGAGAAGGAAAATCCGCAAGTCGGATCCTCAATATAGCCTAAAGCAAAATGATCCTACAATACAAAAAATGCTAAGGCAAAGGGAGAGTTCGCAAAGTCGGACCAAACACCCATAAACTCGACCAACCAAAAGCAAAATGAGCCTAATGGGTAAAAAATGCCAAGGCAGAGGGACGGTTCGCAAAGTCGGACCAACCGCCTAGAGCATCGACCTGCCCATAGCAAAACTAGTCCGAGAGACAAAAAATGCTAAGGCAACTAGGTCGATCTCAACTAGACAAGACTCACAAGTGCAATAAGAACCAAAGGTTCATAATACACTTGGGGGGCAACACGACATCGATAAAGCAATCAGCAAATAGGGCCAGAGGCCTGACAAGCGAAGAGCTAAAAAACATCGAGACATGAAAGATTAACAATAAATAGAAAAGGAAACAAAATACTACAAAAATCAAGGCAAAATCGATGCAAAATAAGGTCAGGTCGACAAGACCAGCCTAGACAAGCCAAAGATTATACAAGACCAAATCCGAATTATACAGATCGAATAAAAGTTCAACAAAGGTTAAATTCAAAGAACAACAGTTATAAGGTAGCATCGGGAGTCGGCTCGGTGATAGCAGGGGTCGGCTCGGCCTCGAAAGTCAACGGACCATACTTCTGGGCAAGGGATTCCCCTCGTTGGAACTCCTCACCGTACTGTTCATACAACTTCTCCGCCTCAGTATCATAGAATTACGGCACAGCAAGCTTAGACACGTCGAACTCGGATAAACGTCCATAGCCTGATTCACCGCCATTGTAAAGCCGTCCATCATGGCCATACGCATCATCACGTTCAGGTCTTCATCGAGATCCCTCGACTTACGATACTTCAGGATTGCATCTTTCTTGGCCACCTCGACCTGGGAGGAAACTTTCTCCAGTTTGACAGTCAGAGCATCCCTCTCTCTCCGAGCCTGCGCAACTTTGATCAAAGAAGCATTATGCGCTTTCTGCATCTCCTCGAACTACACCGCCAGATCGGCCAATTTTTTATCTAGGACCTACCAGTCGCTTCGTGTTCTGGTCAAGTCATTGGCAGATTCAGACAGCTCGTCCTGCAACCTTTTTATCTCGGCATCCGCCTCTTTCGCATGAGCCTCCAACTAGGACTCCAATCCGGCTATGGCGGCACTTTTCTTGGTGCTCTCATCGAGCAATGCACAAATTTTCCTCTTCAAATCCTCTTCTGCCTCTACTAGCGTAGCCAATCTCTTAGCAGCCTCCTTGCCGAGGTGGTTTGTCTAAAAAAAAACAACAACAACAAAAACAAAATGCATCGTCTAGCAGAAATAAAGGACGGGCCACGATAAAAGTAGGATAAACGGAGCGACTTACCATACGACACAGCTTCCGAAGTGCAGAGATAGAACCTTGTTCTTGCGCTATCTTCGGCAGCCCGGTTCATATCGATCTCAATTTCAGCAGCGGCTTCACCGACTTTGGCCTTTTTAGCCTCTCTACGCTGATCCCTCACCATGTCGGGCAGAGTTGGTCTCTTTCTTGGTTGTCGAGTGACGTCCTCAACATTCCCACCGGCAGATGGTGTTATATCGACTATGGCTTCGTCATTTTCATCTCGCAATGAACCATAGCGAGTAAGTGGAAAATCAGCAGATTAAGGCTGGGCGGCGGGGTGAGCGAAATTGCTGACTCGACATTAGCAGTACGTCCTTCAGACGGCTGCGCTGGAACAACTTCGACTAGGGAAGAGCTCCCCTCTCCGGTATTAGGAGTTTTCCTCTTCTCGGCAACCTTATCCGAAGGAGCCACCCGACCTCGAGTGGCGGAGCTAGCTTACCCTTCGGTTTGGGTACTTGAGTAGGATCAGAGATAACCGAGAAATTCCCCACTACAAAAGGAAAAGACAAGGTTAATATCAGCAATAATACCAAGTCACAGATCTCGACAAAAAAAATAGAAAAATATCCTACAGTTCTCTTGGTCTGTGGCATGGAGTGTCGAAAAGGGCATCGGCCCTGCATTCTCCGGTTTAGCCAGCTCGTACAAAAGGCGCAGATCTATGTTGGACACCTCGAAACGAAAGTTATCCATCTCACAGGCCTCTCGAGAGGCGCGATCACCACTGACGGACCTTTTCTATGCTATCAATCCTTACCGGCAGTGTACCGGGTCAAATTGTAGTGATAGTATGGTGAGTCAGGTGTCGATCCTCAGGGAAACTTGGTAATTCACCGTGTGATTAAACACCGAGAAACTATTATTATCTCAATCTAAGTCGCAATTTTATTATCCAACCAAACTCTAAACAAACAATAAATAAAAGCATAAAACTAAAACAGATATATATAAGTATATAAATATATATATATAGATATATAGCAATACCTATATATATATATATATAGATATAAGTATATATAGGTACCAAAACAATATCTAGGGGAGGGAGATAGATATTATAATTAGAGACTAGCCAAGAATATGTTATTGAATTATTATATCTTTCTAGTGGAAATTAGATGTGCTCGATCTTTATTTTAAGTTAAATCAATTATACGAAACGGTGCACTCCTAAACTAAACAATTCATCCTCACACGAGTATCTGAAATTGTCATATGTCCAATCATTTGTCCAAGGTCATCCTCAAGCATGGGTCACTCCCGTTTTGTCATTCGGCCAATTTTAAGGTATGTCAATTAAACAAACGAATTAAACGTAATAATCTCTCGAGTACATATTTCAATAAGAGTTTGTTTCTCCCGAAACAAATCTACCCCCGGTTTAGGAAATCGGATTCCGTTGTCACGTTTTCACTCGGCCAATTTTACCCTCCGGTCTTTCTATTAACGAGTTCATAACCTAACTACGAGGCGTCAATTCATAATTAGATTATGAATTCTTTCATATCAAGTAGCTAATTCAATACGAATATAGAAAGAGATTCATTATAACCGATTTTTATCCAATTTTAGTATAGTCATCATCCATTTCCCTAAAAAGATAATACTAATCCAATTTCATATCTTGGCTAGATATTAAGTTAGCCTAATATCATTATAATTCATATATAGATACTAATAACAACATAAATACATTAGAAAAGTTAGCAGATTACAATCGAAGCTTGAGTTGTATCCTCCGGAAATAGCAACTCCTTTACATCAATGAGCCTTGATACATCCTCTAAGCATTATAACGATACTTTATACTACAAAGCATTATTCGGCAGAGTGCCGTTATGCTTTTATTTAACTAAAAACAACAAAACAAAACTATAGATAGATATAGAAGAGAGATATATGCATTGGTACACTTCAAAATGGTTGCACTTGAGGGGTATTTATAGAGTACACCACAAGGCCGGCGCGTGCCGGACACCAACCGGCGCGTGCCGGTCAAATAGTATATATTCCCTTGTCAGAGATTTGTGGGCCCAGTTTCAGAGATTTTCCTGCAATATTCGGCCTTCTCCGGCGCGTGCCGGACATACAACATATCTGATGTTCATAAAAACCTATCTCGAGCTGTAGACCTCAGATTGACATGATTTAATATTCGTTGGAAAGCTCTCTTGAGGATCTACAACTTTCATCAAGGACTTTTTTCTCTGAAAATGCCTCTAAGTTAGGTCAAATGTCCGTTGAAGATGAATCACGGTAGAAACATTAAGGACAGTTGATCTGTTCAAAGTTGTTAGATTTTGGCATAGTCTTTTATCCCACAAAAACTCATGATTTATACTTCAAAGTATGTCATATTTTGGGATCTCGGTAAACATCTGATCCTGCAATAAAATCAACGAAACACCAAACGTAAATCTGACAAAAAACCATCATTTTTATCGTTTTTATAACTTATGCATCTAATTATAATTAACTATGATTTTTATAAGTTTTCAATGCATTTATATGAAATTATACTAAAATATCATAAAATAATAATAAAAAGTCTTATAATATAATGATATATTTTTCATACATCACAACTCCCCACATAGCTTTTGATCGTCCTCGAGCAAAATAAGCGATAATATATAAAAATTATAAAAATATAATATAATTCTTCTAGATTAAATTCCTAACTTAGTAACGTATGCTGTCAACATTATAATTATATTAATTTCATCTATCTAAGATATTTTAAAAAGATAAGAAGTGTATATAACATAATAAATTAGTTATAAAATATTATTTAAATGAAATTTTACATGAATTACTTTATAAGTATAAATAAAATATTTAGAACAACTTTTTAATCTCCACTGTATGATTTATCGGAATCAAAGACTAAGTCAAGTAGTTGGCAAATTGGATTGTAACGTTCAGGCTTAGGATAGTTGGCTAATCGAAAAGGATAACAAAGGAAAATCAAAAGAGGTAGAAGCAAGTCATACGTACTTACACTTTCATCTTTTGATCAAAAAAATTCTCAATCAGTAACACTCCTGGCACTGTTTTCCTTGATAATTTTCAAAATATGGTTTTCTCTCTTTTTTTTTATTTTTAATAACAACATAAATAATAAGAACTTAAGAACATAGGCATTGCTTTATCAAGATTGATCGGAGTACTACTCTTTCGATCGAAAATCACGAATCCGGTTTCCTTAAACTCGTGATAATTCTTGATAGTTTTGATTCAACTTTTTCTTTTTCATCAGATTTATAGCATATACCTTCATTCCCAGCAATAGGACATTTCGTGATAATACCCTAGCTGGACTACTATCATCAGACAGCTTTATCTGATATTTTATTTTTGGGTTGTCGATCAAAAACAGAAAAGATACCTATATTACTCTGTTCTTATATTTTTTTATTATTATTATTTTTTTTTTGAGAATAACCATATTTGATAACAAACTGCCTTCCGAATAACATTCATTTCAATCTCAGCATATATCAAATTTCGATGTTGTCACCGCTATCCATAAATACATACTAAACTTGCGGGATTTTCAAAGAAATGTAGACCATTATTAAGTTAGGGTTAGTAATTTCTAGTTAAAAATAATGGCTATTTCAAGTGAGGTCTTGATCACTCTACAAGGCTGAGGTGGGGACAAAAATTGGAAATTATGTTCGGGTAGGCTTATTTGGCTCTGGTTTATCAAAGTTATGCCAAAAATCTCATCATCCCTAATCCGATTCCAATTTCATACTTTGTCTTGAAAAGAAATTTATTCTAAAATTTCATTATAATTATAAGTAACTTTTGTCTAATTTCATAAAAAAAAATATTTCATAATATTTATCAAGATATATATACTAAAAATCTTATTAAAAATCTAAAATAGACATAATTAATATAGAAATAATATATCAAGATTACTTTACTTAATTAAAAATTTATTCTATCCAAATATATCATTTTTATCATAATAATTATATATTATTCACTTATTCCCTTAAGAAAAATTAAACTAAGTGTGTAAGTATTTGATGTATTAAATTCAATTTATTTACTAACCAATCCCCACTCCCCACTTACGAATTGGCATCGTCTCGATGGCTAATGAGTAGTAAAAATTTGGTTTAGAAAATAAAATGAATTTTATCATGGTTAGATTATTTTAGGTGTCAAATAGACGAGCGTTTATATAATATAAAAGAAAACATTTAAAAACATAAATTAAAAACATGCAAATATATTACAATACTAAAACACAACTTAAAACTACTAGGAGCGTTAAACTAGAAAACCATAAATTAAGTTAAACTAATTTAAACTAATTTATTAAACTAAGTTATTTTAATTTATTGTGACTTATACTAACGTACCGTAATACTTTTATGATTTTTATTCCTTCCTGACTACCAACACAATTATCTAATTTTCACCACTTGACGATCCTCCCGGAATATCGACTGGTAAAAGCCCAACACGAGGAATGCGAGCTGGAAAATATTCATCTGTCGCTCTTTCCGGAAACCTTGCCAAACGAACACATAACCTAGAAATCAACCATCCAAATGGTAAAGGATGATAATTCGGGCTTCTCCCGAACGCAAAACTCACAGCTGATTTCTGAATCAGCACCCCCCAATCTATAACAGCTCCAGTAGTAATCGCATATAGAAGCATCAATTCATCATCACTAACTTCCGAGAAATTAACAGTTGGATATACTCGTGAATTGATGAATCGCTTCCACGTTCTAAGATGGGGAAGCAAAGCAGTCGTAGAGACATTTTGATCAATATCATAATTGTAGAACAAGAGTGGACAAGCTTCCGAATATTTTGTAATAAAACCGTCAGCGGTATCCAATCTTCATTGATACTCAAAATGACTTGGTGATGTTTGGACTGGTGGAATCAAGAAAATTTGATTTATGTTAGTGGAAGTGAAAGGAACAACAACTCCTCTCACTGTAACAGACTGTGTTAATGACACAGTGTTAGCTTCTGACAGTACTGAATAGAATTCTCTCACCATAGTAACATTAATCCTACCTCTCGGCACACGACAAAAATAGTCCCACCCATCTACTTCCATCCTCGTAAATGCCCAGTTGTCAACCTTTCTGAAATTTAAACCTCTTTCAATCAGTACCGGTGACTGATTGAAATTACTTATGTAAGGGTTGTGAGCCGAAGCATACATAGGCTCGTAAGGGATTTGATGAAAAAATGGATTTGGAATGACAGAATTTGGTGTATGTGGAGGAGAATAACTGTTAACTGACGAACGATCGGACATTTTAAACTCTTTATAGCAAGAAAATTAAAGGTAAAGGAAGGAAATGAGCATTTTAGGAATGCTGCATCTGTTTCCTTTTATAGACAAAGCTGGACTGAAATGGAAATATCCTGAGAAGATCCTGCAGCCCATTACACCGGCGCGTGCCGGACACCAACCGGCGCGTGCCAGTCAAATAGTGCTCAGTCAGAGATTTTTCTATTTCTAGCTTGATCCAGCATTTATTTTCTGACAATAGATTCTGTATATTTCTAAAACGTGGTGAAAAAAATCTAAAAACATCCGAAAACTACGAAAAAGATAACAACGTAACAACGTGCACCACCCCGAGAGTGCATCAAACGTTTAACGTACACAACAAATATAAAAGATAATAAGTCAAACCATAAGTAGATAGTTATACAACAAAGAAAGAAATCACTCGTCCTCATCATAGTTAAGATCAATGTCACCAGTAAGGTCGTACTGAGATGACGATGATCCAAATGTAGATAGTATCGAAGTAAAATCAGCTCCTTGTGACTGTGTCGTATGAATATCATAACTGAACTGCTGTGGATCCGATACAGAAGTTCGAAATGATGTCTCAGTCCTCATCGTCGACATAGAAACTGATCCTTGAAGACCAAATGAACCAAATCCTGATGTCACATCTGCTACAGAAGTCACTCCTCCCATGCCCAATGATGTCCCTGGTGTACCTGTAAACATACCACCCTGTCCTATGGATGACGGCGTATAGTCCTGATAAATAGCAGGTGGTGGAATCGGCGGAATCAATCGGCATAGTATATGGGTCAGGTGACTATAGGGGTGTCTAGCGAGAAATCAAAGCAAATCTAGGATCATATTCACTCATAGCATCTCGATATCCTCTCTGACCAACTCTAATGTCCTCAGCCCAATGTCTATTCTTCTCACAGGCTAAAGCTATATTAGCATCAGTTCTAGCCTGAGCTTGAACTAAATGCTGAAACATAGCCTCAACTTGGCTCTGCTGTGGCTGATGTGACTGTCTAGGTGGTCTAGGTACTTGAGTGTGAATAGGAGGTGGAGGTGGCGGTTGTTGTTGTTGACGATTAGGATTATTGTAATCTATTATTCCAGTAGGTAAGGCTCTCAGCTTAAGACCAATGGGAGGAATGTAGGGAGACACAGTTCTATCCGAGGGTAAGACAGGGACTTCTGCAAGCTCACATAAGGCAGAAATGAGACTAGGGAACGGGAGACGTCCCCCTCGATAACGAGTGCTTGCAAACTCACATGCCTTAGAAAAGATCAATTTCCCCAGATTTATAGGAATATCATTAACCATGGCCCAAGCAATAACCACTTCCTCTCGACCAAATGCACAAACATGTGTGGAAGGACATACATTATGGCCTAAGAACTGTTTTATTGCCCTTATGTCCCTAATACAATTCCCATAAGCAAACCTATTTTCTATCCATTCAGCAGTGGGGTCAAAGGCTTGTTGGGCTTCATAAGCTTTGGTTTGTAGAGCCATAGGATGTTCTAAACCCCATACATTATGATAATTCTCCTCTTCAGGTATTTCAGCTAAACCATAGAATACATTAATCATAGCAGGGTAAAAGTAACATTAACACTTCTTAGAGGATATAGGTCATCTCTCAACCGTATCGACATCATAAGTAGATAATCTTGAATAAAACTCGATACCATAGAAAGCGTTAATCTTATCTTTCCTATCCATAGCTATATCCAACCATCCTCTATCCTTGAAAATTTCTTTCACTTCTTTCCCAATCTTCGAAAAATCAATCCCTCGTTCTAACCAAACCTTACTTTTACTAAAGTACTCATCATGTGCCCGCTTAGATTCTGCACTAGCGGTTTTTTCAAAGGTTAAACTTTTCTCCCTTTTAGTTAAAGGCCTAGTTTGTACTACCGGTACTACGATGGGTACTTCAGTCTTTTTCCTCTTAGGATTGCTTCGAGATGATGAGGCCATCTACGATAGTGGTATGACAATACAACAACACAAACAAACAACACCAACAACAAGAACCAACAATTACTTAGACTATAAAATCAAAATAAATTCAAAATAATTTCAGAAATTTAACTAAAATTTGAAATATTTGATATATATATATATATATATATATATATATATATATATATTACCTTAATATGCTAGAAAGAAATCTAGGTCGCCGGAATTAATGGTGGGTCGCCGGAATGAGAGAAAAGAGAGCTTTGAGCTTGCCAAGCTTCAACTTTTTTTTCAATGTTGATCTTCTTTTATGATTAAGTTGAAGAGAGGAAAAGAGATTATCACTTGTATGATGTTTGAGTGAAGAAAATTGATGGAAAATGGTTGATTTTTGAGGAGAAGAGAGGGAGAAGTCGGGCTGTTCTTCAAAAAAAAAATGGGTATGTGAGAAATGAGGCTATCATTCGAGATTAGGGTTAAGTGTATAGGTTTGCAGCGCGTGCGTGCCGCCGTCACATGGCCCCAAAAATCGAATTTTATCATTTTTGTGTAATGAGCTCTAATTATACCACATAAAAATCATTTGATGTTAATCAAATGATTTATGTTATATAATCTAAGCTCAATACGATTTTTCATACGAACATTTTTTTTAAAATATAAAATTACTACTATAATATTGAAAAATACTTATTTTTGATATAACATACCTACTTTATATGATAAAATAGGTTTATTATAAATTTTTCATAAAAATATTTTCTTTCAATTTTTAGAATTAACACAACTTTAAAAACAATTAAAAGACTAAAAGCACACACTAAAATTTTTAGGATTTTTTGCTAACTCTCTCAATCTCAGATCCTCAAGATTGTTATCATAACGATCCCTTAACCTTTCTCCTAGGAGTGATGCGTTTGAATTATTTCTTTGTATTCCCTCGGGATTTTCGGATAACCACCTAATCGTTCCCTTCTTAATAACATTCAAACACTCATCCTGGGATATGGTTGTATTTCTTCCACACTGTCCATCATGTTCACTTTTTCCACAGATTCTACATCTCATTAGAAACCTTGCTCTTCTTTTTATTGCACTCCTTGAATTTCCATTACAAAGTTCTCTTTCTCTGACTTCGATTAGCAATTCTTTATTTAATTTAGAAACTAAGGCTTCTATCTTAAACGCGACATCCTTATTTAGACCTAATCTTAAAAGTAAAATAAAAACTCTTATTCTATCTATGAAAGGCATCCGGTTCTTTTACGTCTATCATCCGGTAAAAGACGAAAATACTTTAAAATGCATATTAAAAGGTGAATTAGAAAGATAGTACATGTAATCAATTTGAGTTTAAAATTCGCTTCCTCAATTCGTTGGAGGGTCGATGAGTAATAATACTTCTTCTGGTTGAGGTATCCCTTCAGTTTCCACGAACAATTTCACCCTGTGTCCATTGGCTATAAAAGTTGTTTTTCTATCAGTTAGTTCAACAGCTCCAGACTTATAGATTTTTGTTACGTCATATGGACTGTCCATCTAGATTTAAGCTTTCGGAAACAACTTCAAAGCGTGAATTATATAAAAGTACTCGATCACCTACATGGAACTCACGACTATAGATTCTCTTATCGTGAAAAGCTTTCGTGCGTTCCTTGTAGATTCGAGCATTTTCATAAGAATCGAGTCGAAATTCTTCTAGTTCTGTTAACTGAAGTAATCTATGATCACCGACAGCTTTAGGATCAAAGTTTAGAAATTTAATAGCCCATAAAGCTCAGTGTTCTAATTCAACAGGGAGATGACAAGATTTACCAAATACTAATTTGTAAGGAGAACAGCCAATCGGTGTTTTAAAGGCTGCTCTGTATGCCCATAATGCATCATCAAGTCTTTCTGCCCAGTTTTTACGATTTGAGTCCACTGTCTTCTCCACGATTCTTTTAATTTCTCTATTAGACACCTCTACATGTCCACTTGTTTGTGGATGATAGGGTGTTCCAAGTTTATGAGTTACACCATATTTTTCAATTACCTTAGTAAATGGTCGGTTACAAAAATGTGAACCTCTATCACTAATGATAGCCCTCGGAATGCCATAACGTGTGAATATATTCCTTTTAAGGAACCTTAGCACTACTCTGGTATCATTAGTAGGGAGAGCTTCAGCTTCTACCCATTTAGAAACATAATCAACCATTACTAGAATAAATCTTTTTCCAAAAGATATAGGGAAAGGTCCCATGAAATCTATGCCCCATACATCAAATAGCTCACATTCTAATATCGGTTGCATAGGCATTTCATGTTTTTTCGATATATTTCCCCATTTTTGACATGATTCACAAGATTTTGCATATTTATATGCATCTCTATATAGTGTAGGCCAATAGAAACCACATTGTAAAACTTTGAAAGCAGCTTTCCATCCTCCATGATGACCTCCTGCCTCACGATCATGACAAAATGATAATACACTTAATATTTCACTATCAGGAATACATTTCCTAATTATTCCATCTGAGCATCTTCGGAAAAGATCCGGTTTATCCCAATAATAAAACTTTAAGTCATAAAAGAACTTCTTTTTTTGTTGCCAAGTCCAATGAGGTGGGATGTACTTACAGGTAATGTAGTTAAAAATATCCCCAAACCATGGCGAATCTTCCTTTGATGGTATTCTATTTTTTAATAATCGCATGGTTGATGGAGTATCTATCTTAAACAGTTTCTCATCTGGAAACGAATCCTAGATTTCTTTTCCTTTTCCTTCATCATTATCCATCCTGCTTAGATGATCTGCTACTACATTTTCACTTCCTTTTTATCCTTAATTTCAATATCGAATTCTGAAATGTGAATCCACCTAAGAAGACACGGTTTGGCATCTTTCTTACTTAAAAGATACTTCAGAGCTGAATGGTCTGTGTAGATTGTTACCTTAGAACCAACAATATATGATCGAAACTTATCTAAGGCAAATATTACAGCCAGCAGATTCTTTCTCGGTAGTTGCATAATTAAGTTTGAAATTTGCGTTTAATGTGTGAGAAGCATAGTAGATAGCTTTGAGAATTTTGTTATACCGTTGACCTAAAACAGCTCCTACTGACTAAATCACTTGCATCACACATAATTTCAAGCGGCAAATCCCAATCACGGTGCTACTAATCTTGGTGCATTAGTTAATTTCGCTTTTAGGGTTTTAAAGGCTTCCATACATTTATCATCAAAGTTAAAAGGTACTTCTTTTTCTAGCAAATGACTCAGGGGGCTTTGCTATTTTTGAAAATCTGCAATAAACCTTCTATAAAATCTGCATGTCCAAGAAATCCTCTTAACATTTTCAAATTAATTGGTGGAGGTAAATTTTCAATTACTTCGACTTTAGCTTTATCAACTTCAATTCCTACTTCAGAGATTCTATGACCTAGTACAATTCCTTCAGATACCATCAAATGACATTTTTCCCGAGTTTAGAACCAAGTTGGTATCTTCAGCGTTGTAAAACACGTTCTAAGTGTGATAAGCATTTATCAAAAGAATCTCCATAAACACTAAAGTCATCCATAAAGATTTCTAAGAATTTCTCGACCATATCGAGAAAATATTGCCATCATACATCATTGAAATGTAGCAGGTGCATTACATAATCAAGCGGCATTCTTTTATAAGCAAAAGTTCCATAGAGACAGGTGAAAGTAGTTTTCTCTATCTCTGCTTTGCAATGAATATCTGTAGATAACTGAATAACCATCTAAGAAGCGATAATACTTATGTCCACTCAATCTTTCCAACATCATGCGATGAATGGAAGTGGATGATGATCCTTTTATTATGATCATTCGGTTTCGAAAGTCAATACACATTCGATATCTGTAATTTCCTTGTCGGAATCCATTCATTTTTATCATTTTCTTTTACCGTGACACCTCCTTTCTTTGGAACTACTTGAGTTGGACTTACCCATTCACTATCGATATGGGAAAGATTATTCCCATTTCTAATAGCTTAATGACCTCTTTCTTAATGATTGTTTGCAAATTCGGGTTGAGGCGGCGTTGTGGGTGAATACAAGGTTTAGCTCCTTCATTCAAAATAATCTTGTGAACACAAATCTAGGGCTAATACCTTTGATATACGCCCTTTGTCCATCCAAAAGCTTTCTTATGTTGTCTTAACATTCTTAATAATTGATCCTCTTGTTCATTTGTTAAGGTTGATGAAATAATAATTGGTAGCAGATTATTATTTTCAAGAAAAGCATATTTCAAATTCGAAGAAAGTGGTTTCAACTCAGATTCCTTGGTGGATCTTCTACTGATGGTTTTAAAGCTGGTCCTTCCATTTCCAATTTCAAATTTTGATGCCATGGATGTTTAACAAACCCTCCTTTATCTAAATAAAGGATTACTTCTTTCATTTCAAATTATCATTTTCATCTTCTTTATAGATAGAAAATGCCAAACATTCTTCTAATTTATTTTCATAATCTTTAAATTTGGCATCCCGGATAGTAGAATATTCATCTATAAAAGAACATGATTACGGTTCTTTGTATGGATGGTTTATAGCTTTGAAGATATTGAGCGAAACTTTATCCTCATTAACTCTCGGTATTAGTTCACCTTTTTGAACATCTATCAAAGTCCTTCACAGTAGCTAGAAATGGTCGACCTAGAATAATTGGCGCTGAATATCCTTCTTCCATTTCCATTATTACAAAGTCTCTTTGGGAAGTAAAATTTATCAATTTTAACCAACACGTCCTCGATTATTCCCTTAGGATGTTTAATTGATCTATCTCGCCATCGAAGGGTCATTTCGGTATTAAGTAAGCTCTCCTATTCCTAGTTTCTTATAATCCTCATAAGACATGAGATTGATACTTGCTCTAGATCACACAATACTTTCTTAAGCAGAAATCCTCCAATTTCACATGGGATAGTGAAACTACCGGGATCTTTAAGTTTAGGAGGTAGTCGATCTTTGAAGTATTGCAGAACATTCTTCATTAAGGCATATATTCTCATATTCTTCTAATCGTTTTTTGTTAGATAGGATATCTTTAAGAAACTTTCCATAGGCAGGCATGTTGACTAAAGCTTCTATAACAGGGATATTGACATGAATATGACGAAAAAAAGTGTCAAGAAGCGAGCATATTTCTTATCAGTTTTATCTTTTAATTTGATCTTTTCGGTGGATAAGGCAAAGATTCTAAATCTATAACCTTTGGTTACGAAGTCATTTTCTCTTTTCCTTTTTCCTTGAATCTTTGAGCATTACTTGATCGCCAAGTTTCATTATCTTGAGAATTTTCCTTTAAAACATCCCCTGTATCAACTTTATCCTTCTCGGTTACTTTTAAATCTTCTGTTTTCTCCACGATTTTTCTCGACATGTTCCTTAAATAGGGTTCTCGAGTCCTTATCCATAGGATCTTCGAATTCTAGGGACTTTTACCCATTTTCACCTTCAATTTTAGGTTCAACATCATTATTGCATTTTAAGAATTCTTGATAATTTCTTCCTCTTCATTGATGTAAATTCAAGTTCGTCCTTTTCCTTTACGATATTATCATTTAAATCATTTTCTACCTCATTGTTTCTGCGTTTTTACGCTCTAGTATCTTCACAATATTTCCTACTTCTCGTAATCACAACATTTACCTCTCTCGGGTTTCTTTCGGTTATTACATGGTAATCCTCCCGGAGGTCTCTCTTGTTATTACGTTCTCCTTCTCTACTCAAATGATCTTCCATATTCCTTAATGATGCTTCTATAGTTCTCATTCTCGTATCATGTCCACCCATAGACGTTTTCAACATAGTCATATCCTTAGAGAGTGAACCTATAGAAGTTATCATAGTTTCTATATTACAGAGCTTGAGTAGATACTACACTCATCATATTTTCCATTAATTTATCCCATTTATCAACTCCTTCGGGTTGGGTTGAACTTTGGGTGATTGGTATAGTTTGAGTAGTATGTTGTGGATAAGATTTGAGTAACGATTGTAGGTTACGATTTGATGTATTTCCTTGATGAACTTGATTACTATATGGATTCTTATCTTGAAGCTGGATATGGCGGTTGTCTGGCTTATTAGGGTTTTCGGACCATCTAAAAGTTGGGTGCTCTCTTCAATAGCATTAAAGGAGTTTGAATACGCATTGTTCAAATTCCTATCTTTGTTGTAAAAAACTCACCTCTTCCCTTGAGTATCCTTACGGTTCTTCTATCCCTAATGACACATTATCATGACTTGAGTAGTCATTTGGTATGATAGTTTACGGTTTCTGATCCTACTAGCTTTGTAGGTTGTCAAACTTCCTACTCAAATTCTCCAAGTGTGCTAGAACTTCCGTGATTCGATGTGCATTCTCCTGCAAATGCTACTTTCACGGTGCTAGAACCGGTTTCCCACATTCTGTTATTTTTGAAATCTTTTTCTATAGCATCGTAAACTATTTGGGCTTCACTCATCATTAATGAACCACCACATGCATGATCTACATCTGCACGTGAATCTTTCCTTAATTTACGACAGAAAAGTTTGATTTGCATATCTAAGGAATAACCATGATCGGGACAAGATCTTAGAAACTTTTTAAATCTCTCCCACGCATTCCCAAGCGTTTCTTCAGATCCTTGTCTAAAGTTGGCAATTTCGACCTTTAATTCCAAATTTCTACCCGGAGTAAAATACTGCTTTAAAAACTCGGTTTGAATTTCCTCCCAACTAGTCAATGAATGATGTGGGAGTGACATAAACCAATCTCGTGCTCTTCCTTTTAAAGAAAAAGGAAACATAGACATCCTCGTTAATTCACGATGAGCACCTTGACTTTTGGCTGTATTGCACAATTCTTCGAAAAGATAGAGATGGTGATGTGGATCCTCATCATCCTCTCCTAGAAATTGGGCTCTTGCGTCAATTAGACCAAAAAGATGAGATTTTATTTCAAAATTATTTGCTCCTTCATTGGGTAAACGAATTGGATTATTAGTCTGGTTTATTCTTAAGGTTTGATCACAAATAGGTCTCGGATTTGGTGGGTTATTATTACGATTGTTCTGGTTCCGATTTTGATTATTTCTATTGCGGTTATTTGGTATTGGTAGATCCGATTAAGATTTTGGCCATGCCCTTGAGCATGATCTAGCCCTTGTTCGGTGTTTCATCTTTGTTTTGACCATTTTAGTATTTTGATTTGATGATGATCCTCCGTCGAGATTTCACGACTAGTATGACCTTGTTTTCTTTCTGCTCTTATCGCCTTTCGTAAGTATCTATGTCAGGCTTATAAGGAGTAAAGTGGGCCTTACTCTTTACGGTCATCAACTAACGAAAACCGAAAATAGTTGAAATCGATAAAAGTAAAGATTGGTAACTTACTTATAAGGTAAGTACCAACAAAAAAGAAAATAGAAATGGGGTAAGAAGAGTGTTGACTTATCCTCGAGACTTTTGAGTTAATATAAGTAGAAATCATTCGAACACAATGAATTAGCGTCGTTCCCCGGCAACGGCGCCAAAAAGCTGACGGACCTTTTCTATGCTATCAATCCTTACCGGCAGTGTACCGGGTCAAATTGTAGTGATAGTATGGTGAGTCAGGTGTCGATCCTCAGGGAAACTTGGTAATTCACCGTGTGATTAAACACGAGAAACTATTATTATCTCAATCTAAGTACTTAATTTTATTATCCAACCAAACTACAAACAAACAATAAATAAAAGCATAAAACTAAAGCAGATATATATAAGTATATAAATATATATATAAATATATAGCAATACATATATATATATATATATATATATATATATATATATATATATATATATATATATATATATATAGATATAAGTATATATAAGTACCAAAACAATATCTAGGGAGGGAGATAGATATTATAATTAGAGACTAGCCAAGAATATGTTATTGAATTATTATATCTTTCTAGTGGAAATTAGATGTGCTCGATCTTTATTTTAAGTTAAATCAATTATACTGAAGCGGTGCACTCTAAACTAAACAATTCATCCTCACACGAGTATCTAAAATTGTCATATGTCCAATCATTTGTCCAAGGTCATCCTCAAGCATGGGTCACTCCCGTTTTGTCATTCGGCCAATTTTAAGGTATGTCAATTAAACAAGCGAATTAAGCGTAATAATCTCTCGAGTACATATTTCAATAAGAGTTTGTTTCTCCCGAAACAAATCTACCCCGGTTTAGGAAATCGATTCCGTTGTCACGTTTTCACTCGGCCAATTTTACCCTCGGTCTTTCTATTAATGAGTTCATAACCTAACTACGAGCGTCAATTCATAATTAGATTATGAATTCTTTCATATCAAGTAGCTAATTCAATACGAATATAGAAAGAGATTCATTATAACCGATTTTTATCCAATTTTAGTATAGTCATCATCCATTTCCCAAAAAAGATAATACTAATCCAATTTCATATCTTGGCTAGATATTAAGTTAGCCTAATATCATTATAATTAATATATAGATACTAATAACAACATAAATACATTAGAAAAGTTGCAGATTACAATCGAAGCTTGAGTTGTATCCTCCGGAAATAGCAACTCATTTACATCAATGAGCCTTGATACATCCTCTAAGCATTATAACGATACCTTATACTACAGCATTATTCCGGCAGAGTGCCATTTACAGCTTTTGTTTAACTAAAAACAACAAAACGAAACTATAGATAGATATAGAAGAGAGATATATGCATTGGTACACTTCAAAATGGTTGCACTTGAGGGGTATTTATAGAGTACACCACAAGGCGGCGCGTACGGACACCAACCGGCGCGTGCCGGTCAAATAGTATATATTCCTTGTCGAGATTTGTGGGCCAGATTTGAGATTTTTCTGCAATATTCGGCCTTCTCAGTGGCGTGTGCGGACATACAACATATCTGATGTTCATAAAAACCTATATCGAGCTGTAGACCTCAGATTGACATGATTTAATATTCGTTGGAAAGCTCTCTTGAAGATCTACAACTTTCATCAAGGACTTTTTCTCTGAAAATGCCTCTAAGTTAGGTCAAATGTCCATTGAAGATGAATCACGGTAGAAACATTAAGGACAGTTGATCTGTTCAAAGTTGTTAGATTTTGGCATAGTCTTTTATCCCACAAAAGCTCATGATTTATACTTCAAAGTATGTCATATTTTGGGATCTCGGTAAACATCTGATCCTGCAATAAAATCAACGAAACACCAAACGTAAATCTGACAAAAAACCATCATTTTTATCGTTTTTATAACTTATGCATCTAATTATAATTAACTATGATTTTTATAAGTTTTCAATGCATTTATATGAAATTATACTAAAATATCATAAAATAATAATAAAAAGTCTTATAATATAATGATATATTTTTCATACATCAACCACCCAGTTTATCTGTCTTCTGATGACGGCTAAAATATACCTATTTATGTCATCAATTCTAACCTTAAATCAGAGTTAATTATATATATTTCATATTAAATCACTTGTTAATATTTATTATTTAATGTTAAGTGATTAATTAATATGATTTTTGGTATTTAGCTGTTTTTATTATTAAAGACCAATTTATTGTGCGATAAATGTTGATTTTGCAGATCATGATAAATCGGGAGGATAAATATCATTCAATTCGAAATCTCAAGATAATAAGGAAGAAAATCGGAGCATTAATCATGGGATAAGTTAGAGAAATCAGATCAGCATGAAAGAATGCAGTGGGGAACAAGTTAGACAAGAAACGCGTTTAACATGTGCAAAAAGGAGGCTCGGTCGACCGAGCCACTTCATTCGGTCGACCGAGGCATGTGGTTCGGTCACCCGAAGCTGCTCAGACCTAAAAACGCGTGCATATCTTCTAGATCCATCCTATGTCGGCAAAATCCTCTATATAAGCAGCAGCTACGAAATTGAAAAAGACACACCATTACAACACAAGACAATTTATACAATTTGAGATTTTAGTTTTCTTTTCTTTATGTTTGTTCACTGTGGATTCATCGGATTCTCCGGTTAGGGATCGCATTAAAGAGTGGGAGTCACTCTCATCATCGAGGGTATGACTTTTCCATTATGTAATCTTTATCCGTAGATCGATTTGTTTTATTATGGAGTAGTTTTCTTGTATTGATTCGCGGCGTAGACTAATTACGAACCCATGTGTTTAGATTAGAAGCGTTAAGAAGTAGTCATAATGTGTACCTCACGCAGGACCTTCACTCGGTCAGCGAGACATGTCACTCGGTCGACCGAGACATGTCATTCGGTCGACCGAGTGTGGTGAAGTTTAGGGCATAATTATGACCGGCCGACTCGTCGATTCTCGATTTGGAATTAAAACAAGTAATTAAACACGATCAACTTGATTATTTGTCATCATAATTTAACATGAAACCTAAAAAGTGATTGTTACTTAGGACATAGATTGAATCGGCATCTAAAAGCACGCCTTACCCTAGGAATGTTGCTTAGATGAGGTTACGGTTTATACCACCATCCCTAGTTTCGTAATTGTGTCAGAAGTTATATGAGATGGAGGCACTTAAAAGGCGAAGTCACGTAATGGAGGCACAATGATTTAGATGGCCTAATTGGAGCTAAATCTATCTTAGGGGATGACTCCCGTAGTCATAATAATTAATCTTTAACGTTTGTTTTGTCTCGTCGTCAATCTATTTCACATGGGGGAGTCATTAGCTACTAGCGTAATCAATATTCTTAATATTCTTTGTTAAGATAGTATTAATAATTTTGTTCTTGTTTAGTAGTTGTTAGTTTGTCTTTGTGGTATTCTTTGTCTTGTGGTTGTCACTATTTTATTTATTGTGTTTAGTTGGCGTGTAGACCGCCGCTTGCGATTTAGTTACGATAGAATAAAGTTGTGTTTTGTTTGTGCCGAGTCTCGTGGGATCGAGCCTCGACTCGATCTAGTTATACTACAATTGAACCTAGTTCTCTTGCTAGTGTGTTAGTTAGGCATCGAGTTAATAATTTAACTTGACCTCAATCAAGTTTTTGGCGCCGTTGCCGGGGACTCGAGTCATTAAATTAAAATACAGCTTATTTTGTTAGGACTGGATTCGTGGACATTCTGTGAATAAGAGTCTGTATATTAAACAGTGTCGTAATAAAAAATAAAATAAAATAAAGAGTCGGTCGACCGAACCACGATTCTCGATTCGACCGAGGAGTTAGTTTTTTCTGTTTTACATTACGTATTAGTTTCTGATGATTCCTTCATTTTACTTACATTTTTCTTTATCTCAAGCTTGTTTCGAGTATGTTTTAGTTTCGGTTTTATTATTTAGTCTAGTTAAAGGCTTAGCCTTTAAGTTTTTAAGGTTTTATTGTTTTTGTTATTTTATAGTACGCTACTCGGAAATCAAAGGAACCGCTTGAGCCATATAATCTTGAAATAGAGAAATTTGCAAGGAGAAATAGGAAGTTAGCTAAAGAACTGGCTAAGCAAGGAGAAGAGGATCCAAATCGTGAGGAAAGCAAGCACGAATTGGAAGAAGGACATACAACCAATCATTACGAGCATTACGAATCGAAGCAGAAATGGAAGGCATTCGGTCAATCCGAACCGGTACTTAATCACGAAAGCATTAATAATGCCAATAATGTTAATAATGCGAACAATCTTAATGCTAATAATGGAAACCAAGCCCTAGCTCAAGGAGCGAGGCGCACTTTGCAAAGTTATGCAACGCCCACTATTGAGCAATTCATTCCCGCTATCGTAGCACCACAAGACGCTGCGGAAGTCTATCACCCTAGGCCTAACGTAATTCAAATGGTGACTAACTATTCCACTTTTCATGGAGTCCAAAACGAGGATCCTGGTGTTCACGTGACAAATTTCTTGGAAATCGTTAGCACTGTGAAACCAGAATTAATCCCGGAGGGGAACATTCGTCTTAAGCTTTTCCCTTTCACTTTGAAAGATAAAGCTAAGCAATGGCTTCTCTCTTTAGAGGCTGGATCTATCACTACTTGGGAACAGTTGTTGCAAAAATTCATGAATAAGTATTTTCCCTTGGGAAAAACCTTTAAGTTACGCCAAGACATCCTAGGATTTAAGCAACAACCTGGGGAGAGTTTTGATCAAGCTTGGGAGCGTTTTAAGGAAGCTATGAGGAAATGTCCTCATCATGACATCTCTCTTTGGCTTTTAATGCAAACCTTTTACCATGGATTGAGAGAGCGAGAAAATTAGAGTAGGCGCCTCACAGCAATGGAGCGTTTGTTCTTTTATCTCCTAAGGAGGCACAAGGAAAAATGGAGCAAATAGCGATGAATAGTCAATGGGAGGCAATGACATAGCTCTTTGTGAAGATGGCGACGACATATTCGAGGATAGTGCATCTACCAGAATCTTAGAACAACTTTCTGTTATTAACAATAAGGTAGATGGAATGCAAGAGAGGATGGCGAAAGTAGAGAAAGGGGCTGGAATTGAGGCAACACCTCAAGGTGAGAATGCTGGTACTGAAGAAGCCAATTATATCGGGGGAGGATATAAGCCTAATCATAACCATCCTGGATTCCGATATAGTGACCTTAATGCAGGAGAAAGGCCTAAACCGCCTACCACTTATGTACCCTGACAAACTAAAACTTTTGGTTGGGAAGCTGCGATAGAAAAACTGAGTAATGTAAAGATTCTTGACAATATGGGACAACTTTCAAAATCTATGGCTGATTTAGCCACTAATTTTAGCCAATATTGCCAGAAGACCGATACTAAAGTGACCAATCAAGAAGCTCTAGTCCAAAATCTCATGCACCAGATAGGACAACTAGCTGAGCAAGTCTCAACTAGACCTCCTGGAGGGTTGCCAAGCAACACTGAGAAGAACCCTAAGGATTTGAATGCGATCATGACAAGAAGTGGAAAAGAGGTAACTCCACCATCCTTGCAAGAGAAAGAAAAAGTCACAAAGAATAAGGATGGTGAGCCAAGCAATGAGACTAATACTTCCGAGACTTTGCCTGAGCAAAGAACGTATAAAGAACCTACTGGCCCTAAAGTTGAACTTTACAATAACAAGTATCCTATTTTCACTGAAGTCGATCCTTCAACTCTAGCCTAAGTTTGATAATAAGAGGTATAAGAAGTTCGTGGATATATTCAGTAAGTTACAAATCAATATACCCCTAGTTGAAGCACTAGCTGAAATGCCTGAGTACACCAAGTTTTTAAAAGACGCCGTCTCAACTAAAAGGAAACTTCTAGATTTAGAGACCATATGCCTTAATGAGGAGTGCTTAGCCATTCTTCAACATAAGTTACCCCCAAAATGCAAAGATCCAGGAAGCTTTCTCATTCCCTGCACCATAGGTAACGTATGTTTAAACAAAGCTTTGTGTGATCTAGGAGCAAGCGTGAACCTGATGCCACTATCTATTTTTCGGAAACTAGGCATGAAAGATCTTAAGAAGACCTCAATCACACTGCAATTAGCTGACCGTTCTGTCAAAGAACCGTGTGGAGTGGTTGAGGATGTGCTAGTAAGAGTTGAAAAGTTTGTATTCCCTGTCGACTTTGTGGTATTAGATATGGAAGCTAACTACGAAGTGCCCTTGATATTAGGAAGACCTTTCATGGCCACTAGTAGAACGCAAATTGATGTTTACAAAGGCGAGTTAGTATTAAGAGTGAACGAAGAGAGAGTTGAATTCAATGTCTTCGACACTATGAAGCAACCCGATGATGGAGGCGATGCATGTTTCATGTTGGATTCCATTGTGAGGATCGTTCAAGAATTTCAACAACATGAAAGTATCAAGGATTTCTTGGATCTTTGTCTTGGAAGAAGAAGATGAAGTCAAGTCACGTAAGTAGTGAGGAGGAGAAGATGATATGGCCAGGATGTAGTAGAGGGACCCTTAGGCCTATAGAGGAAGTAAGTCTTTGCGGAGATTGAAAGATTCTATCATAGACCAAGCGTGGCATAAGTACTTGAACTCAAACTCACTGGTCAAAAGTTGAAGACCTCTTTGGAAGAACCTCCCACAAATTTGACTTTAAAACCTCTTCTGCAAATTTGAAGTATGTATTTCTTCAAGATGAGACTTTGCCACTAATTATATCTTCGTCCTTGACGGACTTACAAGAGGAGAAACTAATGAGAGTTTTGAGAGAGTACGCGGAGCATTTGGATGGACCATAGGCGGCGTTAAAGGCATTAGTCCTTGCGTATGTATGCACAAGATCTCCGTGGACCCTGAAAGAAAGCGGTTGCACAACCTCGGATCGTCTAACCCCACAATTAAAGGAAGTGGTTAGGGATGAGGTTATAAAAATGCTAGAAATGGGAATTATATTTCCAATTGCTGATAGCGAATGGGTAAGCCCTATCCATGTAGTTCCCAAGAAGGGAGGATTGACGGTGCAAGCCAATGAGTTGAATGAGTTAATTCTGTGAGGCTAATCACGGTCATCAGTATGCATAGACTTTAGGAAACTAAATGATGCGACTCGTAAGGACCACTTTCCTCTTCCCTTCATCGATCAAATGCTCGAGAGACTGAGCGGGCATGCTTTCTATTGTTTTCTTGACGGGTATTCGGGATACTATCAAATCCACATCTCGCCCGAAGATCGTGAGAAAACAACATTTACATGCCCATATGGGACATTTGCGTATAATCGAATGCCATTTGGATTGTGTAACGCCCCCGCGACATTTCAACGATGTATGATGTCATTATTTGCGGATATGGTGGAAGATTTCTTGGAAATCTTTATGGATGATTTCTCCGTATTTGGAGATGATTTCGATTCATGTCTCACACATCTAGCTGTTGGTCCCAGAGAAGGGTAAAACTATAGTCAGAGGGGGGTGAATGACTATAGTGGAGTTTCAAAAACTTTTCTTTTATTTAAAAGCTTTTGGGCAACGGATAAGTCCCTTCTTACTATGTTGTTTTCAAATCAGTTTAGACAATCACAGGAATAAGTTATGATGTAGGCAAATTAAATAAATGCAGTAAAGTAAATTGCAGAAATTAAATTGACACAAGGCTTATAGTGGTTCAGGGTGGTGTAATCCCTTAATCCACTCTTCTCCTGTGATGATTGGAGGAATTCACTATTGTTTTCACAGATACAATAGTATGATTGTCCTTGGCTTCCCAAGCTTCACAATCTACAAGACTATCACTCCTTGACCTGCAATGACTTGATGATTGATCTTCCTTTCTTTGCTCCTTGAGATCAAAATCTTTCAAACGGCTATCATAGATTCAACTCCTTCTCAGATTGTTTTCGATTGATTTGCTTGATTTGATGTGAATGTGATTCACACACACTTGGTTGATCAATCTCAGTGCTGAGTATGACTTTGTAGCTCGATATGCGAGTTGATAACTAGATGCGTCTTTTTAAGTTCAGAGAGAAGGCTTTTCAAATTGAAAGAGTTTTCACTTTATTTTTATGTTCAGTTCAACACTTTCTCTGTCTGTCAATGCCTTCTATTTATAGCCTTGAATAACCTTGATTTTGAAATTCCGTCCGTTGGCTATATTAATGAGGGAATAATCCTTGATTTTATTCTTGATTCCCCCTTAATTGCATTCTCCTTGATTTTTTGTTGATCGGATTCTTTCTTCAATCGTGCAATGAGAAAATCCGTCCTTGATTGATCCTCTAATGATTGTGCATTTAATGCATGATCTTACGAATCTTCAACGTATATTAAAATCGATCGGTAAGTGTTCCTTCGCCGTTTTAGAGCGGTCGAGTGATCCTTCTGTCTTAGCCGTTTAGCTTTTCCTTTACCGTTTCGTCTTTACTCGGCCGAAAGTAAGTTTACTTTGCCGGTTCACGTTTTCTTCTTTGCTTGATTGAAGGAGAATATTTGTACTTCAACGATCTTAGATTGGGGTGAGATCGGTGTACACCATATTCAAATATTAATGTACATCCCTTGTAGTATGACTTAGACTTGTCCAAGGTCATCACAGACTTCTTGGTTACAAGTCGGACCTTTAATGTACGCATTGCTTCTCTCTTTGGTGCTTGGTGGCTTCACTCTGCCGAATATCTGTTTTTGCTTTGCCGTCCTACCAACTAGTACAATACTTGTCTCGACTCAACTTATACAACATGTCGGACTCTAAGTAAGGACTTATACAGAGAATTCTAACTTATTTCGGGCTTGCTATAGCAATTTGGTATGGCCATCATCAAAACATAATAAAATGTTCTAACAATTTCCCCTTTTTGATGATGCCATAACCCTCATAAGCTTTGAATATAAGTAATCAAAATTTTCATAATAAACAACGAGCACAAATTCAACAGATTTTATTCATCCATCATAGGGCAATAAGATATTGCATTTCTTTGTTTAAAGAACAAAGGCAAATGATAAAATCAAATTAAGCAGCAGTAATGAGTTTACTTCTTCATTTCTTCAATCCACGATGCCTTTGCCTTTCTTTGCCCTTTCTTTCCTTTCCACTTTGAGAGCTCTCGGGCTTTGAGTCTCCTTCCCCCTTTGTGGCAGCATCAAAAGCGTGCTTCAAGTTACGCAATTTGTTGCTTTAGATTCGAGGAGAGGACCATACTTTTTCTCAAAGTATTTTGTTGTTGGCCTCACCAACTTTGATTAGAAAGTCCGGTGCTTGCCAGAATGCTCCATTATCTCCTCCAGATGCTGAATTTGTTGAGTGTGTGTATTGAGAGTGTCCACCAATGGCTTGAGATTGTTGTCATTTGTCTCAGCAAGGAACTCAAGATTGGTTTGGACATGATGAGGAATGAGGTTCTGTAAGTTGCAAAGTAGATTTCCTTGTCTCTACATGACTTCATCCTGGATCTTGATGTGACTGATGAGGGCCTCAATCTTGTGGTTGAAGGAGGTTGCTTCACTCCTTAAGGCATGCTTCAAGTTTTGCCTGCTGTAGTATTGCCTTTCCATGTCCACAATAAGGGGTTGAATGTCCAGATTGAAGACTCTTTCTGGATCAACTTCTTCTGGTGCTGCATTGGCATCCCCTTCATCCTCATCATCTTCTCCCTCAGCATCTTGACCTTGCTTCTCCTCATTTTCCACTTCAACTTCTTGTGTTTCCTTTTCCTCTTTTCCCTTTTCATTTTGTGCTTGTTAAGGGTGATTTTATACGTTTTATAAGGATATATTTTCTATCAATTTCCCCCATATCTGGATGTTTTTCATAGAAATCGAGCTTTATATTGAGATATTAAGCCAGTGAGGTTTTTAATGGTTGATTCGCAAAATTAGTTAATTTATGCGTTTTATTGATGAATTTATGATTATTTGGATATGGTTACACTCTGCATGTTTTTGATGATTGTAGATACACCATAATGCGGCTCAATGGAGGATTGGATAATGTTTAATTGAAGATTTATATGAAGAAAGGTGATAAAGTTTGAATTATTTGATGATTAATGAAGAGGAGAAAAGATAGAGATGAAATGGATTGAGGATAGAGATGAAGAATCGTGTGTTGATCCAGCTGGACGGGCGTCTAAAGATATGGACTGGCGTCCAGGAGAAAAAGTTGATTCAGAGAGTTTGGACGCCATAGTGAACGAGCGTTCAGAGGCACCAGACTGGCGTCCAGAAGGTCTGGACGGGCGTCCAAAACCGACTTAAGCAGCAGCCGACCTATTTTTCCTATAAATAGCAGCGCGATTTCAACCCTAAAACATACATTATTGAGACCATATACACATTATTCGAAACCCTAAACCTAGGGGCGGCTTTAGGCTGCGTTTTTCTTCTTTTTATTCCAGTTTTATGCACTTTAGATTTAGATCAAATTAGTACTTTTTATGCACTGTTTCTGCAAATTTGAGTTGCTGAGGATGTTCAGGAGCTAAAAGCTTCATCAAACGAGTATTGTGAAGCCATCCAACGATTGTTGATTTCGTTTTCATCGATTATACTGTGAGTTTTTATTAAAGGTTGTTTCTTTATTCATGTTTATTATGTTTAATTGCTTTTATATCGGAAGATTTGCATGTGTTGATTGTTTATTGTTGATGGAAATCTCTATAAACCCTAGATCACCATGAATAGGAATAGTATTTGAATCTATCTTAACGGAAGTTAATAGGTTTAGTTGCTAGATTATAAACCTAAAGTTTACACCTTTGGTTAGAAAACGCGTTAATCTTGCATTGGAAGATAATGGATTAATAGATGAACTTTCTAAGGAATTAGGGTTCATATTTAGATAAGGTGAATCACAACCTAGATAAAAACCACAATATAATCGAGATAGGAAATCAATGCTTGTTGGATAGGTGGATCAATCCTCGTTTGGCTCGTTAAACATTAAATTTAAATCCTTAAAACTTGAATTTGTTTAGTTAGTTTACTTTTATTTGCATCTTAGATTAGTTTAATTAGAGGTTCGCAACCCGTATTCTTCCTAGCTTTGGATTATATCCTCTGTCTAGTTTAATTTTCGGTTTTGTTCTGTTTTATTTGCTGTTTAGTTTAGTTTCGTGACATAGTTTAGGTTAGACAAAAACTAGGGTTAGCAATCGCTAGTTCCCCGTAAGATCGACCCGGTATTAATCGCTATACTACGATCCCTACACTTGGGGAATACCGGATTTATAAATTTTATTACTTGTTTGTTTCATTAGATAAAATGTGCTTCTTCTTTTTCTTTCATCTGTTCTTGGTCAGCCTCATTAGACACAGGGTCATTTAGAGGTTGTTGTTGAGTGTGAGCTTCTTCATCTGCCATGGTTCCCCCTTGTGCAATTGTGGAGGAGTTGACAATTTCGGCTAAGTGAGCTTTATCAGCTGGCTCAGTGAGCTATTTGTCAACTGTACCAATGCTTTTGAAAAGCACTTCTTGGAGAGTCAGTTCATCGTCAGAAATCCCCAAATCTACTTGATTGGCTTCAAGATTTCTACCTTCTGAATGTTCATCTTCTGACTCATCGTCTTCCTCATCTATCTCTTCTTCTTCAGATGCAGTGAGTCTATATCATTCCTCACCTTCTTCAAGGTAGGTGATTTCCTCATGCTGCTTCTTTTCTTCTGTTGCTTCTGCTGCTGTGTCATCACTTATTATCACAGGCTCATACAAGTTGCTGGTGTCAGGCATAGTTGTATACTCTTGTGCCTTCTGAGATCTGGTTCTTCGTCCCACTCCTGATCTGCTGGATTCAGGTTGTTTCCTTTTTCCCAGCAACGGGTTTGGACTTCAGGGAAGCCTTGATGTAGGTGAACATTGTCTTGGACTTGTGTGGGGACTGCAGGTTTGTGGGTTGTACCTTCATGGCGTTGAACAAGTGTTGAAGAGGGAACCCATATGATTTCCTTTCCTAGAAATCGCCCTTTTTCTGCAGACCCTTGCTTGGTGCGGTGAATGATAGGTCAATTTTCTTTTGAATCTGATCCTTCAATCGATTGAAAAAAAAAGTTGCCCAATCAAATTTGATGCGTTCATAGATTATGGCCATCCGTATGATCCGTACCTCCAGTTAGGTTTTCCATCGACCCCTTTTTGCCTTCAATATTTTTGGTGATGACGGTGCAAATTCAGCAAACGGAAGTTTGAGCTTTGATCTAGGTAGATTATGCGTTTCTTTGTTTTGCTTGGGGCTTTTGGCTATCTCAGCCCAGAATTTTGTGATGTCTATCGTCACTAGCTTGACATTTGCAGGACCAATTAAGGGAAGGTTTAGGTATCTATTTAGTGTACCAGGCGTGATGACTATGTTTTTTTCCAAAGATTGAGCATGTGATGCGATCGCCTTCAGTCTTCTTTGTGCTGGGCACAAACTTGGCATTTTTCCAGAATGCTATCAGGTTTTCATAGCAGATACCAGTTATTGGGGGGTTTAGAAACATCATTAGCCCCAAATTTGTACAGCAATCGACCAAGCGTTGTGCTTGGGCATCATTATCACAATAAGAGAGGTAGTGTTCTGGTTTGAAAAACAAACCAGTGATGATTGATTTTTCATAGTATTTTTCGGTAGGAGAGATTGTGGAAGATGAGGCCATTGATAGTAGATAGATGTTTTAGAAAGGAGTTCTTCAAGTTTTCAGTGAGAATCAGAAATAGGGTTTGTAATTTGCAAGAGAGCGTAAAGATTTCTGAAAATCTTTAAGTCTGGTTTATATAGTGTGATTTGGGTAGTGTGAGCGTGGTTTGAATATGGAAGGATTTTGTGACATCATGGCGTGATTTTGTGTATGTGAATTGCGATATTCGAGCTTAATGGGGAGTGGTTTGAGGTAAGTAATGATAGAGCCCGGGAATCGAGGAGTTTTAATTGAAAAATAATACAATTACCTCCATGATCATAAATTGATCTCCACGTGTGTAATCTTTATGAGAATAATCCTCCATAATTGCCTTATTCTCCACGTGTAGTCGTAATTGATTTTGTTCACACTTTTAATTTATCCAAGTCTTTATTTCGGTGAAGTGCCTTGGTGGTCACTTAGCCGATCAAATGAGTTCTTCTTTGAGTTGCTCCATTTAATCTGTTTCTAACAATCGTTAAGTTACCTTCACTTGGATACCGAGTGCCTTACCCGCTACACTGTAACGGCAAAGGTTGTACCAGTTGATGAAGTCACTTAGCCGATTACTCCAGTTGGCCGCTCCTTGATACTTAGTCAATTTCAATCATTCATAACTCGATTCTCAACATACTAACTCTTTCATAATCGAGTGGTTTAGTGAAGATGTCACCAATTGATCTTTGATGAGGTATGTATTTTAGGATGACATCTCTCCTTTTCAACATGGTCTCACGATAAAATGGTGTCTCACATCAATGTGCTTTGTTCTTGAATGCAATACTGGATTTTCAGTAATAGATATTGAACTTGTGTTATCACACATTATTGGAATTGTTTTCTCTTCCATTCCATAGTCCCTTAGCTGTTGTCTTATCCAAAGTACTTGAGCACAATGACTACTGTTTGCTATATATTCTCGCTTGGTTTGTTGATGTAGATATGGAGTTTTGCTTTTTCTTTGAACCAAGAGACTAGTGCGGTTCCGAGCATTTGACATGTTCCATAGGTGCTTTTTCTATCTATTTTGAATCCCGGCATAGTCGAGTCCGAATATGATATCAATTTAAATCCTCCATCTTTTGGATACCAAATTCCAACATTTATAGTGTTTTTCAAGTATTTGATTATCCTTTGGCTGCTAGAAGTTGTGATTCTTTTGGTTGAGCTTGAAATCTTGCACACACTCCCATGTAAATGCTATATCAGTGCCTTGCGATTAAGTATAATAAGGATCCAATGATTCCTCTATACATTTTCTGATCAACATCCTTTCCTGCTTCATCTTTCCCAAGTATGACTCTGGCACACATTGGTGTGTCTGCTATGCCACTTGTATCCATCCCATACTTGTGTATCAAATCTCTTGTGTACTTGGCTTGACTAATGAAAATGCCATCCTTCATTTGCTTTACTTGAAGGCCAAGGAAATAGTTTAATTCTCCCATCATGCTTATCTGAAATTTTCTTTTCATCAGGTTTGCAAATTTCTCACAAAGCTTTTCATCTTCTGATCCAAAGATTATGTCATCAACATAGATTTGTACCAGCAATGTGCTTGCTCCTTCCTCTAGTTTGAATAGAGTCTTGTCAATAGTTCCCTTGTTGAATCCATTCTTGATCAGAAATTGTGATAGTGTTCATACCAGGCTCTTGGTGCCTGTTTGAGGCCATAGAGGGCCTTCTTGAGTTTGTATACTTTGTCTTCCTTTCCTTTGATTTGAAATCCTGGAGGTTGTTCTACATAAACTTCTTCTTCCAAAAATCCATTTAGGAATGCACTTTTGACATCCATTTGATAGACTTTGAAGTCTTTGTATGCAGCAAAAGCTAGAAAGAGTCTGATTGCTTCCAATCTTGCTCTTTGGTGCAAATGTTTCATCATAATATATTTCTTACGCTTGAGAATAGCCTTTTGCAACTAGCCTTGCTTTGTTTCGACAACAATTCCTTTCTCATCCATCTTGTTCTGAATACCCATTTTGCACCAATGATGTTGGCCATATATCTCGTCTCATCAACAAGTTCCTGGACTTCATTTCTTTCAAATTCATTTAGTTCTTCTTGCATTGCTTTGTGATCCAATCTGCATTTTGGATTGCATCATCTATGGTCTTGGGTTCCACTTGTGATAGAAAGCAAGTTAGCATGTGCTCAGGTTGTCTTCGCTTCCAACTCCTGTGTGAACATCTCCAATCACTTGTTCTTTGAGGATGGTCTCTTTGCCAATATAGATCTGGTTGAAGTTGTTCTTCACTTGGTGCTTCCATACCTTCATGCTCGAGCATGAACTTCAACTTTCAGTACTTCTTACATTGTATTAATATGTGGCTCCTCTTGATTTTCAAAGTGATGATTCGGGATAGTAGTTGGTATGATTGCATTTGTATAGATTTCCTCTCTCAGGTCTTTCTCTTCTTGGTCTTGAAGATCTTCACCATTTGTATTTGGTTCATCAAAACCACATGTCTTGATTCTTCAATCACCAATGTTCTTTTATTGAGTACTCTGAATGCTTTCTTTGGTGTCCGAGTATCCATGAAGATTGTCTCATCGACCTTCTCATCAAAGGTATGCATTGGTGGTTCTGTTTAAGACAGAACATTTTGATCCAAACATATGAAAATATGAGATATTGGGTTTTCTACCATTCCATATTTCATATGGAGTCTTTCCATGATGTTTGTTGATGATTGATCTGTTTTGTGTATGACATCTTGTGTTTCTTCGCTTCACCCAAAATCTCTTTGGCAAGCATGCTTCAAACAATCATTGTTCTAATCGCTTCTTTGAGAGTTCTGCTTTCTCTCTCTCGCTACACCATTTTGTTGTGGAGTGCTGCTGCAGATAGTTGATGTAGAACTCCGTTTTCTTCACTGATGAGGTTACGATGATTTCATTTAGAAATTCGGTGCCTCATCGATCGATCTTTATGATCTTTAGTTCTTTCTCATTTTGGAGTCTTCTCAGCAAATATGGCAGTTTTTTGAGTGTCTCTTTCTTCTTGTTCATGAAAATGGTCCAGGTGTACTTTGAGAAGTCATCCACCACTACAAGGGTGTATTTCTTACCACTCACACTTCTTGGTGTGGACTGGTCCAAACAGATCCATGTGTAATGGATGTAGAATTCTTGTTGTAGATTGATAAGGCTTCGACTTGAATGAACTTTTGATCTGCTTTTCCTTTCGACATGCATCACATAGACTTTCCTTTTTGAATGTGATCTCGGCAACCCTTCAACTAACTTGTTCTTTGATAGTTTGTTGATGGTCTTGAAATTGAGATGATTTAATCTTACGTGCCAAATCCGACTTGTAGATTGTTTGTTTTTACCAGAGACATGTTTTACGCCTTGGTCATTCTCGATCCACAACATACATGTTGTCTTGTCTTCTACCTGCAAGAACTACTGTGTTGGTTTGGCTGTGAATCACTTTCCTTCTTTGTTGAAGTGCACATTGTAGCCTTTGTCACAAAACTGACTGATGCTCATCAGATTGAAATTTAGTCCCTTGACATATGCCACATTTTGAATCTTCAAATTGTTCTTGAGTATTATGCCTTCCCCCTTAATCTTGCCAGGGTTTTCTTTGCCTCCAAATGTGACTTTGGGCCCATCAAGAGTCTTAAAGTCGGTGAGCCATTTCTTGTTTCCTGTCATGTGTCTGGAACATCCACTGTCTATGTACCAGACATCCTACAAAACAGATTAGTTAAGTTTAGGTACCCAACACTGTTTGGGTCCATACCTGTTAGCACTCATGCCTCCCATTCCAAGTGTGTATCCAAAAGGTCTTCTTTTTGGATAATTGAAGTCATCAACTTCATATGTATAAGGCATGGCAGAATAGCTTCTAATATTTTCTTTGAAGGTATTTCGATACTTTTCTCCACCTTTTGGTGCATTTACATCCTTCTTCACTTTCCAATATGCAGTAGGAAACCTTTCTTGCTTCATGTGTGCGGGAGCAGATTGGTTTTTCTTAAACACATGATGCATTTTGTGGAATGGTTTCCTCTTGTATTTTGGAGGTGCAACATTCCAATCATCCTCTGAAGGGTTAAGTCTGCCTTTACCTTTCAGATGGCTGTTGTTCTTGATTGACTGGAATGAGGATTTAGTCTGCTGTTTCACTACATTGGGTTTTGACTTCACCGGAACAGGATGATCTGTTGGAACTATGGTCTGTCCCTTTCTAAATTTTGGTCCATTAATGGTCCTGAATTTAGAATTGTGTTGACCATTATTCCTACTTTCATCCTGACTGTTGTAGCCAAGACCAGATCTGGATCCAAACCTTTTTGAGGGTTTGTAAGCTGGTGTCTTTAGTGGTGCAGTGGTTACCTTTACTGGTGAGGAGATTTTCTTAACTGATCTGTCAATAACAGATGTATGATCATCTGCTTTTTGTTGATCATTTAAGTAGGTCTCCTTACTAGTTAGTTCAGCTTTTGCTTTATTCAGATCTTTCTTTAATCTCTTATTTTCTTTTCTTAGATCCTTGCATTCCTTTTCCAGAATTTCATGATTCTTTTCAATTTCATCAAATTTAGTCATGAGATTTTGGACTAGGTCTGCTGTATCTAATGGGAGAGTAGAAGATTGTGCAGTGTCAGATGTGGATGTATTAGATGAAGAGTAAGAGCTAGATGATACCTCAGATTCATCTGATTCTTTAGCCATTAGACATAGGCTTGTTTCTTCAGTGTCTGAACTATCACTTTCATCTTCATCCAATTCTTTGATCATGAGGCATATGCATGCTTTTTCCTTTCTCGATTTGTCTTCTTCATCCTTTGTCATATCCGAATCATTATCGATGATTCTTCATTCTTCTCACTGCTGGATTCTGCCTTGAGTGCCTTCTTGCTTTTTCTCTTTTCAAATGCTTTGTATTTCTTCTTTTCATCATCTTTGTCATTTTCTTCAGGACAATCTGCCTTGAAGTGACCTTTCTTGTTGCAGTTGAAGCATCTGTATTCATCATCTTTCTTCTTCATGTCTCTGTTTGAGCTTGACCTCTTGTTTGATGATGAATTTCCTTTGAAGAGGCTTCTTTTTGTTAAACTCACAAAGCGTTTAACCAATAAAGCTACCTGTTCATTAAGTTCATGTGTTTTTCTTTGATATAATCGGCAAAGTTACTTTCTTTGAGGTGCAACCAAAGGCGGTGAGTTTTTGTGTCTCTGCCGGAGCACCATCTTCACCGTTCAATTCGAATTCATGAGCTTTTAATTGGGATATCAGTGTCAGAGTGTCAGTGATTGCAAGATTTGTTGTTCCTCTGATTACAGATGTTATGATCTTCCATCTTTCAGGTAGTCCTCTCAAGATCTTCAAGCATACTTCTTTTTGGGGATATGTGTGTCCAAGCTGTTGCAGTTCACTGATGATGCTTGAGAATCTGTTGTCCATTTGATCTATGGATTCACCAGTCTTCATTTTGAAGTTTTCAAACTTCTGTTTTGCAACAGATAATTTGTTTTCTTTAACTGCTTCAGATCCTTCATTTATCAATGATAGCTTGTCCCACATCTCCTTTGCTGTTTTGCAGTCTTTGATTCTCATGAACATGTTGCTATCTAGGGTCTTAAAGATCATGTCTTTTGCAACAAAGTCCAGGTTTGCTCTTCTCCTTTCATCCTTGGTCCAATCCTTTTTAGGTTTGTCAATTTCCTTTCCTTGATCTGCTCCTGTGCCTACCACAGTAGTGATTGTGATTGGTCCATCATTAATTACATCCAGCATCTCTTCATGAGTTGCTGCAAGATGAGATAGCATTCTTATTTTATATTCATCAAAATTATTAACATTAAAAACAGGTACTTTTGACAAGAAGTTTGAGGAATCCATCAGTGCAAATGAAGTTATAAATGTAAATGTATAGAAGACTCAGATTTGAAAACTACTTTGAAAATATGTGATCTCCTTGTTACCAGAAATTAGATCTGAATAGGTTATGATACTAGGAACACTGCTCTGATACCAATTGTTGGTCCCAGAGAAGGGTAAAACTATTCAGAGGGGGGGGTGAATGACTATAGTGGAGTTTCAAAAACTTTTCTTTTATTTAAAAGCTTTTGGGCTGCGGATAAGTCCCTTCTTACTATGTTGTTTTCAAATCAGTTTAGACAATCACAAGAATAAGTTATGATGTAGGCAAATTAAATAAATGCAAGAAAGTAAATTGCGAGAAATTAAATTGACACAAGGCTTATAGTGGTTCAGGTGGTGTAATCCCCTTAATCCACTCTTCTCCCGTGATGATTGGAGGAATTCACTATTGTTTTCACAGATACAATAGTATGATTGTCCTTGGCTTCCCAAGCTTCACAATCTACAAGACTATCACTCCTTGACTGCAAATGACTTGATGATTCACTTTCTTTGTCTTTGCTCCTTGAGATCAAAATCTTTCAACAGCTATCACAGATTCAACTCCTTCTCAGATTGCTTCTAATTCAGTTGCTTCAGTTTGATGTGAATGTGATTCACACACACTTGGTTGATCAATCTCAGTGCTGAGTATGACTTTGTAGCTGTGATGTCCGAGTTGATAACTAAATGCGTCTTTTAAGTTCGAGAGAGAAGGTTTTTCAAATTGTGTGAGTTTTCACTTGATTTTTATGTTCGATTCAACACTTTCTCTGTCTCATCAATGCCTTCTATTTATAGCCTTGAATAACCTTGATTTTGAAATTCCGTCCGTTGGCTATATTAATGAGGAATAATCTTTGATTTTATTCTTGATTCCCCCTTAATTGCATTCTCCTTGATTTTGATGATCGGATTCTTTCTTCAATCGTACAAATGTAAAATACGCCTTGATTGATCCTCTAATGATTGTGCATTTAATGCATGATCTTTCGAATCTTCAACGTATATTAAACTCGATCCGGTAAGTGTTCCTTCGCCGCGTTTTAGAACGGTCGAGTGATCCTTCTGTCTTAGCCGTTTTAGCTTTTCCTTTACCGTTTCGTCTTTACTCAGCCGAAAGTAAGTTTACTTTGCCGGTTCACAGTTTTCTTCTTTGCTTCAGTTGAAGGAGAATCTTTGTACTTCACTGATCTTAGATTGGGGTGAGATCAGTGTACACCATATTCGAATATTAATGTACATCACTTGTAGTATGGCTTAGACTTGTCCAAGGTCATCACAGACTTCCTTGGTGACAAGTCAGACATTTAATGTCTGCATTGCTTCTCTGCTGGTGCTTGGCTGGCTTCACTCTGCCGAATATCTGTTTTTGCTTTGCCGTCCTACCAACTAGTACAATACTTGTCTGACTCAACTTATACAACATGTCAGACTCTAAGTAAGGACTTATACAGAGAATTCTAACTTATTTCAGGCTTGCTATAATAGCTGGTATGGCCATCATCAAAACATAATAAAATGTTCCTAACATCTAGCATGAGTGTTGAAGAGATGTGAGGAGACGAATCTTGTGCTTGACTGGGAGAAGTGTCATTTGATGGTTACGGAAGGTATAGTACTAGGCCACCGCATATCAAAGAACGGAATAGAGGTGGATAAAGCCAAAGTTGAGGTGATTGATGACGGTCGATTTGTACCCATTATTCTGCAATCTTTACCCTTGATTTTGATGTAAAATAACCTTAAGAGAGTGATAATAAGTCGTTAAGTGCCTAATTTAGATATACCCCGTGTTACGATTTATTATTATGCATTTCGGTGATTTATCAAGTATTTGGTATTACAAACTATGTTTTTGTATGATAAATACAGTGAGCGTTATGGACGGACTACAGAGAAGGAATTAAAGATCCAGGACAAGACAGAGCCCAACAGAAGGTAGAAGACAGAGCCCAGAAGAAGTGAAGGCTCGGTCGACCGAGCCCAGCTATTCGGTCGACCGAGTGGACGTAAAGCCCAGCAAAGTCCAGCGTATTACTTAAGTCGGTTAGGGTTTAGGGAATCCGATCCTTAGTCGGCTTCTAAGTCGGTTTTGAACTCTATATAAACACATTGTCATTAGTATTATTTATTCATTCAAACATTGATTCAATCATTCATAAAAAGAGCACAATAAATTGAGAGTTTTTCAGCAAGTGAGGGCTGCAACGATGTAAGCCCTTGATCTTTATGTTTTATTTTCAAGTAATTAATTCTTCCAAATACGTTCTTATTGTTTGAATTAATTAAACATAGCTAGATGATGTGATTCTCGGCTATGACGTTGGGTGGTGGTGACACCTTGTCAATGAGGATCCCATGACCTGCGTCATAATCTAGATTTATTCATGACTCTACTAGATTTAATTAATGTGTATCTATGATAGTTTATATAAGTGATGTATGAATTGTTGTTTAATCTGTTCTGTATAAGGAAACGCTGAGAGGTTATTTCTAGGATGTAATTAGGGTTGAATTCGTCCGGGTGACCGAGCAGAGTCGTTCGGTCGACCGAGCCACTTCACTCGGTCGACCGAGCCCTAATTCACATCGATTAAGTCTGCGCCATGTCTTTATGGTGGGTCTAACCTAGTTGAATTTACTTTCTCAGTAGGTATGGCTACGGCTACGTCGCTCGTCAGTTTTTCATTAGCGTATTATTAGGAAATACCAATATAAGACGTCTAGTTCGGCTCATGAACGATCTTTCGGGACTTTCAGCGAGATCTAGATTAGTTTTGTGTTAGGGAATTGTCGACACCTAGTCATACGTAAATCGTAGATTAACGAGAGACTTACCAAGTAATTGTTAATAGGGCGAGGGCTTGAGCGATCGTTTAGGAAAGCACACGCTAACCATAGGAATGTTGCCTAAGCGAGGTGTACGGTTAATATCGGCATCCTTAGAATAATGAGCGTGTGAGTTATATGAGATGGATACCCAAAAGGTGAGGTCACGTAACAATACCACAGTGATCTAGTAACCTAACCGATGCTAAGTCAAGTTAAAGGGATGACTCCCGTAGCCAATTAAATATGAATACGGCCAGATTGACAGTTAATGAGTTAGGTTATCTTATATAAGTTGCCTTGGTCCAAACGATAACGTTGGTAATTGGAAGGTTAATTACGTGTGTGTCTTTTAGGTTTGAGTTTGTTTGTTTTATTTTGTCTTTTATGTTGGTCTTAGGTATTTGTCCACTAACGAATTAGGTAAGTTAATTATTTAAACCTAGGGTCCACATTTTGATTCCCTGAGGGATCGACCTTGATTCACCATCGCTATGCTATGATGTACCTAGTGCTATTGCTAGTATTTGGTGGTCAAGTAAAATAAATTTAACTTTGATCGGACCGCAATCAAGTTTTTGGCGCCGTTGCGGGAATCAATGGCCCAATGATTGTTTAAATAATTATTTTATCTACTTCATTTTTATTGTTTTTAGTTGCATTTTTCTTATGACGAATTATCTGTACTTGTATGCTGTTAAAGGATTAAAGCAGGAATGGGGAAGATATTTGTTCGGTCGACCGAACGTATTCACTCGGTCGACCGAGCCTGTTCCAGCTTTAATTTTATATACAGTTTTGTTTCCCAGTGTTCTGTTTCCCCCTGTTTGTAGGTTGTAAGTTTGACAATAGTATGAGAAATCATACTGTTTGTCAATTTACTAATTGTTTATTGTTTTTCAAATATTGTAGATAATTCGGAGTAAATCACTCACTCAACCTGCTCAAGATCAGCAAAATGTCATCAAATGATTTTATCAAAGGCCAAGAAGAAGTCAAGGTTTTACGAACCAAAACTACACCTAAAAAGCCGTTAACACCAAAGCTCATGGAAAGGATAGAAAAGATGAAAGCGAAAATCCGAGAGGCAAGGAAATCGAGGGAGGCTAAAGAAGCCTATTGGCAAAAAGGTATGTCTATTTTGAATCCAGAGGAAATTTCTTCGGATTCGATTCAGCTTTAGATTATGATGATTACATGTCCGAGATAGAATCGAGTCGAGGGTAAGCGCGACTATGGAAGCCCTATTTTCATCTGTTTCTAGAGATGAAATATTGATTAAAGACGAGTCTCGATTGATGCAAAAGTTAGCAGACCCAGGAGCTTTTATGGTTGGAGTAACCCTAGAACAAACCCACTTAGGTTTAGCCTTGATTGATTCCGGTTCGAGCCTTAATATCTTTCCTAAAAGCCTTTGTGATAGGAATTTTATTTCAACACCCACTAACACCCCGCTTCAAGTTAGATTAGCGGATGGAAATCATGACTGGGAGACTGAACAACATGATTATTGGTGTGGGGCAATTACGGTTTAAGATAGACATAGTGGTAATGGAAATCGAGGAACATCCTGAATGCCCAATCATTTTGGGTAGAGTCGTTTATCAACACCGCTAGAGCCTTCATACGGATGACCGGACATGAGATAGTATTGTTTGGCGCCAAGGGTTACGAGTGTTATGGGATAACAAATCCAAATTTCCTGCACCGGTAAGTGTGAATGTGTTAGAAGTAGTTGGTTCGGAGAAGCTTGATGCCACTCAAGGTCTAGGAAAGGATGCTGATGATAATGTCAATGATAAAGATGAGAGGGAAGTCCTTACTATTCTAAGCTGGAATAGGTCAGCTCAGCCTGCACCAGCCTTGACCAATATTGAAGCTGTAGACCTACCTAAGGATAGGAGGACAAGAGCGAAGAAACGAACTAGGAGAGTTCGTAACAAAAGCTCATCAAAATCAGAGATGAATCCAAAAGTAGGCGCTTGTCTGGATGGTAAATTCGACTGTTTTTTTCATTGGACTAAATTCCAAAGGAAGGGCACTCGTAGAAAAGGACGGTCAAACTTTTTCGGTGAAAGCTGGCCGGGTGAAAACCTGGCAAGTCAAGGGCAGTGTTTAGGAGTGAAGATTGTGGAAGTCGAGCTATAGACTCAAAAATTTAGAATTCTGTCATTTCATTTTATTTTATTTCATTTTATTATTTTTTTAGTATGAATAAAAGTAACGTAGAATGACGAGAGCCTTTTTTATTTTTGCCGTGTTCCAATGACCATTAGGTTACGGATGTGCAAAAAGTTTTTTTACTCGAATCATTTTAACGTGAAGTAGAGTAGGAAGAGAAATCATTATAAAATGTATTGATGATGAGAATTTGGTGAAAAGATGCTTAGTTTCAAATTTGTTATTATTTGGAAAAAGTGATGATTTATATGATAATGGATTGTGGTTGGATTATTCGATTTCTGAGGTGAGGATTTTTTTTTCAAATTGTGACATAATAATTTTGATAGACTTATGTGTTCTAGCTTGAAAATTTCGTGTGTATCAAATTTAGGAGGTCAACTATCATTTATTTTTACACATCCCCATTTTTCATTTCCCAATACACCTTTTCATTTCCCCCATTAATTTATTCCTCCAACAAAACCATTCCACTCCTCAATCCTTGCCTTTCTTTCTCCACCAATCACCTTCCACCATTTCAATCCTTTCACTTTCCACATCTATCTATTTAAACCTCCTCTTTTCTCTTCATCATTTCCACACCACAAAATCTTCATCTTCTCCAAATCCTCAATTTTCTTATTCTTCTTCTCTCCATCAATTCACATTTCCAATCTTTCTAATACTTTCCATCCACCAAGATTGGGGATAGTAATATAAATGATCCCCTCCAATATCACAATCTGTGATTGTTCATATCTCTGAAGGATTATTCAACCCAGTCATCACAGGGGAAGACTGAACCTCGCAGAGAGAACTTCATCGATTCGGTCGGCCGAACCTTTTTCGCTCGGTCAACCGAGGCCATTCTCTCGGTCGACGAGAGCTTCAACTTCTTTGCCTCATTACATCGGCGTGCTCTGTTCCAGCTCTGCAATTATGCCACCAAGGCGCCGATCCTCCGCACGATTTGTAGCGATCGGCGATGCCATACCCTTGATCAACGGGTACCGCAATTCGCTAGCCAAGAGGTATTTTCGGTTTATCGGAATTTCTTCAACAATTCGCGGTACACCGGCTCGGGATTAGATTTGACCAAGCGTGGTCAGAGAGTCGTTCGATCTCGTGGAATATTATCAGTGGCAAGAGGTCATTGCGCCACCTGGCCAAGTCAATGTCGACTGGGTAAGAGAGTTTTATTCTTATTTACGCGTGCACCCACACACGAATTTAGTCCAGGTTCATGGCAAGTCCATTGTAATTACTCCGGGGACTCTTAATAATTATTATGGTCTCGATACCCCGGAGGAGGAGCCAGAGTACACAGTGACGTTTGATGAGTCTGATGCATGGTTGGAGGAGGTGGGTGCCCATCTAGGGATAGCATGGACAATAGGGGAAGTTGCTCGCACATTTGAGGAGCCATACTTTAGGCGGTGGGAAGATAAGTGTTTACATAGGCTTATCCGTTCTAACATTATTCCGGCCAAGCATGTGTCTACAGTTTATTATGCACATGCTACGCTGATGTACTGGTTGAGCAGAGGATGGCCTGTTAATATTGGGGCACTGATGCGTTCTGAGATGAATGCCGATGCCCGCAAGCCTAGACACATGTTGCCTTATGGTTCATTGATCACTTCATTATGTGAGACAGCTGAGTGCCCAGTGCTAGGCAGTGACTCTTATGTTAGGCCCATGCCTATCCTATCTTTGGATTCTGTTGCACCACCTCTTGTGCACCCTGATGATGACGGTCCAGGAGATGACGATGCGCAATTCCAAGACTTTCCTGAAGCGAATCCCAATGTTCTTCCATTAGCTTTCGTTGATCCGAACGATATACCTTCGGACTAAGCATCTGTGTTAATCTATTTTCTTTATCAATGTGTTTTTGATTTCAGTGTGCCAATAAATTAAGTCGTGTTGTATGGAGTTCGTTTTGAATTTCCCTAATGAATAAAATTTATCTTGTTTAATGTGTTGGATATTTGTGCATTCTTTTCACTATTAAGTATGGGCTTAAATATGTTTAAGACACTTATTATACCTTTTACAGTCCATTTGATATGATTACATTCTTCGGGACTAACCCTGTAACGAGTTCCAAGTTTTTGTTAAAGATGTATGTTGCAGAGGTTGCATTTTATTGCAGTTGGTATCTGTATTCGTCTGTTAAAATTCACCGGAGTTCATCAAGACTCGTTCAACTTCCGCACTTATTCCAGAGCTAAGTTCCTTGTTCTTATTTTTATACATTGAGGACAATGCATAGTTTAAGTTGGGGGTATGAGTCACTTAGCTCATTTAGCATACTTGAAAAAGTTTGTATATCAAATAAAGAGTATATTTAAAAACTTTTACACTTAAAATCACACTTATCTTTTGTGAACCCCCGAATTTTGTATTTAATAAGGTAGGAACCATATTTTGTTAGTACGTGGTCATGTTATACTCTTGCGATATAATTTCAGTAAGCTTAAAGATATTAATATTATAAGTTGCAAGTAGTTATTTATTATTCGATTACTCAAAATATGGATCAACTTTTACCACGCTTATTAAAAAATGGAAATATGTGTGTACATTGCATGGATAATGGATTGTGCCTGCCTGGTAATCAATACTTATCGTCTGATGTATTCTTAATCTTCTAGCTACAAAAGCGGAATAATAAGCTTGAGATATATCTGTGTTTCACCAATGAGCGAAACACTGGGCTTGTAGTCAATTACCAAAGTAGCCTTGCGCTTGTGGTAATATTCATTGCTATACTTGATCTAAGATAGGGGATACTTTAAAAAGTTTTCTTCCTTGAGATTTGTAGTATTTGAAAAACGTGAAGAATTGAAAAATTCAACTCTTAAGAGGCTTTGAGTAGTACTCGGTCTCCAAGTCCAAAAACCCTATAGATACGCTCTTGCTTATTGTTCTAGTGCTTTAACCATTGCGAGGCATAAGAAGTATGAATGCTGAGGTCGGTAGGTTGAGAATTCAAAGTGGGCATAACCATTAATCATGCCACATTTATAAAACCAATGCATGTGCACACATCACTTCGATTCATACCGAGTAGTGAATAATAGATATCTTATTAGCATATATAGTATGAGTTGATTCGGGTTTCTTGTGTGAGTATGGTGTGACCACTGGAAAATGATCATATGGGGAATAACTTGTTTATACTTTGATCGGGACGATCAAAGGCTAAGTGAAGCGATTGATGACGGTCGATTTGTACCCATTATTCTGCAATCTTTACCCTTGATTTTGATGTAAAATAACCTTAAGAGAGTGATAATAAGTCGTTAAGTGCCTAATTTAGATATACCCCGTGTTACGATTTATTATTATGCATTTCGGTGATTTATCAAGTATTTGGTATTACAAACTATGTTTTTGTATGATAAATACAGTGAGCGTTATGGACGGACTACGGAGAAGGAATTAAAGATCCAGGACAAGACAGAGCCCAACAGAAGGTAGAAGACAGAGCCCATAAGCAGTGAAGGTTCGGTCGACCGAGCCCAGCTATTCGGTCGACCGAGTGGACGTAAAGCCCAGCAAAGTCCAGCGTATTACTTAAGTCGGTTAGGGTTTAGGGAATCCGATCCTTAGTCGGCTTCTAAGTCGGTTTTGAACTCTATATAAACACATTGTCATTAGTATTATTTATTCATTCATACATTGATTCAATCATTCATAAAAAGAGCACAATAAATTAAGAGTTTTTCAGCAAGTGAGGGCTGCAAAGATGTAATCCCTTGATCTTTATGTTTTATTTTCAAGTAATTAATTTTTCCAATTACGTTCTTATCGTTTGAATTAATTAAACATAGCTAGATGATGTGATTCTCGGCTATGACGTTGGGTGGTGGTGACACCTTGTCAATGAGGATCCCATGACCTACGTCATAATCTAGATTTATTCATGACTCTACTAGATTTAATTAATGTGTATCTATGATAGTTTATATAAGTGATGTATGAATTCTTTGTTTAATCATTCGTATAAGGAAACGCTGAGAGGTTATTTCTAGGATGTAATTAGGGTTGAATTCGTCCGGGTGACCGAGCAGAGTCGTTCGGTCGACCGAGCCACTTCACTCGGTCGACCGAGCCCTAATTCTGTCAGTTAAGTCTGCCATGTCTTTATGGTGGGTCTAACCTAGTTGAATTTACTTTCTCAGTAGGTATGGCTACGGCTACGTCGCTCGTCATTTTTTCATTAGCGTATTATTAGGAAATACCAATATAAGACGTCTAGTTCGGCTCATGAACGATCTTTCGGGACTTTCAGCGAGATCTAGATTAGTTTTGTGTTGGGGAATTGTCGACACCTAGTCATACGTAAATCGTAGATTAACGAGAGACTTACCAAGTAATTGTTAATAGGACGAGGGCTTGAGCGATCGTTTAGGAAGTACGCCTAACCATAGGAATGTTGCCTAAGCGAGGTGTACGGTTAATATCGGCATCCTTAGAATAATGAGCGTGTGAGTTATATGAGATGGATACCCAAAAGGTGAAGTCACGTAACAATACCACAGTGATCTAGTAACCTAACCGGTGCTAAGTCAAGTTAAGGGGATGACTCCCGTAGCCAATTAAATATGAATACGGCCAGATTGACAGTTAATGAGTTAGGTTATCTTATATAAGTTGCCTTGGTCCAAACGATAACGTTGGTAATTGGAAGGTTAATTACGTGTGTGTCTTTTAGGTTTGAGTTTGTTTGTTTTATTTTGTCTTTTATGTTGGTCTTAGACTGTTGTCCACTAACGAATTAGGTAAGTTAATTATTTAAACCTAGGGTCCACATTTTGATTCCCTGAGGGATCGACCTTGATTCACCATCGCTATGCTATGATGTACCTAGTGCTATTGCTAGTATTTGGTGGTCAAGTAAAATAAATTTATAACCTGATCAGACCGCAATCAGTGATCAAGAAATTACCTCCACCTACCAATCTTAAAACTTTGCGAGGTTTTTTAGACCACGCCGGATTTTATCTTAGGTTTATTAAGGACTTTTCCTTAATCTCTAGACCTCTTACCGAATTATTGGCCAAGGATGTGCCATTCGTGTTTTCTAATGAGTGCATAAATGCTTTCAACGAAATAAAAAGTAGGATGATTACTGCACCCGTTCTGGTCGCACTAGATTGGGAACTTCCTTTTGAACTGATGTGTGATGCAAGTGATACTGCTGTTGGCGCCACTTTGGGTCAAAGAAAAGATAAGATCTTCAGACCTATTTATTATGCAAGCCGGACTTTGAATGCTGCCCAAAGAAATTACGCCACAACGGAGAAGGAGCTTTTGGCCGTTATCTTTGCTTTTGACAAGTTTAGATCGTACTTAGTGGGATCTAAAGTCACTGTGTGGACTGACCATGCAGCTCTTAAGTATCTCCTAGCAAAGCAAGATTGGCCTAGATTGTTGAGATGGATTCTACTGCTGCAAGAATTTGACGTAGAAATACGAGATAAGAAAGGAAGTGAGAACGTGGTGGCCGATCATCTGTCGCGCTTACAATTAGAGGATGGTGAGGAATTACCTGAGATAGGAGAATCTTTTCCGATGATGCTTTTCTCCATCACCACCATCGGGGGACATGAAGATTGTGTTGCAGTTTCTTCGCGAATAGAGGTTGTGAAGGAGAAGAAACAACCATGGTTTAGTTTGTTTGTTAATTATCTATCCGCAAAGTACCTACCACCGAATCTCACTGTCCAAGAAAGGAAAAAATTCTTTAAAGATCTTAGACACTATTATTGGGATGAGCCTTATATGTTTAAGCTAGGATATGATAATGTTTTTCGAAGGTGTGTGCCCAAGGAAGAGTATAATGATATCCTGAAGCATTGTCATTCTTATGAAGTTGGAGGACACTATGGGGGAGATAAAACTGCAGCCAAGGTCCTCCAATGCGGTTTTTATTGACCGACGTTGTTTACGGATGCACACCAATATGCAAAAGCATGTCATGCTTGTCAAATGACAGGAAATATTTCACGGAGGAATGAGATGCCACTTAAGAGCATCTTAGAGGTAGAACTCTTTGATATTTGGGGAATAGATTTCGTTGGACCCTTCACTTCATCACTATCTAACCGCTACATCTTAGTTGCTATTGATTATGTATCCAAATGGGTTGAGGCCATTGCTTCCCCTACTAACGATGCTAAGGTTGTGGTTAGATTCTTGAAAAAGAATATTTTTACAAGGTTTGGGACGCCTAGGGCGATTATAAGCGACAATGGTAGTCATTTTTGCAATAAACCTTTTGAAAGGCTGATGATTAAGTATGGGGTTCGACATAAGCTAGCCACAACATATCACCCCCAGACCAATGGACAAGTAGAAGTCACCAATTGAGAAATAAAGCGTATCCTGGAGAAAACTGTCAATACGACTAGGAAGGATTGGTCGTTACGTTTAGACGACGCTTTATGGGCTTATAGGACTGCATATAAAACCTCGATTGGAATGTCACCGTATAGGATTGTTTTTGGAAAAGCATGTCATCTTCCTGTGGAACTTGAGCACCGGGCCATGTGGGCAACAAGGATGCTAAATTTTTTATGAGACATTGGCCGGTGAGAAGAGGATGTTGGAATTAACTCGCCTGGAGGAGTTTCGTTTAGAGGCATTCGAGAATGCCAAGATTTTCAAGGAGCGCACGAAGAAATTCCATGACAAAAAGATTCTGGAGAGGACCTTTCAAAAGGGTGATATGGTTCTCTTGTACAATTCGCGCTTAAGACTCTTCCCGGGTAAGTTAAAATCAAGATGGTATGGCCCATTTCGAGTACGACAAGTCTTTCCTTCTGGAGCAGTGGAGCTATTCAATTTCAAAGACGAATCCAAATTTGTGGTCAATGGACATCGTGTGAAGCATTATCAAGGGCTTCCACTTTGGTCTTTGAGGAGGAGGTTTTGTACCTCGACGACCCTGTCTATGAATAAACCATCTTGAACTGAGTCGAGCTAGCAACTATAAATTTAGAACTATTCTCTTATGACTATCTTTTTTGTTTTTATTTTTAATAATAAAGTAGCATGCGCCTATCACGGTTTTTTTATCTCGCCATGTTCCGAGTCTAAGTTCGGAATAAACGAGGTTTTTTCCTTGATAGCCGTCATGTGAGTTGTTTATTTAGGTTTAAATCCTTTGGTCTTGTCCATGGCAGTATAAAGTAAAGTGGCTTAAACTATTTTTAGATATTTATATCTAATAACTGCCACATTATTTTATAACTTCCATAGACATGGTATTTGACGATTTCGTGGAGCTTGTTTGCTTATACAGGATGTATGCTGTCTCCACGACATGTTGATGTTTACTCCGATATTGTTCCTTTACTTGGGAGCCGTTTCCAGAGCTAAGTCTTTCTTCTTGAACTCTCATTTATTTTTGTCATTGAGGACAATGCCATGTTTAAGTGGGGGGCAAGGGACTTAGCTTAGTTATATGTTAAAAATGTAAAGGGCAACGGAATATTGAGCCGAATTTTAAAATTTTTATGGATAAATGTGATCGGGGTCAATCAGGTTATAATATACTCGACCACCATAAACCAATACTAGCAAGAGGACTAGGCCCATCGTAGTATAGCTATAGTGAATCAAGGTCGATCCCACAGGGAACCAATTGTGGATCATCTTATATACAAACAATTAATTAAACATGTCAAGGACATAGAGGCGGTCTACGACCAACATAAGACAAGAAAGGTAAAGACACGACTCGACACAACGTAATTAACCTCCCCAATTATAGTCTTTATCGTTTGGACCTAGATAATTTATATAATAAACTAAACTTATTAACTGTCAATCCGTTTGTATCTATCTTAGATTGGCTACGGGAGTCATCCTCTTTAACTTGACTTAGCACCGGTAGGTCACTAGATCACTGTGATATTATTACGTGACTTCGCCTTTTAAGTGCCTCCATCTCATATAACTCACACGCTTACGACTCTAAGGATGCCGATATTAATCGTACACCTCGTCTAGGCAACATTCCTATGGTTAGGCGTACTTCCTAAACGATCGCATCAGTCTCTGTCCTATTAACAATTACCTGCACGGTCTCATGTTAATCTACGATTTACGTATAACTAAGTGAGCTCAATTCCCAAATACAAAACCTACCTAGATCTCGCTGAAAGTCCCGGAAGATCATTCATGAGCCAACCTAGGAGCCCTATATTGGTATTTCCTAATCATACGCTAATTAAAACAGACGAGCAACGTAGCCGTAGCCATACCTACTGAGATGATAAATTCTATTGCGCTAACCTAACCATAAAGACGTGGCCGGATTAACAGGTAAAAAAGGGCTCGGTCGACCGAGTGTGTAGGCTCGGTCGACCGAATGACACAATTCGGTCACCCAAACAATTTCAACTCCCAGATTACATCTCTGAACCTATCTCTCAGCGTTTCTCATACAATACGGATTAAATAGCAATTCGTCAAGCAATTATATAAACTAACATAGATACACGTTAATTAAGCAATACCGATTCATACATAGACACTAAGTAGAGGACGTAGGGTATGTTATCCTCATAGACAAGGTATCACCACCTCCCTAACGTCATAGCCTAGATCTACATCATCTAGCTATGAATAATCAACTCAAACGATAAATCATAATTGGGGGGGATTAATTACGGAAAATAAAGAAGACAGAAAATATAAAGGCTTACATATTAAAGCCCTTAAGTTGCTGGAAACCCTCAAATTATTCTACATTGTATCAAAGTTATATTATGAATTGTAAGACTGAAGAAAGAATGAAGGGATGATTTACAATTTCTCGTAGCTGCTGCTTATATAGGAGTTTCTGCCGACTTATGAAGGATCTAGAAGGTAAATACGAAAAAATCCCATAAGTGACCGAACCGACATAATCGGTCGACCAAATGATAGGGCTCGGTCGACCGAGCCCTTTTTCTCCTGCGTGTTAAACGTTTCTCTCGTCTATCTTGTTCCCCATCTTTGCCGCACGCTTTCTTGTTGATCTGATTTCTCTAATTTATCTCTTGATTAATGCTCCGATTTTCTTCCTTATTATCTTGAGATCCATTGATTGAATGACATTTATCCTCTCGATTTGTCGTGATCTACAAAATCAGCATTTATCGCACAATAAATCGGTCTTTAATAATAAAAATAGCTAAATACCAAATATCATATTAATAATCACTTAACATTAAATAATAAATATAAACGAGTGATTCAATATGAAATATACATTATTTGGCTCGATTTAAGGATAATGTTGATGACATTTACGGGTATAATTTGACCGTCATCAAAATGCCAAGTTGTTTAACTCGTACCCTTAAACTTGTGTATACTTAGAATTAATAGGAAAGAAACCAAGTTGCGTAAGTACGTGGTCATATTATACTTTTGCGATAAATTATTAGTAAACTTAAGGATATTCATGCCAACAATTGCAAGTAGTTAGGCATTGTTCAACTACTCAACATGTGGATCGCTTAGTACCGTATGAATTATGCTAATTGAAGGAGGTATGTGTACATTGCATAGATGAGTGGTTATGCTTACCTAGTGTCGTTATTTATTGACTGACGTATTCTGATCTTCTAGCCATCAAAGCGGAGTAATATGCTTGAGACATACCTGTGTCTTGACAATGCATTAAAACACTGGGCTTGTAGTAACATTACCAAAGTAGCCCCGCGCTTGTGGTAATATTCGATACTATGCATGATCTAAGATAGGAGGATACTCATAAAAAGAAAAGAGTTTTCTTCCTTGAGATTGGTAGTATTTGAAAATTATGAAAAATTGGAAAAGTTCAAGTTTTTAGAGGCTTTGAGTAGTACTCGGTCTCCAAGTCCAAAATCCCTATAGATACGCTCTTGCTTATTGTTCTAGTGCTTTAACCATTTGCGAGGCATAAGAAGTATGAATCTTGATGTTGGTAAATTTTGATATGAAGTCCAGATAAACTCTAATCTTGCTAAATTTATATAAAACCGATGCATATGCACACAATCACTTCCATTCATAGCGAGTAGTGAATAATGTTTATCTTATGAGCATGACTGGTATGAGTTGACTCGAGTTTCTTGTGTAAGTATGAGATGACCAAGGAAAATGTTGTCTTGGGGAATGACTTATGATGCTTTGTTCGGGACGAAGCACAGTTTAAGTGGGGGGGCATTTTGATGACGGCTAAAATATACCTATTTATGTCATCAATTCTAACCTTAAATCAGAGTTAATTATATATATTTCATATTAAATCACTTGTTAATATTTATTATTTAATGTTAAGTGATTAATTAATATGATTTTTGGTATTTAGCTGTTTTTATTATTAAAGACCAATTTATTGTGCGATAAATGCTGATTTTGCAGATCATGATAAATCGGGAGGATAAATATCATTCAATTCGAAATCTCAAGATAATAAGGAAGAAAATCGGAGCATTAATCAAGGGATAAGTTAGAGAAATCAGATTAGCACGAAAGAATGCAGTGGGGAACAAGTTAGACAAGAAACGCGTTTAACATGTGCAAAAAGGAGGCTCGGTCGACCGAGCCACTTCATTCGGTCGACCGAGGCATGTGCTTCGGTCACCCGAAGCTGCTCAGACCTAAAAACGCGTGCATATCTTCTAGATCCATCCTATGTCGGCAGAATCCTCTATATAAGCAGCAACTACGAAATTGAAAAAGACACACCATTACAACACAAGACAATTTATACAATTTGAGTTTTTAGTTTTCTTTTCTTTATGTTTGTTCACTGTGGATTCATCGGATTCTCCGGTTAAGGAGCGCATTAAAGAGTGGGAGTCACTCTCATCATCGAGGGTATGACTTTTCCATTATGTAATCTTTATTCGTAGATTTGATTTGTTTTATTATGGAGTAGTTTTCTTGTATTGATTCCGCGATGTAGACTAATTACGAACCCATGTGTTTAGATTAGAAACGTTAAGAAGTAGTCATAATGTGTACCTACGCAGACCTTCACTCGGTCAGCCGAGACATGTCACTCGGTCGACCGAGACATGTCATTCGGTCGACCGAGTGTGGTGAAGTTTAGGGCATAATTATGACCGGCTTCAACTACGTCAGATTCTCTGATTTGGAATTAAAACAAGTAATTAAACCTGATCAACTTGATTATTTGTCATCATAATTTAACATGAAACCTAAAAAGTGATTGTTACTTAGGATATAGATTGAATCGGCATCTAAGAAGTACGCCTTACCCTAGGAATGTTGCTTAGATGAGGTTACGGTTTATACCGGCATCCCTAGTTTCGTAATTGTGTCAGAAGTTATATGAGATGGAGGCACTTAAAAGGCGAAGTCACGTAATGGAGGCACAATGATTTAGATGGCCTAATTGGAGCTAAATCTACCTTAGTGGATGACTCCCGTAGTCATAATAATTAATCTTTAATGTTTGTTTTGTCTCGTCGTCAATCTATTTCACATGGGGGAGTCATTAGCTACTAGCATAATCAATATTCTTAATATTCTTTGTTAAGATAGTATTAATAATTTTGTTCTTGTTTAGTAGTTGTTAGTTTGTCTTTGTGGTATTCTTTGTCTTGTGGTTGTCACTATTTTATTTACTGCGTTTAGTTGGTCGTAGACCGCCCTTGCGATTTAGTTCTGATAGAATAAAGTTGTGTTTTGTTTGTGCCGAGTCTCTGTGGGATCGACCTCGACTCTATCTAGTTATACTACAATTGAACCTAGTTCTCTTGATAGTGTGTTAGTTAGGCATCGAGTTAATAATTTAACTTGACCTCAATCATCTTCTTGCCCCTCGACCTCCACTACCCTATGTATGGGTTATCCAGGCCATGGCGTATGAAGAAAAATCATGGTTACCAGTCACCATGTGATGAAGGCCCCTTGGACACAAACTCGTGTCGGTTTGGCCTCCGTTGGAAGGTATACCACAGTTTGTCCGGCATGCCTGTGATCTTATAGTAGTAGCGGAATAGGGGGATCGAAAAGCAAACTCCTACCACTCGACAAGCTACTACAAACCCCATTAGAATCCTAATAGCATTGGGGGCTAATTGAGAAACACTTATCTCATAGTGATGCAGAATCGCTGCGACGGCCGGGTACAATGGAAACCTCAACCCGCTGGAAAGTTGGACTTCGTAAACTGAGCAGAACCCTACTAGGGGCTCATCAGCGTATTGGTGTTGACCTGATAGAAGTCGAATTTCAAATTGAGGGCCTACAAGACCAATTTTTTGGCAAATTTTATTAGCGTCATCTAAAGAAAGGGCAGTGAGGCAACTTTTGGACCCTTTCCGTCCATCCTAGTAACTAATTTCTTAGGTTCCTTAAGGACAGAGGGAGATGAACCTACGGGCTCGCCGGAAAGTGACCGGAGAGGACGATCAGAATGGGTGGATAACAAAGTTTGACTATGTGAGAAGGCGATTCACCACCCTTATCAGATTCTGTAGCACTACTTGACATTGATAAATGCAGAAAGAAGAGGGAGAATACAAGAAAGATGCTTACTTAGTGTTTGGAGGTTATGCAGAGAAAGTAAATGATCTCTTCTCTGACCGTCGTCTCCCCTTTTATGCTTGCGAATATTTTGAAATGAGTTGAAAAGACGTGATTTGAGGGGGTTATAATCCCCCACAAATTGCGAGAATCAAGGTAATGGCGTTACGGTTAACGAAAAAGGACGCCTCGTTCCTTGTACTGAAGATACGGTGTTAGTGCGCCATGACGTCACGCTATGACACTACGATTGGCTAGGGTTACAGGTGGCAGTACAGCTGTTTCCTGCCCAAACAACGACCCAGCTCAAAGACGATTCAAATGGCAGATTCGACCTCGGACGACGGGAGTCACCTATCACAAGTCTGAGGGGCTTATGACGATACATGGTTTCACCCCTCCACGTGTCATCTTACAGTTGGTCCCTACGATATGAATAAGTATCAAAGTGTGCATGTCGATGCCCGGGGCTACGACGATCGAATCGGAGCTACGACGATCGATTCTTAAGCAGTGTAGGACGATGGTCCCAGCTCGACCACCGTAAGTCGGTTGAGTCGGCGTAGAGGACAGAGTCCGCACCAGCTATAAAGGCCCATTATCAGCATGATAACTTGGGCAAGGGGCAAGGCCCATAAAGGTTAAATATGACAATAGCTTAGACCGACCTATTATTAGGGTTAGGGCATGCATTATCATTATAAATACCATGTTCCATGAACTACGTAAGGCTTGATTCCTGAACAAAGACAGGATACGTAGGCAATCTAAGACAAGTTCTTAGACTCAGCCATAAATCTTACAATCCGAAAACAAGTTCCTGAGGCATTAGGGTTTCGAGTATTCATCATTAGATTCATTCAGGCCCGGATTAATTAGGTGACATAAATTGTCATCGTCAAGAGGCTCTTAAAAATAATAATAATAATAATAATAATAATATAGGTGAGCTAATGTTGCAAGACCACATACGAGATATTCCGAAACTTGACCAGGCATGCATCTTTCGTGATCGTATTGTAAAGCTAAGGAGTCCATCTAAACGGTGTGAAGGGATCAATCAGAGACCGGAGCTTTATATCCGAGCCAATATCAGGTATGAGATCGAGAAAGATCCGAGAATACCAAACCCACGAATAGAATATAATTTGCCACGTGGCCAATTCTGACGATCATGATGCCATTTCTCGAATTTTGCGTTAAGACTACAAACAATTTGATATAAACAAATTAATAACCCATTACTTTTTCACATTATATTGTTAATACGACATATATGTTGCACCATTATTTTGAATAGGTTTTTCCATTCACTATTCATACATTTGAATAGTTACATTTCATCGTTCATCACTTGTTTGAAGGAGACTGCGTCAATTTAATGTTTAGCATCTATATTAATAATTTTTATAAGTAGGTTTTTATTTGGACTTCAGTTTACACCTCTTATTTTCTCTCGATTACACCTTTTTTTCATCTTCTTCTTCTTCTTATGGGTAAATCTTTAATGATTTCAATTTTCGTTGCCAGCCTCATCGCCTTTCGGTGTCCACACGATCAGCTTTTGGCGGCGGATAATTCGCCTGTTGATCATATAATTCATACTGCTATCGAGGTTCGAAACGCGCTCTCTCTAATGGGTTCTAGTCGTCGATCGTTGTATGATTGTTGCAACAATTGTTACTGTTGCATGTTCATCGGTACGATTTTCGGTAATTGCACCGAATGTCCAAGTTACTGCGCATCAGTATAGTTGCTCTCCCGGTAAACTACCCCAAAGCAAGTGATATCTTTGCTAAACTTTCAAACCAACTTATACACTTATGATCATGGCAATTCTGTTTAAGTGCACCGGTTGTAAGTTAAAAATATTAAAATAAAAAAGTTCATCCATGAAACCTTGGACGTTTCTTAATATTTTGTTCGGGGTTTTCATTATTGTGAGATTCTGGTCAAATTCTTTGTGTTCTTCCTGTATTTTCGTTGTTCTGAATACAAATAATTCTTGTTTTGTCCCACGTCAATTTGTCAAAGATAATGATCAGACTAAAAACACTAAAATTCTTATTAACACAATTTCACATTAACAATTTACTATGAGAGGCACTTTGGTCCGACTGAGAAGTCTGAGATGGCAGTGGGTGAATAGATGAAGGAGCCTGGTGGTTTTTGGTGAAGAGAGTGACTGGGATGGGGATGATGGTGTAGACTAAATGGTTGTGGTTGTGGTTGTGGTTGTGGTTGTCGGTGACAACTTACGGGATTAAATTATAATTTTGCCGACCAAAACTAAGCATTAATTGCCCTCTCTGCACAAAAGGATGGAAAATCCATCAATTTGGATGTTAAATCAAGATTTCTCAATGGATACCTTGAGGAAGAAATTTACGTGGAAAGCTGACCTCAAGGATTTATCGTGAAAGGAGAAGAAGACAAAGTACTAAAGTTAAAGAAAGCTTTATATCGGGCTCAAGGCCAATAAAGAAATCGGGGAGGAGCAAAAGTCATGATTCATGACTTATTGCGTTGATGATCTCATCTTTACGAAACAATGAGGATGTGAAGACAAGAAGTTTAGCGGACGACATATTCACAAAAGCACTACCAAGAGACAAGTTCGAGCTATTACGAGAAAAGATTGGTGTCAAGTTATCTCTGAAATGTGTACCTAAAAGGAGGAGTGTTAAGTTGTGCTACACATTTCTAGAAAATAAAAGAAATTTCTAGAATAGAAGCATTTCTAGTTGTATGTAAGAGACTAGAAAATATTACTACACTCTACTAGAATGGAAGCTACTAGAAATATTGGTACACTCTACTAGAATGGAAGCTACTAGATACATGTAGCACTAGTACTAGAGTAGATTGATTGTTAAAAATTAAGACATATCTAGAAAACTCCATAAGGATCTTGAACTATCCAATGGGGGCTATAAATAGCACCACCACCATGTACTTAAGCAATCAAGAAATCAATACAATCAATTTCCTTTCTCCAATCTCTCCAACTTATCAATCCTTTTCCATCTCACACTCATCAATCCTAGCCTTTTCCATTCAACCTTCTACAAAAATTCTAACATTCTTCCTGTATTTTCGTTGTTCTGAATACAAATAATTCTTGTCCCACGTCAAAGATAATGATCTGACCAAAAACACTAAAATTCTTATTAACACAATTTCACATTAACAATTTACTATGAGAGGCACTTTGGTCCGACTGAGATGACAGTGAGTGAAAAGGTGAAGGAGCCTGCAGGTGGTTTTTGGTGAAGAGATTGACTGGGATGGGGATGATGGTGTAGACTTTGTGGTTATCGGTGGCAACTTACGGGATTAAAATTATAATTTTGCCGACCAAAAACTAAGTAAAGCAGTGGAATTCATTAGTAACTAAACTGGCCATTTCACATACACCTGCTACTTCCCTTCTACCAAAATGTTGAACCCCAACATTAAAGGTCACTTCACCTGTCGAGATGAATGGAGATATTATATAATCAGGTTACTAGTGGCTTAGAATCATGCGTTTGCCTTATACCAAAGAACTCAAAGGAATCCACCTTTACAGGGTTCGAACCTCCACCATCCGGCTTAAGGTCCCGGTTACCTTAAGCACTCAAGCTCCATATCAACTAGGATATGTCCTGGGGACGCTACATCCCATTTACTAACCCAACATTAATAGCATTAATCACGAGAGTTGTAGTAAGTTATTTTTCTTCGTTGTGCAAGTCCAGGTTATAATATTATATTTTAAAAACTCCACGAAGAAGGGATCGAATGAGGGTCAAACCCGTTATACATGGAATCAAAATATAAAAGTATCCGATCCAGAGTGTCTATGGTCGGGCCCGTCAGTCCCCTCATACTATGAAAACATGTAGTCGGCACTCCGGTTAAAACGCTCCAAATGATCGTCAGCCGTAAGATTCGGATTCTTCTGCAACCACCACTACTTTACGCATCCGTCAAAACGCTTTATGCGGGCTGATTCTTCAACAAACGTGATCACTCTTGGCACCGCAGATTGCTTCTCTAGCTCGGCTTGTTCAACCTCTTCACCCTGCTTCGACCGGATCGCCATGTTCTCCGGATCCGCTACCATTAGCTAGCTTCCTCGCCGCAGTTTTCTAAAGACATCGGCTGCAAAAGAGGGCGAGGTGGATGATTAATCGCCTAAACTCAACGTTAGGCCGAGATGAACGTGTCCGGCAATCTCGACACCTCACCCCTACTTCACAATTGCAATGGCCAAAACCCTTATCAAAATCCTATCGGGCGGGATGAAAGAACTCGGAGAAAAGATTCATTACGCCGTTGGGCATTGAACCTCTTCCCTAGCTCGGCAACGGCGAAAATTAGGGAAATCTATCCTAAGCAGGCATTCAAGGGACGTTTACAAGGTTATGCGAGAAGGAAATTGAAAGGTCGGGTATATTCAGACATTCAAGTTTATTCAAATGAATCTGAGGAAAACATGAATATACAAAGGCTACCAGAAACTCATACAATTTTTCACAGAAACGACGAAAATCACACATGAAGAGGAATCCATAACTAGAAAAACACGTTATAAAGGAAATCGGCGCGAAATGAAAGGTTTACCTTGAAATTAGAAAGAATCCTGAGAAATTTGCTTGAAAACTAGCCGGAAACCTCGAGAGATCTAGAAAACACCACCGGGTTGCCGTGAACCCTACTACTAGCCGGAACTGTCAAACTATTTCCGGAATGATTTTGAGAAAGCTTGAGAAATCTTGAAGTCTCAAAAAAAATGTTCAAGTGTTGACGCTTCGAATTTCAAAATCATTATTGGCGCCTTTTCAAAATTCAAAACCATAATGACATGCCGTTTCGAAGTCCAAGGCCATTATTGCGATAGTTATCAAAAACGTGTTAGGCAACCAAAATGCACGATCTTGTCAAACGTGGTTTCAAAATAACGGCTTTGTCAGAGGCAGTTTCGTGGAAACATATGTCAGATATGGAAAAGAGGCTACTCTTTACAGCTCGTCCTATACAACGTGAAGCAACGTCAAGCAACGGCATATGTCATATGCCCTTCGCCACAACTTCAAGCAACGTGATTTGTATAAGGCTAACTAGGCTAGGTCGCTTCATAGAACTTTGGCAAACAGCCCGCCTACCATCCAGGTCAACCCGGCTAAGTCCAGTCGCTTTGGCAGGGCATCATGCGGCTATACGCTTTTGAGCATAACACATATAAGTCTGGTCACTTCGGCACAGCACCCGGTGGCCGTACGCTTTCGAGCATGACACATCTAAGCCCGGTCATTTCGGCACGGCACTCTACGGCCATACACTTTCGAGCATGACGCAGGGCGAGCGGTCGGCCCAACGATGAATCGACAGCCCAATCTAAGCCTTATCCGCTTTAGCATAGAGGCAATCGATTGAGTTCGTTCACGAGACTTACGCTAACTTAAAAAGGTCACTTTATATATAGCGATTCTTTAAAAAAATATCTCGGCATACTATACATCAAGTCGCCTACAACTTTACTCCATGACTTTCATTTGTACATTGAAGAGCTCAAGGAGTAGGTGGCCATTGATATGCCAAGCAAGAAAAAAAGCCCATGGATTAACATTGGGCCCTTACATGGGCCCAATAACGAATAGGGTCCGTGGCCTAATCACTTCACACCTTCATAAGCCGGACTGGGTCAGGTATAATCTAGCCCGCCTCACTTCATTACGATTCTTATCAATGGCTAGGTAACGGATGTCGATCAGCAAAACATACAGCTCGACACAAAGCACTGGGGGCCGATCTGCTCGCCCCTCCAGCTCGCAATCCGCCAGCTCGGACCAAGCCCACTTGACTACGCAGTAGAGTTCATACACGACGGTTACAAGTGAAGAACCCGCAGCGGTTATGATACAAGCTCTCCCCACTCGAAGCTCGCCCAAGTAGAGCTCATCCAACGACCTTGTATTCACTTACGCATTTCTTGTATTTTATTTACCGCCTTATAACCGCCGACTCTTAGTCCCTAAAAATAGAGGCATTTGTACCTCTTTCAAGGGATCCGGATCGAGGAATTAATACAAGTAGATAACATCTTCCAATAACCTCGTGTTCTTCGTATTTTCTCCATGTGTTTTCGTCAACAATTGACCCTAAAACCGAAAAATATTACTCATTTAATCCAGATATCCACCGCATAATTAAACAAAACGTGTTTGTGATAACCGGACGTTATGACATTGAAAATCATTCCTCTCCCTCCTAATCATTAGGGATAAAATCCACACTACATACTTAGAGATTCTAACAAGTTATATTCTTTTACAACACGTTTGCAGCTTGATTCATGCTGTTGCAACTCTTTTAAACTCCCTCATTCGCTCAAGGAAGATTGCTGAGTTCATTAACACTGAAAATCAACTCCTGTTTAATTTTCTTCTTGATTTTTTCTTAGTGCGTCTTGAGATTTCCTCGATACACGTGAAATGCAATGCCGGAGTGAGAGAGAGAGAGAAATCACAAGAAAGCTTCTTCGACCGACGATGGGAATGGAAATGGAATTCGCATACCAAGGAACAATTGTTGGCCCTCCGACCGACGATGTTTGCCCGATTTGTTTTGACGAATTCACAGCGCCTTGCATGACTAGCTGCCGCCATTGGTTCTGTGGTGCTTCTTTCTTTCCTTATTCTCTTCCTCTTTTTCTTTTATTTAATGCAGCAGTTTCTATGTAGCAATGCTATTATCTCTATCTGCATTTGATTTCCCTCGCAGCAAGATTTAGCAATCTTTGAAATGATGAATTTGCAAAGATTTCTTGGATTAGTCAAGAAAATACATATGTAGTTAATCTTCCCTAAAATGTACCATAATATGTATTATTCACTAGTTGCTATTTCTTTTTCCTATCAACAGCTGATTGCATTCTGAAGTATTGGTACTATAGAGGCGGAATTCGAAAATGCAAGTGTCCGAAGTGTAATGGCGATATACACAAGTTGAAGGTGGAGGCGTCTTTATTTGTTCAAGATGATGAACAAAATGTTAAGATTCTTGAACGAGTAATGCATTACAACCGCCTTTATGCTGGAGGCTGGCAATTCTTTTCCATGGTAGGTGAATATAGTAATTCTTGGACATTTGTGTGTTGGATTATCATGCTTCTTCACCCTTGCAGCCTTATATGAATGCCGAATGCGTTTCTATTGTAATTTCAGTTCTGAATTTACTAGTTTCAGTTTTGAATTTACTTGTGCAATGATCTATGCATGTCGTTATTGGCGGTGACGGGAAAACTGTGAACTCTGAAACTAATAATGCTAACATTTTGCTCTCTGCCAAAATAGATTCCCTTAATAAAGAAATGCTGAATCTGGTATCCCAGGAGCCATAACAACTCCTAACATTGAACTAATTATAGTTGAGTTTGGATAGCGTACTTTTGAAAACAGTTATGTGGTATCTGCCTCCATGTATAATGAAAGGGAAAATAGCCTAAATACCAATAGTTGATGCCATTGTCTCTAGACTGTGTACATGTAGGAGTTTTATCTGATCCTGATAATGCTATTTGAGCAAAAATAGTGATATTGAACGTCTTAATAAGAGGCAACAATCCTCATCTTCATATGCTAATGTTATGGTACCATTTGCTGCACAGTCCTGTTATATTGTTTCATCTGGTTCTAAGGAACATTCCCTTCGTATATTTTGAGGATTCATATTATGAAATTCTGTAAACATGTCATGGTAAAGGTAGGAATCGTGTGGAGTGAAGCTATGGGAATGTTCCATGTGTTTTATGTCTGAGTACCTATTTATGTAGGTTGGTTTCCTAGCAACTCTACAACTTCAGAAGAAGAGCAAACATTACCCTGGCCTCTCAAATGATGGTTGCTGGAAGAAAGTTTTGTATTTTGTGTTTGCTGTGTAGTACCTTCTGCTACTTACCACCCAACGGATTTTACGGAGACTGATGAATCCTGATCTTTACCTCCGAAACTCCAACATTCTCCGCTTAATCGCAGTAAGTAAACTTTTCTTATGGTTTATGTGTTTCGGTATAAATACCGGTTCTGAAGGTTGCCATTCTCTGTTAGTAGGCAGCTTAAAGTTAACATCTCTCGGTCTTTCCTAAGTTCTTGTATCCCGAGAACCACGCCATAAAACTTAGACTTTTCATACAGTTTAAAAGAAATACGATTAATGCATTGACTCCTATCAATAAATCCATAAAATGGACATTTTATTTTAGGACATTTCAAAAAGAATATGTAGACACTTAAATCGGGATGGATGGAATATCTGGTAATCTTCTCTTGCATTTAGTTGCACATCTCAGATTATGGTAAATACCAGAAATTGCATGTGTTTTCAAGGCTGTTACATTCTTGACGGCCTAAGTTCTTGGTTTTTGAGCTTTTGTGGCATCTTGGTTAAATTATTATATGTTTCATGTTAATGCAGTTTCTACTGGCTACTCTATATTTGGAGAGCGGGTTTGACTTTATTCCAACTGGTATTTTCACCTCTTCTTCTACTAAAAATTTTGTGAGATCAAAGATGGAGTGTTTGGTTTTTTTAGTTGGATAGTGGTATAATGCCTTCCTTGAAATTGACTGTCTTCACGAGAATGCTTGAACTTGAAGAAAATGGATGAGGGATCACAGATATATACTTTAAACATTCAGAAAATGTTTGGTTTTTCTGTCTATCTTCCTACTTGTACACATTTGCTTGAGATTTGGTTTTTACACTGTTCTCTCGCTTTGCTGATGGTTGTTTTAGATTTCTACTGAAAACTTTGCCCCCCAAAACAAAAGGAGAAACTTGAAAAGAATCCCTTAATGGTATCCGAGAGGATCCATGGACCATTGAAAATCGATTTCTCTTCACAAGTTTATAGCCATGTTATAGGGGGTTATTTGTTAAAACTAAGTGATATGCAGTGTTAAAAAAAGACCCAAATTATCAGTGAAATAAGATGTTTGTTACTCTGCAGGTAACCTGACTGTGGAGCAATTGTTCGATTTTGTGGCTATTGGTGTAACCGCAATCTTTAGCTTGGTTGGTTTAATTCGAAGGTTTATGCACGAGTTGCGTGAGATGTAATAAACCAGCTATGCAACTGCCAGGACAACTCTGGAGTTTAATCTGTAAATTCGGCGATATGAAGGTTTTTGTTTGAAGCAATAGCTAAACTTTAGGTACTCTAAGCACTACATGTAGGTTGCTTTAGGTCTTCACCTCCTCCTTTATGTCCCACAAGGAAGTGTTGAAAAAGTAAATGCAGTAAAAGAACCCTTATGTAAATTGTTGCAGCCTGCAGGTAGGAATTGGTGAGTGTTTTGCACAACTTCTCTGATTGAGTACAGTTTTGTGTGTGTGTGTGTGTGGACAATGTAGTTAAAATGAAGGTGAATATTAGACGAAAGGGTACAAGTTGTCGTCCTGTCAAGAAGGTGTTTTAGCGTGTAAGTAACACCACACACCCCAAAAGAAAGAAAGAAAGAAAAGAAAGAAAGAAAGAACGAACTCCACATACGTGGTCCGTGGTCATCGCCTAATTTTTGTAGCTTTGATTAATACGTTGTTGTTCCTATACTATTCCTTGTCTAGGAATAGGGCGGATAAGGTCGTTGGTGAGAATCGAATACGGTTCAGTGGTACATGCCATTGCGATTGCTGGTGAGAACCAGAGTAAACATAAGAGCTCTTGCCACCTCAAAGAGGTCTGTTCTTCCTTTCAGCAATGCCATATTGCAGAGGGGTTTCAACAAAAGTACTCAAGTGAACTATACCTTTTTCTAGAAAAAAAAACTCCCAAGATTCTTCTCTTTTTTTTTTTTTTTTTTTTTTTTTTTTTTTTGGCATTGTAAGTTTTCAAAATTCTAACTTTGAGATTAAACAGAGTGTGAATCAGTGTATAAAACTTTTTCGGAAATATCACCAACCTCAGATTTTTTTTTTCATTAAATATAGCCGGTTATGTTTTTTTTTTTCACACATCATTATGTATCAATGAAAAAGGATGAGAGCTAAGATAAGAAATCTTAGAATACACATTTCTAGTCATTTTAGCAAGTTGACTCACATCACATTTCTATGTGATCCATCTCTCAGCTGACTGTTGTGTGACTGTTGTACACACAACAGTCATATGGAATTCTGTTATAACTCAGCTGGATAATGTAACTGTCAAACCTTTTATACCACTGCCTAGGAGTCTGCTTCAGTCCATACAAGGACCTCTTCAGCTTTCACACAAAACCTTCATTGCTAGGAACTTGAAAACCCTCTGGTTGAGTCATGTATATCTCATTATCTACCTCACCATGTAGAAAAGATATCTTCACATCTAATTGCTCAGCCTCCATTGCTAGTAACACTCTGATTGAAATATGTTTACTGGTGAGAATATCTCATCAAAGTCCACCCCTTCTTTCTGACTGAACCCTCTTCCAACCAAACGTGCCTTATACTTGACCCATTCTGCCTCAGTCATTCCTTCCTTCTTTTAGAAGATCCGCTTGCAAGTAACAACTCTCCTGTCAGCTGGATGTTTGACCAGATCCCAAGTCTGATTCTTCATAAATGACTCCATTTTATCTCTCACGGCAACAAGCCATTGAGATGCCTCAGAACATGTCACTGCTTCCCTGTAAGTATAAGGTTCAAAACCATACACCTCTTCTGCAACTTGAAGTGCATATCCAACCATGTCATCAAAACCGAACCTCTTGGGAGGTACTCCAACATTGGTTCTTCTGGATCTGTTGACAGCTATACTCCGCTGACCAATATCTGTTGTTTGATGCTCAGTTGACCCCTGTCCAGCTGATTGGCTTGGATCAGACTCTGGTTCAGCAACCAGATCAGATGATGCTGACTTGAATCAGCTGAGTGTTGCATCTTAGCTGACTCCACCTGAAGCTCCACCAGTTTCTCAGCCCTCTCAGATTTAGCAGTGGTTTCAGATTCAGCAAGCCTCCCAACTGATGAGCTGATCATAGAATTTTCATCAATGACCACATCTCTGCTGAGTATGACCCTTTTCTCTGCTGATGATTAAATTCTATAACCCAACCCATCATCCTATCACCCTACCCCACAAACCCTCTACTCTTGGCCATTAGTTCCAACTTCCCTTCACTCACATGATAGTAAAATGTGCTTCCAAAAACCCTGAGAATTGAGTAGTCAGTAGACTTGCCTGACCATATCTCAAATGGTGTCTTGAGATCGATCCCTATGTGAGGACTCCCATTGATTAAGTAGCATGTTGTAATTACAGCCTCTGCCCAAAATCCCCTTGATAAACCAGCATTAGAGAGCATACATCTTGCCCTCTCCATAAGAGTTTGATTCATCCTCTCAGCTACACCATTCTGCTGAGGTGTAATTCTGACTGTGCGATGTCTGGCAATACCCTCATCTTTGCAAAATGTATCAAACTCTAACCCTCAGAATTCCAGACCATTTATTGTTCTGGGCCTTTTGATTTTCTTGCATGTTTGATATTCCACTAAAGCCTTCCCTTTCTTTAAACTTGTTGGTCCCTTGAAAAGGCTTTGGTTAAGTTTAGAGGGGGGGGGGGTGGATAAACTTAACACTTAAAATTTTTTGGAGTTAACAAACTCAGCAATGTCAGTAGCCTGCTGCCTTCTCAGTAGTCTGCTGACAATAGATGTTACTGGATTTGTTGCAGCGGAATATATTCAAATTAAGCATTGTAACTTTTTGTTAAAAAGATGATACTAAGTATTAGATACTCAGTAGTGGAAGTGTGTGATTCAGTTGCTAGTTTCAGTAAGTTGTGATCAGTATACTAAATGCATAAATTAAATGCAGAAAGTAAGTAGGCAATTTTTATAGTGCTTCTAGGTGGTGTAATCCTGTCAGTCCACATTTCTACTGTGATGTTGGAGGAAATTCACTACAGATCTTTGAGGTTGCAGTTACAAAAATCCCTAAGCTGTCTGTCCTTCACCAATGACTATGGCTTCACAAACTGAATATTTGAAACAGGTAGGATTGCTGCTCCAAAGTATTCCACTGGTCCTTGAAGGGTAGGATTGCCTCTTCACCAACTCCACCACAAACAACAGTTCTTGATACCTAAGTGCTTCTCTGTCTTCAACAGGTTTCTTGTAAAAGAAAGGTTGAATCAAGTAAATGATTCAGTTATCAGCAGGTTGATCAGGATGAAATGATCAGCAGCTTGATGTCTTCAAGTGTGTGAACTTGATGTAATTTGATAGCAGATTACACTTGAAGAGTTTTCTGGATCAGTAGCTTTAAGCTCAGTGATGTCAGTAGGGTGATTTTCTTGATAAGAAACTTGATAGCTTGGAGTAGATTATTACTTTTCATCACTTGTATCTTAATCAGAAGTCTTCTATTTATAGGTGAGAATCCTGTGACCTATGTTTGAATTCAAACATAGCCGTTTCAGATTTGTCTCCATCTTGACTTGCTTTCTGTCTCTGTACATAGTACTGACACTGTCAGTTTGCTTTTTGTAAGTTTCAGTCTGTCCACCCTTTGACTTATGTCCATTGGTTAATCCTCTGAATCTTTCCAACGTTATTTTCATCTTGGCCATTGATTTGTTGACAATATCAAGGCTTGTAATCCATCCTTATCCTTGTAATCTTCCAATGTAACCTTTGATTAAATCGAGATTTATACTCAGCAGATATATGACTTATTTTAGTCTGCTGATGTACATATCTGTCAACTGACTAAAGTCTGTTGTGTTCTAACAACATTCAGCTGACTGCTTTTCATCTAACTTTTTATTATGAAGTTAGAGTACACCATTTTGAACATAACTAAGTTCCAATCACCGCTTAACATATGGAACTTAGACCTTGTACACAAGGTATATGAAATTAGTTTAGGTCATCATAGACTTCCCTAAATTCTGATTTCATATCCTTGACTTTAAATACTAGGTTTGATCCCTTAGCCTTCAAAAACTGAGTTTGAACCCTCAGCCTTCAGTATTCAGCAGGTTCCTAAATAGTCTACTAACCTAGTTACCTTACTGACCTAGACATGTCTGCTGATAAAGTCAGCTGACCTAATTACAATGCTTGTTTGATCAAACCTATACAAAGATCAAACTCTAATAAACCTATACATTTGATCTAGACATCTTTTTGTGTTTGATCTATAACAGCTAGTCTGGCACTCATCATTAAAGCTTAAAATAAGTCCAACAATTTCCCCCTTTTTAGTGATGATGCCAATACCCTCCTTACAGCAAAGCAAAAAGATAAAAACAAAAACAGAACAAATTTAGCCATTTCTCATTATAATCAAATTTGTTCAAACTTATTACAAACTAGGATCAGCAGAAAGAAATAAATAATGTAAGTGTGTTGATCTAGTTTCTGTCTTTGTCTCTTTCTCTCTTCTCATAGAACTTCTTGATTTCTCTGACTACATCCAACATCCATTGATTTTCAATTGGGGAAAAGTCAACCCAATGATTCAGCTCTTTCCACCACTTCCAGGCTTTTGGTAGAGTTAATCTAATATTATGAACACTGAAGCCCTGTCCCATGTAAAAATGTTTGAATTCCTCTAGTGAATCCCTTGCTGATTGGGTAGTTCCCAGTCTACCTCTTCCACCTCTTCCTCCTTTTCCACCTCTATAGGAAGCTCTCAGTGCCTTGACCCTTGTTTGCCAAAGTTTCAGTCCCAAGAAGGAATTGAGTATTTCCTGAAATCCCATGCCATCATAGGGTTTCTTCCTTCCATTGTATAGCTTCCTATATTCTTGTAGGAGGTCATCAGTCAACTGAATCCTGCCAGGTGCAAGTTTCCTGAACTCACCCACCTCTTCTTTGCAAAAATTCTTGTAGCCTCCTTTTCTTCTGCTGTAAGGCCCTCTTCCCCCTTATTGACATCATCAATAAACCGGGACAGTAGAGCATGAACACTCTCTTGTGTGATCACTAAGTTATCAAGGTGACCTTCCATAATCTCTGTCCTTGTGTCAACTGCAGTGATCCTTCCTTCCATAGTTTGCTCCAGCAGATTGATCCTCTCAGTAACCTTAGGATCCAATGCACCAGGTTGAGGTGTTCCAGCAGGGTGAGCCACAGCAGGCTTGGGTGTCTCAGCAAGCTTGTCGAGCTTTTTGTGAATTGAGGCAAACTGTTCATTCAAATATTTATCTCTGTGTGCATTTCCTTGTTTTATACCTCTCACATCTTTGGTTAGGTCAGCAAGAGCATATTGAGTGGAAGTGATGTTGGAAGCTGTTGGACTTATTTCTTAGTTTTGATGATGAGTGCCATACTTGCTGTTATAGTGCAAAGGCAAAAAGATGTCTAGATCAATTGTATAGGTTTATTAGAGTTTGATTCATAAATAGGTTTGATCAAACAAGCATCAGAATGGTCGGTGACTTCGTCGCCAGACTAGTCTAGTCGATGAGAGGGTAGATAGGTCGATAGACTAGTCGGGAACTCGCCAAGACTCAAGATCAAGGCTAAGGGCTCAAACTCGATTCTGAAGGCTAAGGGATCAAACTTAGTAATTAAAGTCAAGGATATGGAATCGAGAATTTAGGCAAGTCTGTGATGACCTAAAGCGATTACATATACCTTGTGTTGAAGGTCTAAGTTCCATAAGTTGGATGATGTTTGGAACTTAGTTATAATTAAAAGGTGTAATCTAACTTCACAAATAAAAGTTAGATAAAAGAAATCATTTGCATTACATTTTATACACGAGAAAATTCTTCGTTTCATTGAGATCGATAGTACTTCAAACAGATGATGAACCTGCTGATATATACCTCGATCAATTTAAAATTATATTGGAAGATTACATGGATAAGGACAGCCAACTACCTCTGACTTATCAAGAAAATCAAAGGCTGAGATTAAAAAGACGTTGGGTGATTTATGTTTTTATCCATTGGATACAAGTCAAGGGTGGATGATTGCAGATCTTGTCAAAAGGAATTCGGCGATGTCGATCCTATGAATAGTGACAGAATGCAAATCAGATGGGACAAAAACAAGGAACGGTTACTTTTGAATTTCAAATACAAGTCACATGCATTCCTACCTATAAATAGAGGACTTTCAACTCAGAAATAAGATGATGAATTTTGGATAAACTTTAAGAGATAACTCTGAGCTGAAAAACACCCTGCTGAACTTACTGAGCATAAAGCTACTGATCCAGTGAATTACTTCAAGTGTATTCTACATTCAAGCTATATCAAGCATACACACTTGAAGCCTGTAAGCTGCTGATTACTTCATCCTAATCAAGCTGCTGCAACTGAATCATTTATTTGATTCAATCTTTATTTTATAAAGAACCTGCTGAAGACAGTGAAGCATCATTGGGTGTGAAAGATCGTTGTTTGTGGTGGAGCTGGTGAAGAGGCAATCCTACCCTTCAAGGACCAGTGGAAGACTCAAGGAGCAGCAATCCTACTGCTCCAGTTGGCGATTTGTGAAGCCATAGTTATTGGTGAAGGACAAACAACTTAGGAATCTTTGTAAAAGCTACACCAAAGATCTCTAGTGAATTTCCTCCAACATCACAGGAGAAGAGTGGACTGACAGGATTACACCACCTGGAACCACTATAAAACTGCCTATTTACTTTCAGCATTTACTTTCTACACTTAGTTTGTGTTAGACATCAACCTACTGTATCTAGCAACTGAAATCACACACATACACCACTGAGTATCTAATACTTGGTATCACACTTAACAACAAGTAACAAGGCTTAATTTTGATATTATTCATTTGCACAAATTCAAGAATCGAACTGTCGATGAGACTACATTTATCGGCCAGTTATCGAGGTCTCAAGCAGACCATCAAGTATCAGTCAGTCTTTGAAGTTCTGAATTTGTTAACTCAAAAGTTTTAAGTGTTAAGTTTATTCACCCCCCCTCTAAACTTAACCAAAGCCTTTTCAAGGGACCAACAATTGGTATCGGAGCAGTGCTTCTGTTCTGAAGAAATCCTACTTGTTGTGATTGTGAAAATTCTTTGAAACTTTCTTTCAAGTTACTGATTTTCAAAAATTGCATCATGGATAACACACAGTATGCTAGAACTATGCTGATGTGCTCTCTAGATAGATTTGATGAGTATAAACGTCGAATGCAGGCTTACTGTTGAGTATTTTGTGGTACACTTGTGTAGAGTTGATTAATTTTCAAAAGTAACATTCTCTTTGTTTAAAGCTTTTGTATAAATATTTTATTAGTATTTCTACATGTTTATATTTAATTATATCCTATATATGTACTATAATTATTTGTCACTAATGGCCATATATGGAAATATTTTGTTTATACCTTTGCAGGATTAATTAAAAATTTATTTAATTAATATGTCATTAATATGATTTATTAATTATTTAAATTAGTTGTATAATCTGCTGGATCTTTTTAATAAGAAAAACTGATGAATTAACTGGTCCAGATTCGACCTTTTAAGCCTGGCCCAACTTTTTTTTTGTCAACATACCCGAGCCCAGATTGCACACAAACCCTCTTACCTAATAACCCGACCCCATTTTTTCACTCAGCCAAATTCTGAAAAACCTAATCCTTTCTTCTCCTCTCCGCCGTTTACACCTGAAACCTCTCAAATCTCTAGCTTTGAATGATGAATCAATGTTATCCCGTGAAATCTGCTACCGAGTCTCCTTTACTACCTTTCTGGGTTTTCAATCGAGCAGTTATTGCTTCGATTCTACAGATTTTGCAACCCGTTCTTGATGAGGAATCGTGGAGGCTCAATCTTTCCTTTCCGAATCGATTTTGGTGATACCGCTCCTTTATTGCCTCGATTCCTTTTCTTTTCTGTTGATTATACACTCTAATGATGAAAATCTTTCAGATACGATCTGAATAAGTACTGAGGCTGCCGGTCTAGTCTTTTGACGCTCAAAAAGGAAGGTGAATCAGAGATTTGATCTCACTGATTCTCCGGTGACGGTTCAGTGCATAAAGGTGCCGACTTTCAGTCCAAGTGCATTTAGCATGTGATAATCACGAACAAATCGAAGTTTAATCGGCTGCATTTAATCAAGGTTGTATCTTTTCGATTTAATGTTAATATCATCTCTTTATTATTCTGATTTGGATACGATATCTGCCTGATTTTGTGCCTCTGTTTGATTGAAGGTGTGGATATGAAAGGTTTGACCTTTCATTTGATTTGGTGACTGATACGAGCCATTAATGTTTGATTTTGTGGACTTGCAGTCAACTCGAATTCAAGGTGATATCTTTCTAGTTAATGTCGTATTTCCTTCAGTATTAATTCTGATATGAATCGAAATCTGCCTTGACCTTTCCTTATGCTGTGATTGCAGATATCTCGGGTCAAATGAAACACGTGCAAATCGTGAAGGCTTGACCCATGACCGTTATAGACTGAATACTACACCAAATTCAGTCCTGATGCACTGGAGATTGAAGTAATGCCGTTTCACAGCAGTGATGCTCTTTTCAGTGCCTCAGTCTTCACAAACCGGTGAATCTCTACCCGGTTTGCTCTGGTATAAGGCTTGACCCTTCTTGGTGTACGGATTAGGTAAATTGACTGAGGGTCTTACACCCCAGGAAGTCAAGGGTCGAGTCAATGCTGAGGGTAGTGACCCAATGATGCCCTAAAAATTAAATTCAGACCATTTGGCATCATATTTGGTTCTGAATTTGGTTTTAGGATTAGGTCGAGTTCAATTGAGGTAAGTTTCTAAATGTGTCAAATTGAACCATGACCAAACCGGTTGCCTCTCTACACTGAGCTATTTGAACAAAGTTAAAAAAGAATTCAGACGGTTTAATAGTTTAAGTGGTTGTGTGGTTAACCAATTGGTTCGGTTCACTGGTTGACATCACTCTCTCATATTTGCCTAAAGGCCCTTCCTTAGAGAGTATGTTTAACTCTTTGAACCAAGGTGGGACTCGGTTAACCATGACTGGAAAATCACTGTATTAAATTGCCTCGGATTTTGAAGAATTCTTTTTGATTGTGTTCACACAAACCTTTGAGGTTCAAGTTATACCTCAAGGCTATAAATAGCCAGTCATATTAACTAGGATTGAAACAACTCAGAATAACCTTCTTGAGCAATCCCACATTTCACTACACTGCAAAATTTCTCTTTTCTAGTCCTTTTTGCAAACACAGAAGTTGGAAGCTTGATAATCTTATAGATTGATCTAGCTGCTTGTGATTCTGGTCTTGGCTATTGAAAAGTAAGGTTCTGATCAATAGCTTTGACAGAACTTGTTGAATTGAGGTTTTTGTGTTCCTTGTGCCTAGGTAACACTTTAACTCAATTGCATTTCAATTTTCTGTGTTTTGTGTGATTTGTGATTGTCTAGATTAGCTTGATAGTAGTCTTGTTGATACTAGTCTTGCTTGCTGTTCTGAGTCTGTTCATAGAGTTGGAACTCTGATTTTGGTGATTGGCTCTAAGTTGATCACAGCCTTGACAACAGTCTGATTGGTCTGCAGTACCAAATCAAGACTGACCAGTGGGTTCTATTGTCATTTCTGTGAGTCTGATTTGAACCAATACCTTAAGTCTCAGTTCTTGCATCAGACAGAAGTCTGTGCTTGATTCTGGTCTGAGTGTCTTGTTTTGATTCCCCCACAAACCTGCTGGTTCCAATATTGATCATCAGTAGACTTCATTGTTATTGATAATCAAAGTTGGAACACCCCATGTGTGTTACATTTGAATTTGCAGCCTGTTCTCTTTTTGCTGAATACTGAATATGCTGCTTTTGGACCTGCTGCTTTGCTGATCTTGAGTCTACCTGCATAACCTCTGTTTTGTGATAAAGAGAACACCTTGTGATTATTGTTAGACAATAGGTTTAAGCAAACTGAACCTGTATTCAGTCTGTTACAAGTTCAGGCTTGATAATCATTGTGTTGCACTTTGATTATCCCCCTTGAGCTTGGACTGAAAGTTCAGTTCCTGTTTTTAGAACTCAGCCCTGTATTTTATTCTCTGTAATATTTTTGCTGATCTGAACTTGAAATAAGTTTGTAATTTAAATCCTTGTGTAATCTAAATTTCAATCTGAACTGCCCCATGTACCTTGCTATTTTGTAACCTGCAGTTGAACTTATACATCCTGTTTGCAGTCTTGCTTCAGCACTTTATTGTATCACCTGCTCCAAATTGCTCGTATCAAATCTGCACTTGTACCATTTGTAATCTGCATTAATCCTTGGCTGGATAGAGAATAAAGTGCATTAATCTGCACATTATCTAAAGTGCTTTATCCTGTGTTGTACTAAGCTGCATGTATCAAGTTGAACACTAATTTTTCAGCCTATTTGTTTCAACAAATTACTTGATCAAGTATTTGTATTTGCTGTTGAACTCAATAGAAGCTTTATAGTGTATCAGCCTTCTCACCTATTTTTGTATCATTTTGAAAAATATCTGGTGCTATTTGCTTTATAATATATTCAAGTTAATAACATTTATATCTTGTGCTAAAACGTGTTTTTGATTACTTTGTTAAGTTTTGTTTATGCTCAACACGTTTTGGTTTGATCCTAAAAGTGATATATAGCCGATCACAATAAATTAATCACTCTTGATCACTAAGGTTTATAACACAAGCGAATAACCGACTAAGTTAGCTTCCGCCTTAGTTGTTTAGTACTTGTGTTGATTTATCAAAAAAAAAGAGTTCATAAATTGGTTAACACTCTATTCACCCCCCCTCTAGAGTGTTTATTTGCGCCATTATCGATCCAACAATTGGTATCAGAGCAAGGTCACCTAGTGATCAAGTTCTTGATATCACTTTATTTGATTATATTTTTTTTTTCCTCGATTTACACTTGGTCTTAAGTTGTTTTGCAGAATAAATTTTTGATCAAGTTACATCATCATCAGCCGTCATCTTCATACTCAAGGGTTTGGTATTTCAAATTCAGATTCTCTTATTACCCCCTTTGCGTTATAACTTTAATTGAGGCTGTAAATTGATTTAGGAAATCTCACACACCACATCGTTTACTTTCTGTCCTTTAAATAATTGTTTCTTGAGATTCCATAAAAAAAAAAAAATCATACATATCATAGACTTTGCATTGTATCACTATATTATATTTTGCACACAATATTGCATTGTAACTGCATTCATTTAGCCTTAGCTCATATTTAAAATAAAAAAAAGTTTTTTCTTGCATTATCTTCCATGGCATCTACCATGACCCCACGGGAGGGCTTGTCCTTGGCAAGACCACCTTACTTTGACGGGTCGGGTATATGGAATGGAAGAACTCAATCTTGGCTTCACATTGAGTCAATGGACTACCGGTTGTGGAGAATCATTCAAAATGGTCCATTGATTCCTATGAAGTCCGTCTTCGAGGTGGGACTACCATCCAAGTTGCCAAGCTTGACCATGAACTCGTTGATGATGACTTTAAAAGTTGTCATTAAATTCGAAGGCCATGGCCATCCTTGTCAACTCCACCGATCCCGGAGAGGCTCGTGCGGTTAACTCATGTAAGTCCGCCAAAGAAATTTGGGAGACTCTCACTCAAAGACATGAGGAACTTCCCGAGTCAAACGCTCCAAAATTAACGGTCTTTTAAGAGCTTTTGAAATGTTTAGAATGGAATCAAACGAAACCGTTAAACAAATGGACACTAGGTTTAACGACATAATTAATGCACTAGAGTCGTATGGTAAGCCAGTCTCGAATGAGGACCAAATCCTCAAGATTCTTAGGAGTCTTCCTCCTGAATGGGATTCCAAAGCGTATGCTATTGAGGAGGGTAAGGATGCCGACGTTCTCACGAAAGACGAACTTATCGGAATCTTGATCGCTCACGAGATGCACCTTGAAGCTCGTAAGCGTGATAGAAACCCTCACTATAGCACCGCTCTTAGAGCTCACCAATCTGAATCAGAATCGGAATCTGAGTCATCTGAGAGTGAAAGTGATGAAGAAGTTGCTATGGCGGCCCGAAACTTCAAGAAATTTTACAAATTCCAAAAGCAAAATTCTAAGGGCGCCAAAAAGCATAGTGGAAAGCACCGTGGCAATAAAGAAAAGGATTGGACAACAACCGCACAATGCTACGAGTGCAAGGGATACGGACACATTTCAAATGCTTGTCCCAACGCCAAAAAGAATAAGTCAAAGCATAGCTCGAGCTCAAAATCCAAATCTCATCACAAGTCAAAATCACATCATCAATCCAAGAATGAGACTGAAGAAAAGTCTAAAAAGAAGAAAGCTATGGTGGCTACGTGGTCTGACAGTTCCGAGTCGGACAATGATAACAAATCAGTTGCTTCCGAGCGAGCTACTTTCTGCCTCATGGGTCGCTCTCAACCCACATTTGATAATGAGAGTGAGGTATCTTTATCTTCAATAGAAGAGTTGCATGATCAAATAGAACAACTTAGGACAACTCTAAAACTTAAAAGCGAAGCGATTAGTGAACTTAAGAAGCAAAGATAACGATGAAACCGTGTCACTAATCAACACTCTAAGTCACTTAAAGCTTAAGCATCAAGACACGAATTGAGATTAATTCCTTAAAGCAAGAGGTTGTCAAACTTAAGCAAGTCGTTTGAGGACTTGAAGAGGAGAATTCTCTACTCCAAGGACAACTCTCAACACTAAAAGGAAAAGGGAAGGAAGTAAGTGGTTGGGGAACCAACCCAAACCAACTCATCCCGTCTCAACTCCGGAAAACTTGACGCCTAGGCCAATTGCCTTAGAGCGTGCTACACCACCTAAAGCACCCACATCACCAAAGAACGCTTCATCAACACACTCACACACTTCACGGCGTTCTTCATTTAAATCACGCATATATGTATGATCGTAGAGGTTCAAAGAGCCATGCTCATCAGAACCAATATCATCATACAAAATATCTTGCTCTTCTAGAATTCTACACATCCGCATATAATGACCCCGCGCATACATCAAGCACCCGACTACACATTTAGACAACCCCAAGTTGATCCTTACTTAGTCAATTTCTTTGTTTTGGCAAGATCGATTCGAGAATGCATCGAACACATACTATCCAATCCCACGTCACTGTGATCAGTCAACTCAGTCCACTTGGACTAAGAAGACTGAACATAAACCAAGGGTACGAAAAATATGGGTTCGGAAAGATTCTTTGAAATCTGATTATAACCCTGAAGGACCCAAAGTATAAAGGGTACCTATATAAATCGGTTTTGCAGGTTTCAAAATTTATGTGCTAAAATGACATATCTTGGCATGATAGTGCCTTAAATAAATGATTGAAAATCAATCGGTATCATACACCTTGATACCAAAAAGGGAAGTATCTTATACACTTTTACTTTAAGTAGTATTTTGTGGTTCATGACTTTCAACCCCACTTTTAAAACCTTATTTGATTAATTTTCAAACTAAGGGGGAGAAAGTAGTGTTATAAAGCTTTTAAAAGTTGAACTATTTTTGTTATTAAAGTTAGAAAGCTCTAATTAAGGGGGAGCTTATATTTAGGGGGAGTTATAGTCTCTATGGTTTTTTTTTTTTTGAAACAATCCCTTAAAAGCTTTAAAAGTGTTATTTTGAAAAAAATCAAAGGGGGAGAATGTTGAGTATTTTGTGGTACACTTGTGTAGAGTTGATTAATTTTCAAAAGTAACATTCTCTTTGTTTAAAGCTTTTGTATAAATATTTTATTAGTATTTCTACATGTTTATATTTAATTATATCCTATATATGTACTATAATTATTTGTCACTAATGGCCATATATGGAAATATTTTGTTTATACCTTTGCAGGATTAATTAAAAATTTATTTAATTAATATGTCATTAATATGATTTATTAATTATTTAAATTAGTTGTATAATCTGCTGGATCTTTTTAATAAGAAAAACTGATGAATTAACTGGTCCAGATTCGACCTTTTAAGCCTGGCCCAACTCTTTTTTTTGTCAACATACCCGAGCCCAGATTGCACACAAACCCCTCTTACCTAATAACCCGACCCCCATTTTTTCACTCAGCCAAAATTCTGAAAAACCTAATCCTTTCTTCTCCTCTCCGCCGTTTACACCTGAAACCTCTCAAATCTCTAGCTTTGAATGATGAATCAATGTTATCCCGTGAAATCTGCTACCGAGTCTCCTTTACTACCTTTCTGGGTTTTCAATCGAGCAGTTATTGCTTCGATTCTACAGATTTTGCAACCCGTTCTTGATGAGGAATCGTGGAGGCTCAATCTTTCCTTTCCGAATCGATTTTGGTGATACCGCTCCTTTATTGCCTCGATTCCTTTTCTTTTCTGTTGATTATACACTCTAATGATGAAAATCTTTCAGATACGATCTGAATAAGTACTGAGGCTGCCGGTCTAGTCTTTTGACGCTCAAAAAGGAAGGTGAATCAGAGATTTGATCTCACTGATTCTCCGGTGACGGTTCAGTGCATAAAGGTGCCGACTTTCAGTCCAAGTGCATTTAGCATGTGATAATCACGAACAAATCGAAGTTTAATCGGCTGCATTTAATCAAGGTTGTATCTTTTCGATTTAATGTTAATATCATCTCTTTATTATTCTGATTTGGATACGATATCTGCCTGATTTTGTGCCTCTGTTTGATTGAAGGTGTGGATATGAAAGGTTTGACCTTTCATTTGATTTGGTGACTGATACGAGCCATTAATGTTTGATTTTGTGGACTTGCAGTCAACTCGAATTCAAGGTGATATCTTTCTAGTTAATGTCGTATTTCCTTCAGTATTAATTCTGATATGAATCGAAATCTGCCTTGACCTTTCCTTATGCTGTGATTGCAGATATCTCGGGTCAAATGAAACACGTGCAAATCGTGAAGGCTTGACCCATGACCGTTATAGACTGAATACTACACCAAATTCAGTCCTGATGCACTGGAGATTGAAGTAATGCCGTTTCACAGCAGTGATGCTCTTTTCAGTGCCTCAGTCTTCACAAACCGGTGAATCTCTACCCGGTTTGCTCTGGTATAAGGCTTGACCCTTCTTGGTGTACGGATTAGGTAAATTGACTGAGGGTCTTACACCCCAGGAAGTCAAGGGTCGAGTCAATGCTGAGGGTAGTGACCCAATGATGCCCTAAAAATTAAATTCAGACCATTTGGCATCATATTTGGTTCTGAATTTGGTTTTAGGATTAGGTCAGGTTCAATTGAGGTAAGTTTCTAAATGTGTCAAATTGAACCATGACCAAACCGGTTGCCTCTCTACACTGAGCTATTTGAACAAAGTTAAAAAGAATTCAGACGGTTTAATAGTTTAAGTGGTTGTGTGGTTAACCAATTGGTTCGGTTCACTGGTTGACATCACTCTCTCATATTTGCCTAAAGGCCCTTTCCTTAGAGAGTATGTTTAACTCTTTGAACCAAGGTGGGACTCGGTTAACCATGACTGGAAAATCACTGTATTAAATTGCCTCGGATTTTGAAGAATTCTTTTTGATTGTGTTCACACAAACCTTTGAGGTTCAAGTTATACCTCAAGGCTATAAATAGCCAGTCATATTAACTAGGATTGAAACAACTCAGAATAACCTTCTTGAGCAATCCCACATTTCACTACACTGCAAAATTTCTCTTTTCTAGTCCTTTTTGCAAACACAGAAGTTGGAAGCTTGATAATCTTATAGATTGATCTAGCTGCTTGTGATTCTGGTCTTGGCTATTGAAAAGTAAGGTTCTGATCAATAGCTTTGACAGAACTTGTTGAATTGAGGTTTTTGTGTTCCTTGTGCCTAGGTAACACTTTAACTCAATTGCATTTCAATTTTCTGTGTTTTGTGTGATTTGTGATTGTCTAGATTAGCTTGATAGTAGTCTTGTTGATACTAGTCTTGCTTGCTGTTCTGAGTCTGTTCATAGAGTTGGAACTCTGATTTTGGTGATTGGCTCTAAGTTGATCACAGCCTTGACAACAGTCTGATTGGTCTGCAGTACCAAATCAAGACTGACCAGTGGGTTCTATTGTCATTTCTGTGAGTCGGATTTGAACCAATACCTTAAGTCTCAGTTCTTGCATCAGACAGAAGTCTGTGCTTGATTCTGGTCTGAGTGTCTTGTTTTGATTCCTCCACAAACCTGCTGGTTCCAATATTGTTCATCAGTAGACTTCATTGTTATTGATAATCAAAGTTGGAACACCCCATGTGTGTTACATTTGAATTTGCAGCCTGTTCTCTTTTTGCTGAATACTGAATATGCTGCTTTTGGACCTGCTGCTTTGCTGATCTTGAGTCTACCTGCATAACCTCTGTTTTGTGATAAAGAGAACACCTTGTGATTATTGTTAGACAATAGGTTTAAGCAAACTGAACCTGTATTCAGTCTGTTACAAGTTCAGGCTTGATAATCATTGTGTTGCACTTTGATTATCCCCCTTGAGCTTGGACTGAAAGTTCAGTTCCTGTTTTTAGAACTCAGCCCTGTATTTTATTCTCTGTAATATTTTTGCTGATCTGAACTTGAAATAAGTTTGTAATTTAAATCCTTGTGTAATCTAAATTTCAATCTGAACTGCCCCATGTACCTTGCTATTTTGTAACCTGCAGTTGAACTTATACATCCTGTTTGCAGTCTTGCTTCAGCACTTTATTGTATCACCTGCTCCAAATTGCTCGTATCAAATCTGCACTTGTACCATTTGTAATCTGCATTAATCCTTGGCTGGATAGAGAATAAAGTGCATTAATCTGCACATTATCTAAAGTGCTTTATCCTGTGTTGTACTAAGCTGCATGTATCAAGTTGAACACTAATTTTTCAGCCTATTTGTTTCAACAAATTACTTGATCAAGTATTTGTATTTGCTGTTGAACTCAATAGAAGCTTTATAGTGTATCAGCCTTCTCACCTATTTTTGTATCATTTTGAAAAATATCTGGTGCTATTTGCTTTATAATATATTCAAGTTAATAACATTTATATCTTGTGCTAAAACGTGTTTTTGATTACTTTGTTAAGTTTTGTTTATGCTCAACACGTTTTGGTTTGATCCTAAAAGTGATATATAGCCGATCACAATAAATTAATCACTCTTGATCACTAAGGTTTTATAACACAAGCGAATAACCGACTAAGTTAGCTTCCGCCTTAGTTGTTTAGTACTTGTGTTGATTTATCAAAAAAAAAGAGTTCATAAATTGGTTAACACTCTATTCACCCCCCCTCTAGAGTGTTTATTTGCGCCATTATCGATCCAACACTTACCTTGCTGCAACTCATGATGAGATGATGGATGTACTAACTGATGGACCACTGGAGATTACCAAGGCAGTAACAGTGGGTGACACAACTGAGTACATTCCTAAACCAAAAAGAGAATGGAATGCAGAAGACAGAAAAAGAGCAAACCTCAACAACATTGCTATTGATATCATTTATAGAACCTTGGATAGCAATATGTGCATTAAGGTTAAAGATTGCAAAACTGCAAAGGAACTTTGGGACAAGATACATTTGATCTGTGAAGGCACTGATGCAATAAAGAAGAATAAAATCAGTGTAGCCAGAAAAAGGTTTCAAAAGTTCAAGATGCTGCCAAATGAAACCATTGAGCAAATGGAATCAAGATTCAATGCAATCCTGGACGAACTTACTCTGCTGAGTGTAAGTTATTCAAAAGAGGAAATAAACACCAAAATCTTGGAAGCTCTACCTGCAAAAGATGTTTGGAAAATGAAGGTGACTGCAATTGAAGAAATGAGAAAGTTGCATGAAGAAGATACCTTCAAATTGTTTTCAGATCTCAAGGCTTATGAATTTAGCAAAAGCTTGTACTGAGGATCGAAAAGGAAGAGCCAAAGACCATCTGCATTGGCTGCTTCACATCAGAAGAAACATCAGGAGGACAAGATGATCTGCTGGATGAAATGCAAGAGCGATTGCCCCTCTTGAGCAAAAAAATCAAGATGATGAAGACTGGAAAGGCCCTTCAAGAAATTTCACAAAGAGGCCTCTTGAAAGAAGGAAAGAAGAACCAAAGAAAGATAATGACTATCTCGTGCTTTCATTGCAAGAAACCAGGACACTTCAAACTGATCGTCCCGAGTTAAAACAAGGCAAGGAACACGATTATCTTTGCTTCAACCGCAAGAAGCCTGGACATTTTAGAGACTGATTGTCGGACTCATCAAGACCAAGAGTCAACAAAGAAGACATGGCAAGAAGGCTATGGTTCTTTGAAGATGAATCAGGGTATGAAGTTGAATCAAAAGGAAATGAATCGGATGACACAAAGATCAGTTCTTCGATATGGAAGATTATGCTTTGATGGCCAATATGGATGGCGAGGAGGTATACAACTTTGTATCTATCAATACTCCTCTTTGGAAGTGATTGTGAATCAACTTGTGGTTCAAATCCTAGAAATTCGACAATAATGAGACTTTGGATGCCATCCTTAATCAATCGAGGATAATACAATGCAGTTATGAGATTGTGAAGGTGAAAAAAAGCTCTTGAGTTAGAAGTTGGAAGATTGAAAAGTTGAATTAAGGGTTCTCAAAGGTAAGGAAAAGATGTTGGATGAGAATCGGTGTAAGCTCTTTGATCATCCAGCTGACCTCTGAATCTATTTGAACCATCTGGTTCCTCTCTTTGCATACAAACTGGAAAGCCTTATGGTGATAGAACAGGGCTTGGATTTGGAACTCAACACTCTAACAAGAGTGGATCCATGAAGGTCACTTGAACCTAGTACGAGGTGGTCCTAAGTTTGTGCCTGCACTAGATTCAACTCCCAAGAAGTTCTTGCCGAGGCATAAAACCCAATGAGAATGCTTCAAGGAAGCAAAATCGAGAAGTCAAAGAAGTCAACGACTCTAATAAAAAGAGTAAATCTAAAAAATAGATTTCTTTGTGCCTTCTAAGCCTCTTGATAGCAGACTGCTACTAAATCTATTTGGACCACAGAAGGGTAAGAAACAGAAATATTCCAAGGATAAGAATCCTAAACCCAAAAATGTTAATCATTCAAGGGATACTTATCTCAGGGGGAAAGGTAGACTGTTCCCCACAGATGATGATTGGAATACTCCTGTACCTACTGTTAGAAACAACAAGTATAACCATGCAACTAGGGTAAAACCTAGGCAATGGGATCAGCAGAGGACTTACACAAGACCTCAGCAGACTCCATATTACAGGGCTGTTCCTAACAGACAGCAAACAAATGGTTATACTAATGCTTCTAACACCAAGAATCACTTCAAACAACATTATAAACCAAAAGGCCAGAAAACATATGTGATTCCTACACAACCTACTGTTAGAACTTATGGATGTGTGGAATACATGTATGAACCAAAGTATGAACCAAAGTATGACACATTCAGGAGAAGACCTTATGGAAACATACCAAGGGTCATGCTTGCCACTGACCACTATGGACCCAAACAGGTTTGGGTACCTAAAATGCATTAACTTTGTTTTGTAGGGTGTCTGGTACTTTGACAGTGGATGTTCCAGACACATGACAAAGAATAAGCCTTCATTTAACAAACTTTGTGGCAAAAGATGGTCCAAGGGTAAATTTTGGCAACAAGAATACACCTGGATATACAAGAGGATATGGCACACTTGTGAGGAATGGACTTACAATAAAAAATGTTGCATATGTGGAAGGACTGGACTACAACTTACTGAGCACTGGACAATTCTGTGACAAGGGATACAAGGTCACTTTTGACAAAAACAACTGTATTGTCATTGGTGAAAGAGGTGATCAAGTTGTACTTCTTTGGTAGAAAACAATGAGAATATGTATGTTGTGGATTGGTCTACTGCAGTTCCAGAAACCTGCCTGATTGTGCATACCAAATCTGAACTCAATTGGTTATGGCACAAGAAGTTGAATCATTTAAACTTTGATGATATTAATCAGTTGGTGAAGAAGAAGCTAGTGATTGGTTTACCTTAGATCACATTCAAAAAGGATGCTATATGTGATGCATGTCAACAGGGTAAACATATAAAGTCAAGCTTCAAGTCAAAAACCAAACAATCAACTAATAGAGTGTTGGAGCTTATGCATATGGATCTTTTTGGACCAATAACTCCAACAAGTGTAACAGGAAAGAAGTACACCTTAGTGGTTGTGGATGATTACTCTAGGTACACTTGGGTAATATTTATGAACAAGAAAAGTGAAACACTTCAAAACATGCCTAATCTTTTGAAGAGGTTAGAAAATGAGAAAAGTTTAACAGTAATAAAGATAAGATCATATCAGGGTACTGAATTTCTCAACAAAGTCATAAGAGAATATTGTGAACAGAATGGTGTACTACATCAACTTGATGTCTTTGGTACACCTCAAAGAAAAAATAGGGTTCTTTGAAAGAAAAACAGGACTTTAAAGGAAGCGGGAAGAACAATGATCCGTGAAGCATTGCTACGAAAGATATTGGGTCAAGCAGTCAATACAAACATGCTATACACAAAAGCAGAACATCAGATAAACAAGAAAAGTCATTGAAGACACCTTATGAGGTTTGGAATGGAAGGAAACCTAACATATCCTATTTCCATCCATTTGGAAGTAAGTGTTTTATCCTGAATCACAAAGTTCATTTGAAAACATTCCAACCAAAATCAGATGAAGGAATTTTCTTGGGATATTCTTCAGTCAGCAGAGCATTCAGGGTACTGAACAAAAGGTCACTAAAACATGAAGAAACAATCCATGTCGTGTTTGATGAACCTAAGTTTACTGGTATGGAAGATGAAGATTGTGAACCTTTAGAGAATCAACAAATCACTTATCCAGATTGTGTTGAAGTTTTGGAAAGATTCAATGACTTAAAAGTTTACGATCATCGCCTCTGCTTGAACACACCTTTGGTAATGTTCTTGATGCAACAAATGAAGCATTTCAAGGATCTCTTTGAACCCCTGTAGAAGAAGCTACAATGAGACCTCTTGAAGATGAGGTTCACGATAATCAAAATAATCAGAATCCACAATGGTTAAGGAATCACCCTGCTGAACAAGTTATTGGCAATGTACAGCAAGGTGTGAGGACTGGAAGACAACTGGAAGCAATGTTTACTTGTTTTCTATCTCAAATGGAACCTAAAGTTGTTGAAGAAGCAATTTCAGATCCAGATTGGATAATTGCTATGCAAGAAGAATTAAATGAATTTGAAAGAAATCAAGTTTGGACACTAGTTGAAAGGCCAAGTCATGCAAATATCATTGGTACTAAGTGGGTATCTGAGAAATAAACTTGATGAATGCGGTACCATTGTAAGGAACAAGGCAGACTAGTTGCAAAAGGCTATTCTCAAGCGTGAAGGAATAGATTTTGATGAAACTTATGCACCTGTTGCAAAATTGGAAGCTATCAGATTATTCTTGGCACATGCTGCATATAAGAACTTCAAGGTATATCAAATGGATGTCAAAAGTGCATTTTTGAATGGCATTTTAGAGGAGGAAGTGTATGTACAGCAACCTCCTGGATTTGAAGTTAAAGATCAAGAAGATAAAGTGTATAGACTCAACAAAGCACTTTATGAATTGAAACAAGCACCAAGAGCATGGTATGAGACTCTATCTCAATTCTTGGTGGATAATGGTTTTACTAAAGGCACTATTGACAAGACACTTTTCAGAATCAGTGAAGGGGACAGCACCCTGCTGGTACAAATTTATGTGGATGACATAATATTTGGTTCTGAAAGTGATTTACTTTGTGAAAAGTTTGCAAATCTAATGAAGAGCAAATTCCAAATGAGTATGATGGGAGAAATGAATTACTTCTTGGGATTGCAAGTTAAACAAATGAAAGATGTAATCTTCATTCATCAAACCAAGTACACCAAGGAATTCTTTGAAGAAGTTTGGTATGGAAAACAACCACTAAAAATTCAACCCCTATGAGTACAAATATCGATTGGATGAAGATAATAAAGAAGGCAAAGATGTTGATCGGACCTTATATATAGAAGGATGATAGACGATCTCATTCACACTATCGCCAAAGATACATACGATATATCCTTTGTTGTAGGTGTTTGTGCAAGATTTCAATCTAAACCTAAAGAAAGTCATTTAGTGCATCAAGAGAGTTCTCAAGTATCTAAAAGAGACTTTGGGAGTAGGGATATGGTATTCCAAGGAAGGAAGCTTCAAAGTTATATCCTACTCAGATTCTGATTATGCTGGATGCAAGATTGATAGAAAAAGCACCTCAGGAACCTGTCAGTTAATGGGAAATAGATTGGTTTCCTGGTTTAGCAAGAAACATAATTCTATATCAACTTCCACTGCTGAAGCTGAATACATTGCTGCTGGAAGTTGTTGTGCACAAGTACTATGGCTAAGACAACAATTAAGGGATTATGGAATTGAAGAAAAGGAAATTCCAATTATGTGTGATAACACAAGTGCAATTGCAATCACAGAAAATCCTATTTTACACTCAAGAACCAAGCACATTGATGTGAGACACCATTTTATAAGAGATCATGTTGAAAAGAAAGATATGGTGGTTCTATACATCCCCACTGAAGATCAACTTGCTGATATCTTCACTAAACCACTTGACAGTGAAAGATTTGCTAAACTAAGGATTTGAACTTGGAATTATAAAAGTTGGTGATGATCGGTGATTGTCTTGGAATTCACCAAGAGGATTAGTCTTTGCTATGTTGGGTGAGCTCACTTAGCAGATTAGTCATTGGTATCAACAATTCCATGTACTTATGTTTGGACAATTGAGCAAATGAGGTTGCCAAGGGGATTGGTCTTTGTCATGTTGGGTGAGCTCACTTGACAGATCAGTCATTGGTATTAAACTTCATCTTGTTTTATCAATTGAACAAAACAAGAAGAAAACAAGGATCAGCAGAGTACTTATGTCAAGTCAAGTGTCTTTGAAGCCTATTTATCGCCAGATTCTTGAGCCCCACCTCGCCGAGGATCACCTTGCTGAATGGAACGTTACTCAGTCAAATTTTATTAAAGTCAAAAAGCAGTTTGGCGGGATATTTATTCTATCCTTTATTACCATGGTTAACATGATCTAACGGTTACAAACGTTATGGAGGAGTAATGGGGCCACGTGTCAAGACATCATTTATCCAGATTAATCGTGGTCAAGCATCAATGTACGTGCACTGACAGTTACAACTATTCACTGTCTATTTATACGGGCTATCACACAGCAGATTCTCTACTTGCAAATCTGCTTTATCATTGCGATTTCTACACTGTGTGAACATAGATTTGAGAATCAATCTTCTTCATCTTATTCTTCTCATACAAATGGCGGAAAAGGTTGATGTCCAGATTGAATCAAGCCAAAGTGTTAGAGGCTTTGTTGAGGATGCAAACAGAACTGAACTGGCCATTAACATTGGTCAAAGAATAAGAAGATATGCCGGTCTGGAGAATGTGCTCAATATAAGACCTGGAGACAATTTCTTACACAAATGTTGTCAGTTTCTGGAGAAACATTCAAATACAGGAAGGAACTGAAGCATTTAAAACTGCTGTGAATGGGCAAGAAATTGAAGTTTCCCCCAGTCTACTGAGGGAAGTCTTTGGATTTGATGAAGTAGTGGATGGCTCAGTCAATCCTGAAGCAATGGGATTGGACAGAATGGCGTTTGTTGATCAGATCAAAACAAATGCAGCCACCAAATCCATTCCAGGCATCAACTGCAAACATATTGGAAGTGAATACAGTCTGCTGAGCAAACTCATTGCTAAAAACATACTTGGACTAGTTGGAAGTATGGATACTCTATCAGGACCCAAGATAGAGTTGATGATAATCATCTGCAGGAGCATGAAGTTTGATTAGGCCGGTTACTTCATTCACTATATGAAGAAGGTTTTCAAGGAGGAAAAAGAGGGAAAGAGGAAATCCAAGGCCTTGCCCTTAGGATTGATGGTCAGACCCTGCTGAATCATTTGGAAATCCCTGATGTAGCATCTGAAAAGATAAATCAATCTAGATATAAGAAGGAAATTGATTATGCTATTCCTGGTCTAGATGATGATGAAGAGGTTGCTGGAGAAGCTGCTGATGATGATAATGGTGGAGATGATGGTGATGCTGGTGGTGAGCAGGTCAAGCAACCTAAAAAGAAATCTGTTAAACCTGCTGCACCAAAGAAAGCTGCTGAGAAAAGAAAGGATGGAAATACAAGGAAGATAACTGAAGTTTCAAAGCCTTCAAAGAAAACAAAGAAGCAAACGGCACAGACTACTGAGTCTGCTGAGGGTCCAGTGGAGGTTACTGACCCTGCTGTTGCTGCAAGAAGAACAGTTGTTGAAATCTTGAGGGAACAACAAAAGGAAGCCAGTAGAAAGAGGAAGTCTACTGTGGCTGAAAAAGATGATGAACCCCTTTCCAAGAGGAGAAAAGAAATCATTCATAAACAGAAACATGGAAAAGGAAAGAATCGAAAAACTTGGAAGCTCAAAGAATCCAAGAGGAAGCATCGATAGAAGAGGAAGAAGAGGCTATTGAGGTGAGCCCTTGACCATAATCAAGCCTGTGAGATTCACGACTCCTCCTCACTGAAGAGGTCATCAAGTCTCTCGATCTTTGGGACGAGTTGTTGTTGAGCAATCTGTTGAAGAAGATATGCGTGATCTCATCGACACTGAGCCTCTTTGTAGTATCTCATGAAGAACCACAAACAAACCATCGAACTGAACTCTGCTTGTGGTAGTTGAAGAGGTAATTGAGACTTGGTTGAAGACCCTGCAAATGTGGCAAGAACTCAGGGGGATGAGCAGTCTGCTGCTGACCCTGCTGATGAGCATGTAAGTCAGGAGGAACCAAGTGTGGTACAGATGGAAGTAGTAGGCACAAATGTACAACCTCAGCAACCTACTGACTTTAGAACATCTGTTGAAGAAACCATGAACTTACTTGTGGAAGCTTTTGGAGGTCAGCAAGCTACTGAATCTGCCATTAGAAAGCCATCTATGCCATATGAGAAGGCATCTAGAAAGGGCAAAGTAGATCCTAACTTCAAAAAGGTGCAAAACTACTTTTAGTGAAGTTTGGATTCTACAAGAGACAGAAACCAGCTGCTGATCCAATGAGTGGATTTGAAGAATGGGCATTTGAGCAGCTAGGTGTGGACAGCCTGTTGGATTTAATAGACACTAGCATGCTGCAATCCAGGCTGATGGATCTTTTGGATGAAGGAAAGAAAAGTGGAGCTATTATGTTCAGAGATCCAAAGTTTACACCAGACAGTGATTCATCAGATTCTGATGATGATACCCCTATGTTTCCTGGGGAGACCAGTGGAGTGGCTAGAGAAACAACAACTGAAGCTACTGGTCAAGAAGCCACTGATATCATAGAAGCAGAACCCACTGAGACTGATAAGTCTGCTGAGGGCCAGCAGACTGGTGAGATGGATGAGGATCTACAGGATCTCACCATGGATGATCTAGAGGCATTGATCAATGAAGGAATTAATTTGAGTGCTAGTAGGCTAGCTGATGAATCTTCTACATTCCATGTTGTAGAGCCTACTGCACAAACTGAAGCTGAACAGAGTGAGGATTTGGATGGAGAAAAGGTTACTGATTTCAATGAACCTAGTGCCAGTTCAGAAGAGTCCATTGAATATCAAGATGGATTTGACTTTGAGGGCATTCTTACTAAAACTGCCATCATCCTGCACAAGATTGGTCATGCAGAAGGATTCCAAGTGGATAATGAGGCTATATTCAATCCACAGAGAATTGAAGAGGAGGTACAGGTTGCTGGGCTACAAACAGCACCTGGACAAAGGTTGGAACAGGAGGTACAGGCTGCTGAGTCTCAAACAGCACCTGGACAAAGGTTGGAACAAACTTTGGGTTTGGAGGAAACCCCTGCTGTTGCTGGTAAGGCTGCTGTAGTGGAGCCTACTGGAGACAAGACCACTGAAGGGAAAGATGGTCAGCAGACTGCTGTTAATGAGGATGAGCAGCTGCTGGACTTTGACTTTAGTGATGAGGAGTTTCAGATGCCTGAAGAAGAAAATGTTATTGTTGATCCACCTCAGGCATTTGTACCTGTTTTTGAGGAACTCCGCCTTGATCCTATTGCGGAGGAATATGAAGGACCTAATCCTCTTTGGTCTCAGATAGGAGTTTGGCAGTGGTTGTAAGCAATCAGAGGCCACAGTACAATGTTGAGGAGCCTGCTGATGAAGCTACTGGTGGAAGGATGACCAGTGAAGTGCCAGTTGAGGTGTTGAATGAGTTAAGAACTGTGAGGCATGATATGCAACAGTTAAGGACTCAACTGGACAGACAAGAACAGAGATTTGAAGAACTGATGAACCTTAAATGAAAACAGACAATCTGCTGATACAGTTGCTTCAAATTTTGCATCCACTCAAAATGCTGTCAATGATATGATGCTAGATGTAAGAGGAATCAAGCAAGGGAATACTTTGAAAGATAAGTTTCTGAAAGACCAACTTATTTCCATCCATCAGAAACTTGACAACCTTGCTACTACATCTAAACCTGTTGAGCCTGCTGCTGCACAACAACCTGCTTTGCCTGATCCCAAACTTACTGAAAGAATCAATCTACTGGAGGAGACCCTGCAATCAAGGATTACTGCAATTGATTCAAGAACTGGAGTTATAGAAGGTCAATTGAATAGAGTGGTCATCTCACAGGAAAGTATTCATGGCCTCATATCCCGTTTTGTTGATGATGTCACTAAGGGGGAAGAGGGCCAATCAGCTGCAGCAAAAGAGGCTGCAAGACTCTTTGCAATGAAAAGATGGGAGGATGAAATCAATGCTCTCAGGCAACCTGCACCTGGCAGAGTTCAACTTACTAATGATCTCCTTAGACAATACAAGAAAGAATACTATAACAGAAGGAGACCTTATCATGACATGGGATATCTTGAAGGTCTAAACTCCTTCTTGGCATTGAGATTTTGGGAAACAAGAGTCAAAGCCTTAAGGGCAACTTACAGAGGAGACAGAGGTGGCAGAGGTGGAAGAAGTGGCAGAGGTGATAGGATCCTACCTATCACAAAAGCAAAGGACTCACTTGATGAATTCAAGGAACTGTACATGAAGTTTGGATTCAGAGTGAATGATATCAATCTCATCCTGCCTGAAGCTTGGAACTGGTGGAAACAAGTTAATCCCTACATTGATTTTACTTTGATTGAAAATGAGTGGATGAGGGATATGATAGAACAAATCAGAGCCTATCAAGAGCAAGCTGAGAAGGCTAGACAAGAAAGAGAAAAGAGACGATAGATCAGCAAACCTACATTACTTTATCTTTGTTGTATCTAGTTTGTAATAGCTTTGAACAAATGATATTAATGAAAGATGAATATTTGTTCTGTTTTTGCCTTAATCTTTTTGCTTTGCTGATTAGGTGAGGGTAGTGGCATCATCACCAAAAAGGGGGAAATTGTTGGACTTATTTCTTAGTTTTGATGATGAGTGCCATACTAGCTGTTATAGTGCAAAGGCAAAAAGATGTCTTGATCAATTGTATAGGTTTATTAGAGTTTGATTCATAAATAGGTTTGATCAAACAAGCACTGTATTGGTCAGCTGACTTCTGTCAGCAGACTAGTCTAGGTCAATAGGGTAGATAGGTCAGTAGACTAGTCGGGAAACTCGCCAAGACCGAAGAGGCGAAGGTGAGGGCTCAAACTCGATTCTGAAGGCTAAGGGATCAAACTTAGTAATTAAAGTCAAGGATATGGAATCAGAATTTAGGCAAGTCTGTGATGACCTAAACTGATTACATATACCTTGTGTTAAAGGTCTAAGTTCCATAAGTTGGATGATGTTTGGAACTTAGTTATAATTAAAAAGGTGTAATCTAACTTCACAAATAAAAGTTAGATAAAAGAAATCAGCTGCATCACATTTTATACACAGCAAATTGTTTGTCAAAGAGTGTCGATAGGTACTTCAAACAGATGATGAACTCTTTGTTATATACCTCGATCAATTTAAAATTATATTGGAAGATTACATGGATAAGGACAACCAACTACCTCTGACTTATCAAGAAAATCAAAGGCTGAGATTAAAAAGACGTTGGGTGATTTATGTTTTTATCCATTGGATACAAGTCAAAGGGTGGGATGATTGCCTTTGTCAAAAGGAATTGACGGCGATTGTCGATCCCATGAATAGTGACAGAATGCAAATCGGATGGGACAAAAACAAAGGCAGTTACTTTTGAATTTCAAATACAAGTCACATGCATTCCTACCTATAAATAGAGGACTTTCAACTCAGAAATAAGATGATGAATTTTGGATAAACTTTAAGAGATAACTCGAAGTGAAAAACACCTTTGAACTTCATGAGCATAAAGCTCCGATCCAGTTGAATTACTTCAAGTGTATTCTACATTCAAGCTATATCAAGCATACACACTTGAAGCCTTGCACAATTCTTGATTACTTCATCCTAATCAAGTCTTTGCAATGAATCATTTATTTGATTCAATCTTTATTTTATAAAGAAACTCTTGAAGACAGTGAAGCATCTGTTGGGTGTGAAAGATCGTTGTTTGTGGTGGAGTGGTGAAGAGGCAATCCTACCCTTCAAGGACCAGTGGAAGACTCGGGGAGCGATAATCCTACTGTTCCGTTTTCGATTTGTGAAGCCATAGTTATTGGTGAAGGACAAACAACTTAGGAATCTTTGTAAAAGCTACACCAAAGATCTCTAGTGAATTTCCTCCAACATCACAGGAGAAGAGTGGACTGACAGGATTACACCACATGGAACCACTATAAAACTGCCTATTTACTTTCAGCATTTACTTTCTACACTTAGTTTGTGTTACACATCAACCTACTGTATCTAGCAACTGAAATCACACACATACACCACTGAGTATCTAATACTTGGTATCACACTTAAAAACAAGTAACAAGGCTTAATTTTGATATTATTCCGCTGCACAAATTCAAAAAATCAATCTGTCGGAGAACATCATTGTTTATCGGCCAAGCTATCGAGGTCTCAGCAGACTCATCAAGTATCAAGCAAGTGCTTTGAAGTTTGCAATTTGTTAACTCCAAAAGTTTTAAGTGTTAAGTTTATTCACCCCCCCCCCTCTAAACTTAACCAAAGCCTTTTCAAGGGACCAACAGAAGCAACTGTTTCAGTGGTTCTTCCTCTGTTTTCCTCCAAATTCATCAAGTCTTCAAATATTTGTTCCTGTCTATTCAGTTGAGTCCTTAACTGTGTAATATCATCTCTTACTGCCCTCAACTCTTCCAAAACATGTGTTGGTACTGCACCAGCCATACCTCCATCAAAATTATCAACAGGTTCTTCAACATTATAGTTTGCCCTTTGTGTGCTGGCAATCATGGCTCTTGTCCTATCCCATTCAGTAGGTTCAGGACCTTCTTCAATCACATCTCCAAAAATTTCTTCCAAGATAGGATCTTGTGCAGGTTCCGGTTCCAAAACATGTGCCTCCTCAAAAATTGGTAAATGTGCCTGTTGAGGTTCATCCGCAACCTGTTCTTGCTCAGGCAATTGGAATTCCTCATCACTGAAGTCATAGTCCAACAGCTGTTCATCCTCATCAACAACAGTCTGCTGACTATCTTTATCTTCAGTAGCCTTAACTTCAGTAACCTGCACAGTAATAGTCTCTTCAGAATGTGTAGGGGATTCCTCCAATCCCATTAACAGTTCCAACTTTGTCCTAACACTGTTTGTTCCTCAGTGATTAGGACCCCCTGTTCCAACCTGTATTCAGGTGCTGTTTGTAACTCAGCAACCTAAACCACCTCTTCAACAGGAATATGAGGAAATATAGCTTGATTTTTCTTTAAGACTCCTCTATCAACAGCAACCTTCTATAATTTATCTGCAGCTTGAGATAAGGTTGCCTGAGTGTCAAAACACACCTGATACTGAGCTGAGTCCTCAGAAATTTCATCAGCTTCTTCAAACACAACAACATCATGAAGAGTAAATATTATGGCCTCTTCCAGGGATGTTGCTATTGCAAGTTGTCCCTCTAAATCTTCATTGAAAGCAGCTTCCAGCTCTTCATTTAGCATATCAGTCTGCTGATCCTTAGTAGACTTGGCACCTTCAGTGGGCTGATCTGCTACATGTTCAGTGGTCTCTGGTCCAGCTTCTCCAGTTGATCTATCTTTAACCACTCCACTGGACTCCTCTGGAAACATAGGATGATCATCATCAGAATCAGATGATGAAGAATCATCACTGTCAGGTGTGTACTTAGGATCCTTGAACATGATTTTTGCACTTTGTCTTCCTTGTTCCAATAACTCCATCGACCTTATCTGTAGCATGGTTGTATCAACCAATTCTAGAAGGTTTTCCACTCCCAACTGATCAAAAGCCCATTCCTCAAAACCACTCATTGGATCTGCAACTGGCTTTTGTCTTTTGAAGAAACCAAACTTCCATTGAAAATATTTTTGCACTCTCCTGAAGTTGGGATCTACCTTCTCTTTCTTTGATTTCTTGTCCCTCCTTTCATATGGCATTGAGGGCTTTCTTAAGGCATATTGCTCAGTTTGTTGTCCCTCAAATGCTTCAACAAGATGAGTCAATGAATCTATGGCAGATACAAATAGGTCAGTAGGTTCTTCAGGTGGTACATTTGTCCCTACTGCCTCCAACTGTTCCACACTAGGTTCCCCTAACTTATATGCATATCAGTAGGGTCTGCAGCAGTGTGTTCTTCCCCCTGAGTTGTAGCATCCACAGCAGGGTCAGGAACAGGTTCAACAATTTCCACAGCAGGGTTAGGTACATCAATGGGCGGTGGTTCCTCAATCTGTTGCTCAACAATAGCATTATCATCCTCAGTAGGCTCAACAGCCTTTTCTTCTAATTCTCTTTGTTCCTCCAGGACTCTTAGCTCTTTGCCTTTACCATGAGCTTTCTTCTTTACTACCTGTTTCTTTCTTTTTACAGGTTGTTCTTCAACTTCTGCAGCTTTTCTTTTTCTTTTATCTTCTTTTAGCTGTTCTCTCAAAATCTCAGCAGCAGTTTTCTTTGTAGCTCCAGCAGGCTCAGCAGCCTCAGCTTCAACTGAAACTTCAGTAGATTCAGCAGGGTCTACTGATTGCTGCCTTGTCTTTTTAGGCTTCAAAATCTCAGTTATCTTTCTTGTATCAGTGGCCTTTCGTTTCTGTGCAGTTTTCTTTGGTGGAGCAGGTTGTGTAGCTTGTTTGGACTGCCCACCACTATCATTATCATCTCCATCACTGTCACTCTCTGTCCTTTCAGTATCTAAATCCTCATCATCATCCAAACCAGGAATGAGATAACTGATTTCCGGCTTATATCTGGACTTGTTGATTTTTGCAGGTGCAACATCAGCAATCTTCAAATGGGTCAGTAGGGCCTGCACCATCAAACTTAAAGGCAGTGTCTTGGTCTTCCTGGTCCCATCTATGTCCCCTGTTATCACCTTCTTCATGTATTGGACAACGAATCCGGCCCAACCAAACTTCATAATCTTGCATATGATTATCAGCATGTCAATATTGGGTCAAGACAATGTGTCAAGGCTTCCACTGAATCCAAGAATGTTTTTAGCAATAATCTTGCTCAGCAAATTATACTCCATTTTTATATGCTTCACATTGATACTCAGTGATGATTTTATGGATTTGTTGGTCTTTATTGCATCAACAAACTCCAATATAGACAGCTCCATTGATTCAGGATTGGTAGGAGCACCATTTCCAGGCCCAAATCCGAATACTTCCCTCAGCAGGTTTGAAGAGATTTCAATCTCCTGGGCATTAACAGTGGTAGTAAATGCCTCTCTATCATCTCTAATCACTATATTCCTCCAGAAATTTGTAACATTTGTATAAGAGATGCTTTCCAATCTCAGATTCAGAACATCCTCTAATCCTTCATATCTTCTGATTCTTCTACTAGTATTGATAAGCTAGCTCAGTCTTGTTAGCATCAACAACGAACCCTCTAACACTTTGGCTCGTTCCAATGTGAACATCACATTTATCCACCATTAGAAATCTGAGAAAGATGAAGAAAAAGCTTTGTAAATCTGTGTTCACACGGTGTATTTTCAAAGAAAATCGATCTGAAAGTTTGTATGTATCATCTGAGTATATGTCTGTATATATAAAGGGAGAAAGTGGGTAGTAACTGTCAGGAAAGTACTATACACGTACTGTAGCATTTAACCACGATTAAAGTTGGAGTAAATGTGATGTTGCCACGTGTCCTACTAACTTATTCCATAAGAGTTGTAATCGTTGGATATTTGTAACCGTAGTTATAAAGGATAGGAATAATATCCAATTACTGTTGACTTTCATTTAAGTTTGACTATCTTGTAACGTATACTCCAGCAGACTTGATCTTCAGTAGAGTTGGGTCAGCACCCTGCTGACAAGAATGGCTCAACATCCTGCTGATAAACTGCTCTGCTGATCTTCATACACACTTGTTTTGTCCAACTGATAATCCAAAATGAAGTTTAATACCAATGACTGACCTGTCAAGTGAGCTCACCCAACAGAACAAAGACCAATCCCCTCGGCAACTTCACTTGCTCAATTGTCCAAATTAATTTTAGTACATGGAATTGTTGATACCAATGACTAGTCTGCTAAGTGAGCTTACCCAACATAGCAAAGACTAATCCCCTTGGTGAATTCCATTACACTACTGATTATTAGTATCTCAGTCAACTTTTATGATGCCAAGTTCTGTCCTTAACTTATCAAATCTTTCACTGTCCAATGGTTTTTTGAATATATCAGCAAGTTGATCTTCAGTAGGGATGCAAAGAACCACCACATCTTTCTTTTCAACATGATCTCTTATAAAATGATGTCTCACATCAATGTGCTTGGTTTTTGAGTGCAAAACAGGATTTTCTGTGATAGCAATTGCACTTGTGTTATCACGCATTATAGGAATTTCTCTTTCTTCAATTCCATAATCCCTTAATTGTTGTCTTAACCATAGTATTTGTGCACAGCAACTTCCAGCAGCAATATATTCAGGTTCAGCAGTGGAGGTTAATATTGAATTATGTTTCTTACTAAACTAAGAAACCAGTCTATTCCCATCAACTGACAGGTTCCTGTGGTGCTTTTTCTATCAATCTTGCATCCAACATAATAAGAGTCTGAGTAGGATATAACTTTGAAGCTTCCATCTTTTGAATACCATATTCCTACTCCCAAAGTCTCTTTTAGATACTTGAGAATTCTTTTAACTACAGCTAAATGACTTTCCTTAGGTTTAGATTGAAACCTTGCACAAACATCTACAGCAAAGGATATATCAGGTCTGCTGGCAGTGAGGTACAACAGACTGCCTATCATCCTTCTGTATAAAGTCTGATCAACATCTTTGCCTTTTTTATCTTCATCCAATCTGCTGTTGGTACTAATAGGAGTTGATACTTTGGTGCTATTTTCCATGCCAAACTTCTTCAGCAGCTCCTTGGTATATTTAGTTTGATGAATGAAGATTCCATCTTTCATTTGTTTGACTTGTAATCCCAAGAAGTAGTTCATCTCTCCCATCATACTCATTTGGAATTTGTTTTTTATGAGATTAGCAAACTTTTCACATAGCAATTCATTTTCAGAACAAAAAATTATGTCACCAACATAAATCTGTACCAGCAGGGTGCTGTCCCCTTCATTGATTTTGAAAAGAGTCTTGTCAATGGTACCTTTGGTAAAACCATTGTCCACCAAGAATTGAGATAGGGTTTCATACCATGCTCTTGGTGCTTGTTTCAAACCATACAGTGCCTTGTTAAGTTTGTACACTTTATCTTCTTGATCTTTAACTTCAAAACCAGTAGGTTGCTGAACATAAACCTCTTCTTCCAGAATTCCATTTAAGAATGCACTTATAACATCCATCTGGTATACTTTGAAGTTGTTATAAGCAACATGTGCCAAGAATAATCTTATAGCCTCCAATCTTGCAACTGGGGCATATGTCTCATCAAAATCTATTCCTTCAGCTTGAGAATAGCCTTTTGCCACTAGTCTGGCCTTATTCCTTACAATGGTACCAGATTCATCCAATTTGTTTCTGTATACCTATTTGGTTCCAATTATGTTTGCATGACTAGGCCTTTCCACTAGTGTCCAAACTTGGTTTCTTTCAAACTCATTCAATTCTTCTTGCATAGCATTTATCCAATCTGGATCAGATATAGCTTCTTTAACAACTTTAGGCTCCATTTGGGATAGAAAACAAGTAAACATTGTTTTCAATTGTCTTCTAGTCCTTACACCTTGTTGTATGTTACAAATTAATTGTTCAGCAGAGTGATCCTTCAACCATTGTAAATCATTATTTATTTGATTTACAGGAGCTTCATCTTCAGGAGGCTCTGCTGTTGCTTCAGTAGGGGTTCAACAGATCCTTGAACTGCTTCAATTGTTGCATCAGTAGTGTTACCAGCAGGTTCTTTAGTAGGGTCGGATTCAGAAACTTTTAAGTCATTTATCCTTTCCAAAACATCAACACATTTTGGATCAGTGACTTGGAGATTTTCAGCATGTTCTGAAACTTCATCTTCCATTCCAGTGAACTTTGGTTCATCAAATACAACATGTATTGATTCTTCATGTTTCAATGTCCTTTTGTTCAGTACCCTGAATGCCTTGCTAATAGAAGAATATCCTAAAAAGATTCCTTCATCTGATTTTGGTTGGAATATCTTCAATTGCTCCTTATGATTCAAAATAAAACACTTGCTTCCAAATGGATGGAAATAAGATATATTTGGTTTTCTTCCATTCCATATCTCATAAGGTGTCTTCAGCAGCTTCTTGTTCACCGAGGTCCTATTTTGTGTATAGCATGCTGTATTGATTGCTTCAGCCCAATATCTTTCAAGTAATAATGCTTCATAAATCATAGTCTTTCCTGCTTCTTTCAAGGTCCTGTTTCTTCTCTCAGCAACCCCATTTTGCTGAGGTGTACCAGCAGCATCTAATTGATGCAGCACACCATTTTGCTCACAATATTCTCTTATGACTTTATTGAGAAACTCGGTACCCTTGTCTGATCTGATCTTCACTACTGTCACACTTTTCTCATTTTGCAATCTCTTCAAAAGTTCAGGCATCTTTTGAAGTGTTTCGCTTTTCTTGTTCATGAACACTACCCAAGTGTATCTTGAATAATCATCCACAACTACCAGAGTATACTTCTTCCCTGTTACACTTGTTGGTGTTACTGGTCCAAATAAATCCATGTGCATTAGCTCCAAAACTCTTTTTGTTGATTGCTTAGTCTTTGACTTGAAGCTTGACTTGGTTTGTTTACCTTGCTGACAGGCATCACATATAGCATCCTTTTTGAATGTGATCTCAGGCAAGCCAATTACCAACTTCTTTTTCACCAATTGATTAATATCATCAAAGTTAAGATGATTCAACTTCTTATGCCACAACCAATTCAGTTCTGACTTAGTATGCACAATTAGGCATGTTTCTGGAACAGCAGTAGACCAATCCACAACATACATGTTTTGTTGTCTTCTACCAGCCAACACAACTTGTTCACCTCTTTCACTAATGAAAATACAGTTCCCTTTGTCAAAAGTGACCTTATAGCCCATGTCACAAAATTGTCCAATGCTCAATAGGTTGTAGTCCAGTCCTTCCACAAATGCAACATTCCTGATAGTTAATCCATTCCTCACCAGTGGACCATATCCTCTTGTGTAACCTGGTGTATTCTTGTTGCCAAAATTCACTCTTGGACCATCCTTTGCCACATAATTTGTCAAACAGTGCTTATTCTTTGTCATATGTCTGGAACATCCACTGTCAAAGTACCAGACACCCTACAAAACAAAGTTAATGTATTTTAGGTACCCAAAACTGTTTGGGTCCATAGTGGTCAGTGGTAAGCATGACCCTTGGAAAATTTACATAAGGTCTTCTTTGAAAAGCATTGCACTTTTGTTCATATATGTATCCTACATTTCCATAAGATCTAACATTTGGATGTGTAGGATTCACATATGCTTTCTGGCCTTTTGGTACATAATGCTATTTGAAGTGATTTCTATTATTAGAAGCACTAGCATAACCATAGGTTTGCTGTCTGTTAGGAGCAGCCCTGTGATATGGAGTCTGCTGAGGTCCCTGTTGAGGTCTTGAATAAGTCCTCTGCTGAGTCATCTGCTGATTCCATTGTTGAGGTTTTACCCTAGCATTATGGTTATGACTGTTGTTTCTAGCAGTAGGGGTAGGAATATTCCAATCATCATCAGTATGGAACAATCTACCTTTCCTCCTGAGATAAGTATCCCTAGAATGATTAACATTTTTAGGTTTAGGATTCTTATCCTTGAAATATTTTTAATTTTTGCCCTTTTGTGGTCCAGCAGACTTAGCAGCAGGACTGCTGCCAGTAGGTCTAGAAGGTCCAGCAGTCCTACTCTTGGATTGACCCTTTTTATTAGGTACTGTTGACCTTTTTGACTTCTAAATTTGCTTCTTTGAAGTCTTCTCAGTAGGCTTTACTGCCTCAGCAACCTTTTTGGGGTTGGATCTAGTGTAGGCACAAACTTAAGACCAATTCTGGTACTAGGTTCAATAACCTTACTGGATCTAATCTTAGTAGATCCAAATCCAAGGCCTGTTATATCACCATAAGGCTTTCCAGATTTGAATGCAGTGGTGGAACAAGATTGTTCAGCAGATTCATAAGCAAATGAATGTACAACAGACTTATGCTGATTTTGCTCAAAATCTTTTTCCATTCCTTTGAGAGTTCTTAATTCAGATTTTAACATTTCAACTTCTGTTTGAAGAGCTTCTTTTTTAGCCTTCACAATCTCATAACCAGACTGTATTTTCCTCAGTTGATTAAGGATGGCATCCAAAGTTTCTTCATTGTTAGAATTTTTAGGATTTGAACCACAAGTTGATTCACAATCACTTTCAGCAGGAGTATTTATGAATACATAATTGTATACCTCCTCAATCTCTTCTATATTTGCCATTAAAGCATAATCATCCATATCAGCAACAAGTGTAGTATCATCAGATTCATTTCCTTTTTATGATTCAACTTCATAGCCTGATTCATCATCAGCAACCATTGCTTTCTTGCCAGGTCTTCTTTGCTGATTCTTGTTCTTTGAAGAGTCCGACAATCAGTCCGAAATGTCCAGGTTTCTTGCAGTTGAAGCACAGATAATCAGGTTCCTTTTTCTGTTTCAGGTCAGGACAGTCAGGTTTGAAGTGTCCTGGTTTCTTGCAATGAAAACATAAGTAATCGGATTCTTCCTTCTTCTTTTCACTTGATTTCTTTGTGAAATTCCTTGGAGAACCCCTTCCTGTTTTCATCATTATGATTTTCTTGCTCAGTAGGGCAATTTGCTTTGACCCCATAAGCGGGACCAAGCATGTTGACGACAGCAGCAGAACCCCGTATTTCTTGCATCTCATCCAGTATATCATCTTGACCACCTGATGATTCTTCTTTATGTGCAGCAGCCAATGCAGTAGTCTTTGGTTCTTCTTTTTCAGTCTCAGGAATAAGTTTCTTACTGAATTCATATGCTTTGAGATTTGAAAAGAGCTTGAAGGTGTCTTCTTCATGTAGACTCCTGGATTCTTCTATGGCAGTAACCTTCATCTCCCAAACCTCTTTTGCAGGTAAGGCTTCTAAGATTCTTGTATTGATCTCTTCTTTTGTATAGATCACATTCAGCAGGGTGAGTTCATCCATGATAGCATTGAATCTTGACTCCATTTGCTCAATTTGAAATCTTGGAACTTTCTTTTGGCTACACTGACTTTGTTTTTCTTTATAGCATCAGTCCCTTCACAGATAAGTTGCAATTTTTCCTAAAGTTCCTTTGCAGTTTTGCAATCCTTCACTTTCATATACATATTGCTATCCAAAGTTCTGTATATGATATCAATAGCAATATTGTTGAGGTTTTCTCTTTTTCTATCTTCAGCACCCTACTCTCTTTTTGGCTTTGGAACATACTGAGTTTCACTGCCAACTGTTATGGCCTTAGTGATCTCCAGTGGTCCTTCAGTCAGCACATCTATCATCTCATCATGTGTTGCAGCTACGTAAGCCTGCATACGACGTTTATACTCATCAAAATGATCTAAGGAGCACATCAACATAGTTCTAGCATACTGGTTGTTATCCATGATGCAAAGCTTTGAAAATCAGAAACTTGAAAAAGTTTTCAAAGTATTTTCACAAGCACAAGTAGGATTACTTCAGAACAGAAGCACTGCTCTGATATCAATTGTTGGTCCCTTGAAAAGGATTTGGTTAAGTTTAGAGAGGGGGTGAATAAACTTAACACTTAAAACTTTTTGGAGTTAACAAACTCAGCAATGTCAGTAGCCTGCTGACTTCTCAGTAGTCTGCCGACCACTCGGTAGTCTGCTGACAATAGATGTTACTGGATTTGTTTCAGCGGAATATATTCAAATTAAGCCTTGTAACTTGTTGTTAAAAAGATGATACTAAGTATTAGATACTCAGTAGTATAAGTGTGTGATTCAGTTGCTAGTTTCAGTAAGTTGATGTGATCAGTATACTAAATGCATAAATTAAATGCAGAAAGTAAGTAGGCAATTTTTATAGTGGTTCCAGGTGTTGTAATTCTATCAGTCCACTCTTCTCCTGTGATGTTGGAGGAAATTCACTAGAGATCTTTGAGGTTGCAGTTACAAAAATCCCTAAGCTGTCTGTCCTTCACCAATGACTATGAGAAGTTTAGGGAAGATAGACATACAATTGACCCGGGTCAATTGTAGAAGATACAATTGACCCGGGTAAATTGTAGAAGATACAATCCGGAAGACTGCGGCTTCTCCCTAGGTCGATTGCTTCTTATTCTTTTTGGGTAAATCTTCAACCTTCTCATAGTTATATTAATTATTTATGTGGATCATATATTTGTTGCTTCCGTTGTGAATGATCGAGTGTCTTCATCGGTGCTGTGAATCAGACCTGACGATCCAATTATGGATCGGATCCGGATTCGGGTTTCTGTATATTAACACCCATTTGTATTTTTTGCTGACTTACCTGTGCAAGGGTCTCTTCTCAGTCATGAGGCTTTAAAGAGAATTGTTGGCTCCTCTGCCCAACTGGAAAAACTGCAGAGGCAAGTTGCGGGCTTGAAGAAGAAGGCTTCTTTCCATAAGAATATGCTCAAGGACTTGGAAAATTCCAAAGACAAGAAGATCGGAGTTCTCCACGAAAAGCTTCAGGCCCAGGTGACCGAGCTGAAGACCCTGGAGACCAAGTATCGAGCAAACCTCCAAGTTGTGGAGGAAAAACACCTAGAGACCCATGGCAAACTGGAGATGGTACGTACGGTAAGACTAGCACGTATTAGATGTCTTCTATCTTGTGAAGGTAGTGATAGATCTCATCTATCAAAGTGTTTGGACACTTGGACTTTACGTAGACATGTATTAGAGAATACGTACGTTAGATTGACCCACTTAATTTATTAAGTGCCGCACTATGTGACGATTGTGTAATTATCCTTCGACCGGAGTCTTCATAACATAAAGATGTAGATTGTCATGCTTTGACACTATTGAGGTTTCCCATAATCACGGGGCGATCGTGCGGTAGTGCTTGGGTATGATACTGAAGCATGTGTGGGATTTATGTTGCTAGTCCCGAAATCATGTTTCCTAAATAGTAGGGATAAATATCCAAAAAGGGCTTCTTATAAAGAGTGTCTTATTCTTGAAAGTTTTTGCAAAGTGGAAGTAAGGTGTTACTTCGAATGAATAGGGTATCCAGTTTATAAGATACGGTCGTTGATGTTCAGGCACTCGAATACAACTGTATGGATATTGAAACAGTGATATGATTGTATTTACATGGTAACCGTTTCACATGAAATGCAGTAGTCAGTGCACTTGACTCTTCCAATGATTGAGGGTCATGATGTGTTGCTAGACACTGATCATGATCGTGGTGATACATCCACTACATATATCCACTACATCTTCCACCACACATCTTTATGATAATTGATTATGGTGAGCCCCACATCAATTAATTAATCCTACACACTACTCAATGGTTAGATCACATATTATGGTACATATTTGACATATTTGGTTGTGGATATATCATTTTCCTTACCCAAACTCTTGGTAATTGGCGCATTATGGAGGGGGTTTAATGGGGTGAGGGTTATCTTTTTAAGAGTTTAATTCCCGATAACCCCATTAATTTCTTGTTAATTAATTAGCCAACAATAGATTAAGATAACTAAATCATTTAAATAGCTAAACCCATGACTTTTACCCTTTTACCCTTTCCAAAAATTTGGGGTATTACATTACGAACTAACAATTTATGTCAATATTTGTAATAGGTCGAATAGGTTGCGTATCTGAAGGATTCGAAAGTATTACTATCACCGTCCCAAAATATAAGTCCGTTTGAGTTTTTTCATATAAATTAAGAAAGTTAGTTATGTGTTATTAATTTTGATGAAAAAGACTAAAATGACTTTTGACCGTTATTAATGTAAAGTAATTAAAAATGAGTGATTATATAATAAATGATGGGTAAAAGGAAAAAAAATGTAATAATTGATTTATTGGTTATCGAAATGAATTTACCTTTTAGGAGAAATCCAAAATGCTAAAACGAATTTATATTTTGGGACGGAGTACACGTTACCTGTCCATCCCAATACATATTTGGTCGATCTGTTGACATAAGATGTTTCACCTTAAAACAGATTTTGATTGCTGTGTTTAACAGAATAAGTAATGCCACTGACGTAAATAGTACCTGTTTTCCTACTGCAATATAATTACCAAACCACATGCGAATTATCCTGGAAACCGCAAATTGATAAACTTGACACGGTCTTGAATTTAATTAGGTGTATATATCCATCGACGTTATGCTTTATATATTGTTCCATATTGGAAATTAAAACCTTTCAAGTTTCACAAGAACCAGTGATCTTGAAATTAACATTCAAGAAAGATGCAGAGTCATGTCAAATTTATTGCCGTGTCGATCACATTCTGCCTCGTGTTTTCGCTTGTTGTGGCTCCTAGATTTGGAGGTGGAGGTGGTAGCTCAAGAGGTGGAGGCGGTGGTGGTGGCGGCTCAAAAGGCGGAAGCAGAGGATCAGTAATTGGCGGTGGCGGCGGTGTCCGGCCTTATTATTCACGAAGTTCATCTCCATCACCTGCTGCTGGTGGTACAAATTTGGTGCTAGTTAGTTTCATGGCATATTTAGTCTTTGGGCATACATGTAATATATACCCTGCTTTGATGATTATAGCTAGGTTGATCTGACTTGGATGGATTATGGCAAGTATTAACATTAAGTATTAGCATATTATGTTTGCTTTATAAATAGCTTAACATTACCTCATCTTTATCTTGGTAGTCTAAAACAAACAAGATATATGTAAAGTTAGTAAAGTATATATAAAATGGCATGTTAACCTTTTTCTTTTTAATTGAGTAAAATGATATCTTCATTTTAAAATTTCATTACACCCTTATGATGAAAAATGATGTAATTGTATCAATCAAGGAGTTTTACTAGGTGATTATTCATTAAAAAAAGGTTTATGGCACGTTTCGATTGTTGGAATGGAATGCGACAGAATTGAATGAACGTGATTCAACTCTTATGTTTGGCACGCAATGGCATGAAATGTGTGAAATTCTATAAAATGTGGCAAGTGATATAGGTGGGTGATGGGTGTGCGTGATGATGAGAGTGGCGGGTGGTGTTGGGGCAAGCAGTGATGGGTGGCACCAGATGATGTGAGGTGTGTGATAGCGGTGGTGTTGGTGGTGGTTGGCAGTGTTTATGGTGATGAGAGTGTGGTGTGTGGTGATGGTGAGGTCGGTGGTGGAGGTGGTGTGATGATGGTTGTGGTGACCAGGGTGGTATGCTGTGCAGTGATGGTTGATGGTGGCTAGGTGAAGATCGGTGGTGATGAAGTTGTTGTGGTGGAGGATAGTTGTAGAAGTTGGTGATGGGATAAGTTATGGGTGAAGATGGGGAAGACGGTGGTGAGGTGGGTGGTGGTAAGACGTAGTTGTGAAATGGTTGATAACATGAGGTGCGGTGGGGCATATGCATGCATAGTTATTAAAACCGGACCAGACCACCAGTCGGACCGGTAAAACCGGTGACCCGGACACAGAACCGGTCCGGTTCAGTCATTCGACCGGTTAAGGAGTCGGACCGCTCAAAACCGTTAAAACCATCGGTTGAACCGCTAAACCGTGACCCGGACGGTTAGTCGTTGAACCGGTTTTTTATTTTTATTTATATTTTTAAATTTTTTTAAATAATTCGGTGGGATTTTACCTAAAAAACAAAATAAATATTTACCTTTTTATAATCACATCAAAATACAAAAGCCTTAATTTCACTCATCAATTATTAGTCTTTTCATTCTTTCGGGCTTCCTCCATTTAAAAAAAATCTTGCAAAAATTCACTATTCCTCATCAATATGTTTTTTACTATATCCTTATTTCTTCTTTTTCGTTTGATTAATTATGAAAATTTATAATTTTCAGCCTTCCAATTTTTTTATTATGACTTTGGTATTAGTTAGAAAATTAAGGACTAGTACGGTTATGTTATTTTACAATGTGCAAAGTTTATAAACTAGATCTCTTATTTGGAACATTTATGGGTTTCACTAGTATTGTAGTGTTAATGTATAATTTACATATTTCATTTGTATCTTGTTTGTGATTTGAATGTTGGAGTATTTTGGAAATGATTTTGGAAGTCATATTATATTTTTATCTAATGTCTTGAATATATTAAAGTATATGTACTGATCCACCGGTTGAACCAATGACCCGCCGGTTGAACCGGCGACCCGGTGACCCGATGTCTTTTCCGGTTGCATGTCCGGTCCTGTTCTGATAACTATGGATGCATGTGGGTTGGGTTGTGATGGGGATGGTGGTGAGTTGTGACGAAACGTGGTGACACGGTAGCGGTGGTGTTGTGGAGGGTGGCAGGTGGTGGTGTTGTGGAGGGTGGCGGTGGTGGATTGCGGTGGGGTGGGCAGATGGCGTGGGAGGTAGCGGGTGGGTGGTGGTGGTTGATTTTTACGTGTCATTCCATCCAACCGTTCCATCCATTCCATCCATTTTTTGATTGAATGAAAATGGTAACCTTTATTTGAATGGAACGAAAATTCATTCCATTTTTCTTGCATCTAAACATGCCAAAATGATGGAATGGAGTAATCCAAACGCACCATTAGTGAATTAATGTATATATGCTAAAATAGAGGCAAACTTTTCAATCCATAATGATGGGGTGTTGGTATATACTACCTCCGTCCCGAGATGTGAGTTCGTTTGGATTTTTTTCGCACAAATTAAAAATATTGATTAAATTTATTATGTGTCATTAATTTTGATAAAAATGTCTTAAATCATTACCCTAATATTCATTCACCCTTTACAAAAAAATTACTTCTCTCATTCTCCTCTTCATTTTAACACCCATATTGTCATCCTTAAATCACCATCTCCTATGACCCACCACAAAAACCCATTTTTATCCACAAAGAAACACCACTAATCGGCCGCTTCCGTACATTAAACCCGACAAAGCAACTATTTCTCATGAAAAAAGCCTTCTCCATTGAAGACACCATCACCTATGACCTGCAACCACCTTCTCCGACCACGATTGACTATTGGAATTTTAAGGTGTTTTTAGGTCAAACCGGGTCAAGTGTAAGTGACATACAGTCCACTTCCGGATCGATTTTGAATGACTTATAGAAAGAATTCCTGGGAGCTAAAAGAAGACTTGGAAACTACTAAGATAGTAGTTGATACTCAATTCCTATATGGGTGAATGAGGAATTAATGCCTAAAGGTAGAGTGAAATATGTGTTGTTGCAGAGAAACGTAAAATAATTGTCCCACATAGATAACATGCCTCAAGTATGATTTACATATAAGATGTAGTGTAGCATTAAGAGGCAAGCCCCAAGGGACAAGAAAATTTTGTAAAGGATGGAAGACGTAAATGCTTGTTGGTTCAACACCCCACACGCACACGCGCAGCTTGTGGCTTGTGGCTTAGCTTGGCCCGACCCAATATTAATCTTTTTGGGCAGCTCTACACTTGTTTTCTGAACCAAAACAATTGTTCAGTTTGAATAAGCATATGTTTAAGTCAGAATAGAAGCACCAAATCGGAACATATGCTTATGTTCGAAAATTCTGTTTGTGCAACAAAATTATTTTCCTCAAAACGAATTCTGAATAGATACTTCCTCTACCAAAGGTTGTCCTTATGCCTATAAATATCCCATTATTCAAAATGAAAACAGAATAGTAATATTTTACATACTGAACCCCTGCACAATTTTCTACATACACACAAGTCTGAGATAACAAGGTTATCAGTTCGATTTCTTGTTCGCATTGAAGTGCCACAATTAGAAAAAGGTAAAGACTGTTGTATATTGAAAGAATTTTTACATAACCGTAGGCATATAATCGGGGCAATAAAGTCTTAAGGACATCGTTCTACGCTCCTCAGTCTAATCAATAAGTTTTCGCTTTTACATTCTGCTTTCTATCATTCAATTACGTATGCATGTTTATATGTTGCATGAATATGAATAATATAATACATGTTCTGCAATGTGTTCTGCAATTCTGTTCTTGTTGTTCTTGAGTGTTTTTGAATACTGTTTAGGAAAGTTTCTATAAATGATAAAACAGATTACTACAAAAGGAAATCTGAGAATTATTACCAACATTGACCACCAATGACATAGCCCAAAAATTCACTGTTTTTAGTGAATTTGATAGTGAGTATTGCATTCATTGTCTGTAATGCCCCGCTCCCGGATACCGAGTCCTTATCCGGAAACGAAATGCTCGGCACGTATAATATTAAATAAATCTAATATTACACGTAAGCCTCTACTACGTCGTATCGAGTTTACCAACGGAAGCTAAAAAGACTCGGCAAAACATCATAAATGCTCCTATGAAAAGAACTCAACATACTAAAGATAGAAATGTAACATTTATTACATTGAAAACCAAATGAAATCTAAAACGTACGAAATCCTCCAAACGAAACTAAAAGAAGTTACAACGTTTCCCAAAGAACAACGACTAATGAATAAAAACAAAACAGAATAAATAAATGTTTCAACTCTGGCGTCCTCAAACGTCGTCATCAAAGTCTGCTTCGAACTCCGGATAAATAACTGTTTCTAACTTAGCTTATCTTTGTTATATCTGCATTCTAGGGCACTACGCATGGTGCTGCCCACCACGAGACATCTGGGTGCAACCAATTGGTGGATCACACCAATAGCCACGGGCTAGTCCCGATAGTATACGCGTTCGGTGGAGTCCCTCTACTCCTGATGCCCTCTAATGGCCAGCAAAGTTATCCATCTATGAGTACCCTGTACTCCTGGTGCCTCTAGAAAGGCCAACAAGTTTACTCGTTTTATCCGAAAGCCTACACATTGCGATATAAACTTATGTCTTACCAAGAATGACATGATGTTTAATCTTTTAGCTACACAAGTATGTTTATTATTATGTTGTTAACCAGCCACCTAAGTATTTTCAAGTAAGCTCCCTCACAACTACTTCTCTCTTTCCTAGACCACTAGACACGGACAAGGCTTAGCAATTACATGGACATTGATGAACTCTAGTTCATCAAAGGACAAGCCAATCATACTCTTCCGACGGTCCCGAACTTCAACTTTTAGGAAGAGTACATTCGGTGCCGGAACTAAACGCATCAGAAGCTCAATAATGGTTTGTCACATTATTTCATCTTATTTAAGTTCATTAGAAAACCACAAATGAAAATAAGTATTAAAATAACATTTTACCACGTAGCTATCATCTACCAAATCATACATTTATCTTTTGTTATTATTATTACTATCATTATTATTTTCTGGAAATAAACAAAAGGACAAGTAGTTCTTCTTTTTCTCCTCAATGTTTACCACGTATCTAATATTGCTCAGATGGAACCATAAACCGTTATTCGGGAAACCTATTATATAATACATAGGAACAAGCAGCATTACTACTTATTCCAATAATTAAACAGGAGCCTGCAAAATATTTATGCCCATAAAATACAAACAAATACATATATTAATAACTACAGTCTTCAATATATTTTGCAGAATCTACTTTCTTCTTCTATTGGAACCAAAAATCCCTAAACTATGAGAAGGTTGAAGATTTACCCAAAATCTCCAATAATTAAACAGGAGCCTGCAAAATATTTATGCCCATAAAATACAAACAAATACATATATTAATAACTACAGTCTTCAATATATTTTGCAGAATCTACTTTCTTCTTCTATTGGAACCAAAAATCCCTAAACTATGAGAAGGTTGAAGATTTACCCAAAAAGAATAAGAAGCAATCGACCTAGGGAGAAGCCGCAGTCTTCCGGATTGTATCTTCTAGCGACGACTGGTGGACGTCGATCCTCGCCGTAGAACCTCCTCGAATATGCTCAAAAAAAACCCTAGGTTTTTCTCCTCCTAATGGCTAGAACAAGAAACTAATTTTTCTCTTCTATTTTAGTTGAATGTGGCTCAACTTTTGTGTGTCTTTTGTGCTATGAGGAACTCTCTTTATTTAGGAAAATAACTAGTCAAGATAGAGTTATCATTTTCACACCACAATTACCTATTCCCATAAGGAAAAGATATTTGCCAGAAAATAAGAGATAATTCCAAAAAAATCAATCTTTTATCTCTTTTCCATTAATTATCTAAGAAATAAATAATTAACTAATTACACATGTGACATAATCTAGAAAAATTTCCTTTCCTAATTTTCTCACATAATATGGTGCCACCTATGCCATTTATTTTAATAGAAAATGTCTTTTCTATTTTACATATTATTTACCAAATAAATAATATTGCAAATTCATTTAAATAGACCAACTATTTAATTTATTCTCAAGGTTCCATAAAACGAGAAAACACTCGCGTGTTAGGAGCCAACCCGGGGACCATGGACCAATAACCAGCAGCTACAATAAAATGAATAAAATATTCATCGAACATAATATTTCTACTCAACTTATTAATTCAGGAATTACGCCACCATAAATCCGAAACTGAACTCTATCGATTATAGATATAACTTATTCTCAAAATGTCGAGTCGATAAGTATCAATTGATATAATCATTACATACAGACTAACCCTCCATAGACTATCCATAATGAAACGAGATTATTTCCGTAAACCTTCTTCAATACATCTTATCCTTATTTACCATTAACCCACTAGTGATCAATTAGTTCATAACCAATACGAACTCCGCGGATCGATCAGTTTCTAGGATTAACAAATAAGGGGATTGTCTTTCTACTTCCCACATGAAGGAATTAATTTCATATCTGTGAGACACACACTTCTCATTCATTCCAGAATAGTGCCAAGTGAAAGTGATTCGGACCGCACCTCTTAGCGATCCTTAACGAACACATCAAACCATATCCTGAAACAAGTAGGAGTATGCAATCACTTCAGGATTAAGGTTAATCCATATATGATCATCTTGTGATTTAATGAGATTTCTCAATCACGGAATTATATGAGAAATGCAGATCAAATTGGTCCAATCCTATATGACTACAGCATATATAAATGCCCCACTTAGATAACCAATATCGACGGTCCGGATAAGACGGTCACACCATAAAGTGTTCTGGGCGCATTAATGGTGGTTTAATCAATAGACCCCATACTTTGATTAAGTTCACCATGAACTAACAGTTCAAGTGTATCACCATTTACTTAATCCTCATGTGTGACACACACTAAGTTATATGGCTACATATGATACGACTTGGGTTTTCAGCAGTGTATTACAAGCACAAAGCAAGTAATAAGATGAGAATAAATCTGTCATTTATTAATTATAAAAACAATTGCATAAATTGTCTTTCGGGCGTTACTTCCAACAATCTCCCACTTTCCCATAAGGACAAGCAACAATTGTCTTTCGGGCACTATATCTAACAATCTCCCACTTGCCCGTAAAGACAAGAAATGATTTTTTTAAAGCACCACACCTTTATTCTTTCTATCCACAACATTCTCCCACTTGCTCTAAAGCAGATGAGACATACTGATCGGGGTCAATCAGGTTATAATATACTCGACCACCATAAACCAATACTAGCAAGAGGACTAGGCCCATCGTAGTATAGCTATAGTGAATCAAGGTCGATCCACAGTGGAACCAATTGTGGATCATCTTATATACAAACAATTAATTAAACATGTCAAGGACATAGAGGCGGTCTACGACCAACATAAGACAAGAAAAGTAAAGACACGACTCGACACAACGTAATTAACCTCCCCAATTATAGTCTTTATCGCTCGGACCTAGATAATTTATATAATAAATCTGAACTTATTAATGTTAACCCGTTTGTATCTTATTTTAGATTGGCTCACGGGAGTCATCCTCTTTAACTTGACTTAGCACCGGTAGTCACTAAATCACTGCGTGGTATTGTTACGTGACTTCGCCTTTTGGTGCCTCCATCTCATATAACTCACACGCTACGACTCTAAGGATGCCGATATTAACCGTACACCTCGTCTCAGGCAACATTCCTATGGTTAAAGCGTGCTTCCTAAACGATCGCATCGCCTCTGTGTCCATTAACAATTACCTTGACGGTTTCATGTTAATCTACGATTTACGTATAACTAGGTGAGCTCAATTCCCAAATACAAAACCTACCAGATCTCATTTGAAAGTCCCGGAAGATCATTCATGAGCCAACCTAGAGCCCTATATTGGTATTTCCTAATCATACGCTAATTAAAACAGACGAGCAACGAGCCGTAGCCATACCTACTAAGATGATAAATTTTATTAAGTTAACCTAACCATAAAGACGTGGCTATTTAACGGATGAACAGGGGCTCGGTCGAGGCCGAATAGGTGGGCTCGGTCGACCGAGTGAACTCATTCGGTCACCCGAATCAATTTCGTCCCAGATTACATCCCCGAACATATCTCTCGGCGTTTCATCATACGTAATGCATTAAACAAGAATTCGCACAAAGATTCATATAAACTAACATAGATACGCATTAATTAAATCAAGTAGATTCATGAATAAACACTAAGTGTATGACGTAGGTTGTGGGATCCTCATAGACAAGGCTTCGCCACATCCATAACGACATAACCTAGATCTACATCATCTAGCTATGAATAATCAACTCAAACGATAAAGCATAATTGGGGAATTAATTACTAAAAATAAAAGAAACAGAAAATAAAGGCTTACATAATTAATTCGCAATTTCTTAAACTCGAAACCTTCAAATTATTCTACATTGTATCAAAGCTATGAATAGAGTGATTTTATTGAATGATATTCTAAGGTATTCAAGGTGTGTTTTACAAATTTCGTAGTCTTCGCTTATATAGAGGTCAGAACCGACCTAGGAGGATCTAGAAGATATGCACGTGAAAATCCCGTAAGTGACCGAGCCGACACTCTCGGTCGATCGAATGGATAGGCTCGGTCGATCGAGCCATTTTTACACGTGTTAAACGCGTCTCTTTGTCTCGACTTGTTTCCCCACGCACGCTTGCGTGTTGATCTGATTAATCTTTCATTTAATGCTTCGATTTTCTTCCTCTATTATCTTGAGATCATTGATTGAATGACATTAATCCTCTCGATTTGTTGTGATCTGCAAAATCAATATTTATCGCACAATAAATCGGCTTTTAATAATGAAAAAGGCTAAATACCAAATATCATATTAATAATCACTTAACATTAAATAATAAATATAAACGAGTGATTTAATATGAAATATATATTATTAATCTCGATTTGAGGATAATGTTGATGACATTGACGGGTATAATTTGACCGTCATCACATACCTCCCAATCTCATACCCGCCAAGCGCTTATCAGTGACATTAGATGCCACACGTCTTGGTAAACTGATCATCTAGGTTGTCGGCTCGAGGTGATCTTTAGGACCGACATGTCGCATCTATGCACGAACTATCTAATCAGGTGGTATTTACTTTCAATATGCTTTTGACCTCTTGTGATTGCGAAGATCCTTTGCATAAGCTATGTTGGACTTATTTCTTAGTTTTGATGATGAGTGCCAGACTAGCTGTTATAGTGCAAAGGCAAAAAGATGTCTAGATCAAATGTATAGGTTTATTAGAGTTTGATTTATGAATAGGTTTGATCAAACAAGCACTGTAATGGTCAGCTGATTTATATCAACAGACTGGTCAATATCAATAGGGTAGATAGGTCGATGAGACTAGTGGAACCTGGCCAAGATCGAAGACTCAAGGTCGAGGGCTCAAACTCGATTCTGAAGGCTAAGGGATCAAACTTAGTAATATAAGTCAAGGATATGGAATCAGAATTTAGGCAAGTCTGTGATGACCTAAACTGATTACATATACCTTGTGTACAAGGTCTAAGTTCCATAAGTTGGATGATGTTTGGAACTTGGTTATAATTTAAAAAGGTGTAATCTAACTTCACAAATAAAAGTTAGATAAAAGAAATCAGCTGTAATGTATTTTACATACAGCAAATTGCTGTTCAGCAGACTGATTGGTATTACAGCAGACTGATGAACCTGCTGATAATATACCTCGATTAATTCAAGATTTCTTTGGAAGATTACATGGATAAGGACAGCCAACTACCTCTGACTTATCAAACAAATCAAAGGCTGAGATTAAAAGAACGTTGGGATGATTTAGATTTTTATCCAATGGTTATAAGTCAAAGGGTGGATGATCGCATTGTCAAAAGGAATTTCGGCGTTGTCGACCCTATGAATAGTGACAGAAAGCAAATCAGATGGGACAAAAACCAGGAACGGTTACATTTGAATTTCAAATGTAAGTCACATGCATTCCTACCTATAAATAGAGGACCTTTAAATCAAAAAAACAAGACGATTGATGAACTTTAAGTGAAAAATATAAGAGACTATTCTCGAAATGAAAAACACCTGCTTGAACTTCATCGAACTTAAAGCTATCGATCCGAGAAAGATTCTTCAAGTGTATTACGTATTCAAGCTACATCAAGTATACACACTGAAGACTACAAGCTGCTGATTATATCATCCTAATCAAGCTGCTGCAACTGAATCATTTATTTGATTCAATCTTTATTTTATAAAGAATCTTGAAGATAGTGAAGCACAGTTGTGTGAAAGATCGTTGTTTGTGGTGGAGGAGTGGTGAAGAGGCAATCCTACCCTTCAAGGACCAAGTGGAAGACTCGGGAGCAAACAATCCTACTGCTCCTGATTTTTCGGTTTGTGAAGCCATAGTTATTGGTGAAGGACAAGAAACCTTAGGAATCTTTGTAATCGCAACATCAAAGATCTCTAGTGAATTACCTCCAACATCACACAGAGAAGAGTGGGTGACAGGATTACACCACCGGAACCACTATAAAAATCGCCTACTTACTTTCAAAGATTTACATTCGCACTTAGTTTATTTTACACATCAACCTACTGAATCTAGCAAATCGAAATCACACACATACACTGCTAAGTATCTAATACTTAGTATCATATTTTAACAACAAGTAATAAGGCTTAATTTTAATATAATTCCATTTGCACAAACTCGGTAAACTAAAGCTGTCCAAGAGACTCATCATTTATCAAGAAGTTATCGAGGTATCAGCAGTGCTTTGAAATTGTCGAATTTGTTAACTCCAAAGTTTTAAGTCTTAAGTTTATTCACCCCCTCTAAACTTAACCAAAGCCTTTTCAAGGACCAACAATTGGTATCGGAGCAAAGGCTTCATTGCTCAAGAAATCCTACTTGTTGTGCTTGTGAAAATACTTTGAAACTCTTTCAAGTTCTCGATTTTCAAAAACTTGCATCATGGATAACACCCAGTATGCTAGAACTATCTTCGATGTGTTCTCTAGATAGATTTGATGAATATAAACGTCGAATGCGAGGCTTACCTTGTCGCAACTCATGATGAGATGATGGATGTACTAAGCGATGGACCACCTGAGATTACCAAGGCAAGAATGAGTGGGGATACTACAGAGTACATTCTAAACCAAAAAGAGAATGGAATGAAAGGCAGTAAAAGAGCAAACCTCAACAATATTGCTATTGATATCATTTATAGAACCTTGGATAGCAATATGTACATGAATGTTAAAGATTGCAAAACTGCAAAGGAACTTTGGGACAAGATACAGTTGATCTGTGAAGGCACTGATGCAATAAAGAAGAATAAAATCAGTGTGGTCAAAAAGAGGTTTCAAAAGTTCAAGATGTTACCAAATGAAACCATTGAGCAGATGGAATGAAGATTTAATGCTATCCTGGATGAACTTACCCTACTGAGTGTAAGTTATTCAAAAGAGGAAATAAACACAAAAATCTTGGAAGCATTACCTGCAAAAGATGTTTGGAAAATGAAGGTGACTGCAATAGAAGAAATGAGAAAGCTGCATGAAGAAGACACATTCAAGTTATTTTCAGATCTTAAAGCTTATGAGTTTAGCAAAAGCTTGTACTGAGATCGAAAAAGAAGAGCCAAAGACCCTTTGCAGACATTGCTTCACATCAAGAAGAAATATCTGGAGGACAAGATGATCTGCTGGATGATATGCAGGAACAAATTGCCCTACTGAGCAAAGAAAATCAGGATGATGAAGACAGGAAAGGCCCCTGCAAGAAATTTCACAAAAAGGCCTACTGAAAGAAAGAAAGTAGAACCAAAGAAAGACAATGACTATCTGTGCTTTCATTGCAAGAAACCAGGACACTTCAAACCTGACTGTCCTGAGTTAAAACAAAGTAAAGAACCTGATTATCTTTGCTTCAACTGCAAGAAGCCTGGACACTTTAGACTGATTGTCTAGACTCATCAAGACAGGAGTCAACAAAGAAGACATGGCAAGAAGGCTATGGTTCTTTGAAGATGAATCAGGGTATGAAGTGGAATCGAAAAGGAAATGAATCGGATGACACAAAGATCAAGTTGCCGATATGGAAGATTATGCTTTGATGGCCAATATGGATGAAATCGAGGAGGTATACAAGATCTTGTATCAATAAACACTCTCTTTGGAAGTGATTGTGAATCAACATGTGGTTCAAATCCTAGAAATTCTAATAATGAGGAGACTTTGGATGCTATCCTTAATCAACTGAGGAAAATACAATCTGGTTATGAGATTGTGAAGGCTGAAAAAGAAGCTCTTCAGTTGGAGGTTGAAAGATTAAAAGCTGAATTAAGAATTCTTAAAGGGAAAGAAAAGGATGCTGGACAGAATCAGCATAAGCCTGCTGAACAATCAGTAGCTGCTGAATCTGCTGAACCATCTTGTTCTTTTACTGCATACAAATCTGGAAAGCCTTATGGTGATAAAACAGGGCTTGGATTTGGAACTCAACAATCCAAAAAGAGTGGATCCAGTAAGGTTACTGAACCTAGTACCAGAATTGGTCCTAAGTTTGTACCAGCACAAGATCCAACTCCAAGTAAGGTTGCTGAGGCAGTAAAACCTACTGAGAATACTTCAAGGAAGCAAAATCAGAAGTCAAAGAAGTCAACAGCTCCTGACAAAAAGAACAAATCCAAAAAGCAGGATCACAGCCTTCTAGACTCATCGATAGCGGACACTGCTACCAAGTCTGTTGGACCACAAAAAGGTAAAGGTCAGAAATATTCCAAGGATAAGAATCCTAAATCTAAAAATGATAATCATTCAAGGGATACTTATCTCAGGGGGAAAGGTAGATTGTTCCCTACTGATGATGATTGGAATATTCTGTGCACTGCTTTGATAGAAACAACCAAGATAACCATCTTTGGTAGGGTAAAACCTAAGCAATGGAATCGGCAGAGGACTCGGCGGAGGACTTATAAAAGGCCTCGGCCAGGGACCTCTCACAGACTCCACACTACTGTATCATTCTAACAGACATGACAAACAAATGGTTATACTAATGCTTCTAACACCAAAAGTCACTTCAAACAAAGATTACAAACCAAAAGGCCGAGAAAACATATGTGAATCCTACACAACCATTGTTAGAACCTATGGATGTGTGGAATACATGTATGGACCAAAGTATGACACTTTTAGAGAAGACCTTATGGAAACTTACCAAAAGTCATGCTTACTATCGACCACTATGGACCCAAACAGTTTGGGTACCTAAAATGTATTAACTTTGTTTTGTAGGGTGTCTGGTACTTTGACAGTGGATGTTCCAGACATATGACAAAGAACAAGCACAGTTTATCAAACTTTGTGGCAAAGGATGGTCCAAGGGTGAATTTTGGCAACAAGAATACACTGGATATACAAGAGGATATGGCACACTTGTGAGAAATGGGTGACAATCAAGAATGTTGCATATGTGGAAGGACTTGACTACAACTTGCTGAGCACTGGACAATTCTGCGATATGGGATACAAGGTCACTTTTGACAAAAACAACTGCATTGTCATTAGTGAAAGAGGTGATCAAGTTGTACTGGCTGGTAGAAGACAACAAAACATGTATGTTGTGGATTGGTCTACTGCAGTTCCAGAAACCTGCCTGATTGTGCATACCAAGTCTGAACTCAATTGGTTATGGCACAAGAAGTTGAATCATTTGAACTTTGATGATATCAATCAGTTGGTGAAGAAGAAGCTAGTGATTGGTTTACCAGAGATCACATTCAAAAAGGATGCTATATGTGATGCATGTCAGCAAGGTAAACAGATAAAGTCAAGCTTCAAGTCAAAAAACTAAACAATCAACTAATAGAGTGTCGGAGCTGATGCATATGGATCTATTTGGACCAATAACTCCAACAAGTGTAACAGGAAAGAAATACACCTTAGTGGTTGTGGATGATTATTCAAGGTACACTTGGGTGATATTTATGAACAAGAAAAGTGAAACACTCAAAAGCATGCCTAATCTTTTAAAGAGATTACAAAATGAGAAAAGTTTAACAGTAGTAAAAATAAGATCGATCGAGTAATTGAATTTCTCAACAAAGTTATAAGAGAATACTGTGAATGAGAATGGTGTACTACATCAACTTGTCATTCTTTGGTACACCTCGGCAAAATGGGAGTTCTTTGAAAGAAGAAGCAGGACTTTAAAGGAAGCAGGAAGGACAATGTTATGTGAAGCATTGCTACCTGAAAGATATTGGGATGAAGCAGTTAATACAGCATGTTATACACAAAACAGAACCTCAGTGAACAAGAAGCTGCTGAAGACACCTTATGAGATTTGGAATGGAAGGAAACCAAATATATCCTATTTCCATCCATTTGGAAGTAAATATTTTATCCTAAATCACAAGGTTCATTTGAAGACATTCCAACCAAAGTCAGATGAAGGAATTTTCTTGGGATATTCTTCAGTCAGCAAGGCATTCAGGGTACTGAACAAGAAGTCACTGAAACATGAAGAAACAATCCATGTTGTGTTTGATGAACCTAAGTTCACTGGTTTGGAAGATGAAGATTGTGAACCTGCTGAGAATCAACAAGTCACTGATCCAGATTGTGTTGAAGTTTTGGAAAGATTCAATGACTTAAAAGTTTCTGATACTGCCCCTGCTGAACACCCTGCTGGTGACATTACTGATGCAACAACTGAAGCAATTCAAGGATCTGTGATGAGCTAAATTTACCCCACAAAAATACAATTTATAAAGACTCGCAACTGTGGGTAAACTAACTCTCTAACCAGCAGAGTACCGGGTCAGATTGTTAGGATAGCTACAGGAGTACGAGGTCGATCCCAAGAGAAATGTGGTTGTGAGTACCAAAGCGAACGTGTGTCTTAGTCTAGGCGATCAAAGTTGTTGGTTGTTTATTATAGCTAATGCAGAAAATAAAGATTATTCTAACGAGATTAAAAAGCATAGCCAAACTATGATCCAACAGGTTATCACCCCACAGGAAAAACTTGACAAGGAGTGTGTATTAACTGATTCAGTTTATATGACATTCATGGGTGTCAACTCTTTATTCTTGCGTTAAGGTCTGAACAACTCTCGCTTAACCCCCATACTAGGTTTATTAACTCTCCCTTTAGAAAGCTAACTCGCCTAACATGGTTGACCAGAATAATAGCTGATGAAAACCTCACTTAAACATAGTTCTAACGTGTCACTTAGGTTGTCAATCTAACAATCAGAGCTATGTTTTAGTGATTCCAATCAGAACATGAGTTTGTCATACGAACTTTTAATTAAGCACTACACAACTCCCATCTCATCTTTCTTAGGGTGTTTCACCCGTTTTCACATAATTCGGCTATAAAAAGATTTAGCTACTCATAATAACGGAGATAACAACGAAATATAAATATATATATAGATACATATATATATAAGTATATAAGTATATATATAAGTATATAAGTATATAGATCTATAGATATATATATAGATACATAAATATAGATACTAATATAGATATATAGATATATGTATAGATATATATATATATAGATATATGTATATATAGATATATATATGACAAGAATGAAAGAAACAAAACGAGAAAGTACAAAAGTAAATATACTATATATATATATGATATATATATATATATATATATATATATATATATATATATATATATATATATATATATATATATATATATATGATGAAAACGGAAAGAAACGAAAGAAAGAACGAAGAACGGAAACGATATTATAACGATAACTATTCGAAGAATTACAACTACAAATATATATATCTATATAGATATATATAGGCCCCAAAACATGAAAAATAGAAGGAGAAGATGAAGAGGTAAGGGAGAAGAAAGGGGCAAGGATTGTGATGGAAATGGATGGGTATATATATATATATATATATATATATATATATATATATATATATATATATATATACATATAAGAGTATATGGCGATGGATATGCTAGCAAGTTTGTTAGAAGATGGTGGGTGTAATGATGAGTTTGTTAGGAAATCATCATTACATGCCACATGCACCATTTTGGCCAAAATATCTGATTTTTAAGCAAAAAAATCTGATTTCTTCCTACACCGGTTCGAACCGGGATTTCAGCTGTTCGGTAAAACGACCATAACTTGAGTTGTAGACCTCCGATTGACATGATTCAAAATGCGTTGGAAAGCTCATTTGAAGATCTAAAACGTTCATGAAGAAGTATTCCCCAGAAAATGCCTCTAAGTTGGGTCAAATATCCGTCGAAGATATGTTATGGTAGAAGCATTTAGGACAATTGATCCTGTTTGAACTCGTAAGATTATGACATCTTCTTCTACCCCTCGAAATCCATATTTTAGGGATCAAAACATGTCGTCACTCGATATCTCGATCAAACTAAAATCCTGCAATAAATCACCAAAATACCAAGCGTAAATCCGACACGACACTCCGGTTACTAAACCGGTACAAAACCTAGTAAAAACACGATATTTTACATGATAACTACTATTTATACATTTAGATGAAACTTAGGAATTAATGACTCGAAATGATATAATAACGCTCAAAATGGTATCAGAAGTGGGATAAATTGTTATAATAATAACAGTGAATTTTTCCCTCATCAATCTGCTGAACCCCCTGTTGTTGAAGAAGCTACAGCAGACCCTAATGAAGATGAGGTTCCTGATAATCAAGCTAACCAGAATCCACAATGGTTAAGGAATCACCCTGCTGAACAAGTTATTGGCAATGTACAGCAAGGTGTAAGGACTAGAAGACAACCTGGAAGCTATGTTTACTTGTTTTCTATCTCAAATGGAACCAAAAGTTGTTGAAGAAGCAATTTTGAGATCCAGTTGGATAATTTCTATGCAAGAAGAGTTCAATGAATTTGAAAGAAATCAAGTTTGGACACTAGTTGAAGGCCAAGTCATGCAAATATCATTGGTACTAAATGGGTATCTGAGAAATAAACTTGATGAATCTGGTACCATTGTAAGGAATAAGGCCAGACTAGTTGCAAAAGGCTATTCTCAAGCAGAAGGAATAGATTTTGATGAAACTTATGCACCTGTTGCAAGATTGGAAGCTATCAGATTATTCTTGGCACATGCTGCATATAAGAACTTCAAAGTATATCAAATGGATGTCAAAAGTGCATTTTTGAATGGCATTCTAGAGGAGGAAGTGTATGTACAACAACCTCCTGGATTTGAAGTTAAAGATCAAGAAGATAAAGTGTATAGACTCAACAAAGCACTTTATGGATTGAAACAGGCACAAAGAGCTTGGTATGAAACCTTATCTCAATTCTTGGTGGACAATGGTTTTACAAAAGGCACCATTGATAAAACTCTTTTCAGAATCAATGAGAAGGACAGCACCCTGCTGGTACAGATTTATGTTGATGACATAATCTTTGGTTCTGAAAATGAATTGTTATGTGAAAAGTTTGCAAATCTAATGAAGAGCAAATTCCAAATGAGTATGATGGGAGAAATGAACTACTTTTTGGGATTACAAGTTAAACAGATGAAAGATGGAATCTTCATTCATCAAACCAAGTATACCAAGGAGTTGCTAAAGAAGTTTGGTATGGAAAACAGCACTAAGATTTCAACTCCAATGAGTACAAATATTAGATTGGATGAAGATAAAGAAGGCAAAGATGTTGATCAGACTTTATACAGAAGGATGATAGGCGTCTGTTTGATCTCCTTTGCAAAGCCAGACTGATATATCCTTTGCTGTAGGTGTTTGTGCAAGATTTCAATCTAAACCTAAATAAAGTCACTTAGGAGCAGTCAAGAGAGTTCTCAAGTACCTAAAGGAGACTTTAGGAGTAGGGATATGGTACTCCAAGGATGGAAGCTTCAAAGTTATATCCTACTCAGATTCTGATTATGCTGGATGCAAGATTGATAGAAAAAGCACTACAGAACTCGTCAGGTTGATGGGAAGTAGACTGGTCTCTGGTTCGACAAGAAGCAATTCAATATCAACTTCCACTTCTTTGAAAGTGAAATACATTGTTCTTTGGAAGTTTCTTTGTGCACAAGTACTATGGCTAAGACAACAATTAAGGGATTATGGAATTGAAGAAAAGGAAATTCCAATTATGTGTGACAACACAAGTGCAATTTCAATCACACAAAATCCTGTTTTGCACTCAAGAACCAAGCATATTGATGTGAGACATCATTTTATAAGAGATCATGTTGAAAAGAAAGATGTGGTGGTTCTATATATCCCTACTGAAAATCAACTTGCTGATATTTTCACTAAACCACTTGATAGTGAAAGGTTTGCCAAACTAAGGACTGAACTTGGAATTATAAAAGTTGACTGATATTCAGCAGTGTACTGGAATTCACCAAGGGGATTAGTCTTTGCTATGTTGGGTGAGCTCACTTAGCAGATTAGTCATTGGTATCAAAAATTCCATGTACTTATGTTTGGACAATTGAGCAAATGAGGTTGCCAGGGGGATTGGTCTTTGTCATGTTAGGTGAGCTCACTTGACAGATCAGTCATTGGTATTAAACTTCATCTTGTATTATCAATTGAACAAAAACAGAAGAAATCAAGGATCAACAAAGTCACATTGTCAGCAGCCTGCTGAAGCACCTTTATCAGCAGACTGCTGAGCCAACCCTGCTGAGGACAACCCTGCTGAATGGAACGTTACACAGTCAAACTTTATTAAAGTCAAAGAGAAATTGGCGGGATATTTATTCTATCCATTATTACCCTAGTTAACACGATCTAACGGTTACAAAACGTTATGGAGGAGTTTTGGAACACGTGTCAAGACATGATTCACTCAGATTAATCGTGGTTAACATCAATGTACGTGCACTGACAGTTACAACTACCCACTGTCCATATATACAGACATACATACTGAAGATACTCTCTACTCGCAAAATCTGCTTTATCTCTGCAAATTTACACTGTGTGAACACAGATTTACAAAACTTTCTCCTTCATCTTTTTCTTACAACAATGGCGGAAAATATTGATGTCCAGATTGAATCAAGCCAAAGTGTTAGAGGCTTTGTTGTTGATGCTAATAGAACTGAATTAGCTATCAACATTGGTAGAAGAATAAGGAGATACGCAGGTCTGGAGAATGTGCTGAACATAAGACTGGAAACAATTTCATATACAAATGTTGTCAATTTTTTGAGGAACATTGTAATACAAGAAGGTACAGAGGCATTCAAAACCACTGTGAATGCCCGGAGAGATTGAGATTTCCCAAGTCTCTTGAGGAAGTTTTTAGTTTTGAAGAAGTAGTGGATGGTCCAAAGAAATCCTCAAGCAATGGGATTGTCCAAGATGGCTTTTGTTGATCAAATCAAAACAAATGAAGCCATCAAATCTATTCCAGGATCAATTTTGAGACACATTGGGAATGAGTGCGATCTCATTGAGCAAACTCATTGCAAAGAACATACTTGGATTGGTTGGAATTATGGATACTCTATCAGGACCTAAGATAGAACTGATGATGATTATATGCAGGATTATGAAGTTTGATTGGGCTGGATACTTTATCCATTACATGAAGAAAGTAGCCAAGGAAGAAAGAGAAGGGAAAAGGAAATCCAAGGCCTTACTCTTAGGATTGATGGTTCAGACCCTGCTGAATCATTTGGAGATTCCTGATGTTGCACCTGAGAAGATCAATCAGTCCAGATACAAGAAAGAGATTGATTATGCTATCCCTGATCTGGATGATGATGAAGAAGATGTTACTGAGGCTGCTGATAATGATAGTGATGGAGATGGTGGTGATGCAGGTGGTGAGCAGGTCAAGCAAACTGTTAAGAAATCTGTCAAACCTGCTGCACCAAAGAAAACTAATGAGAAAAGAAAGGCTGCAGATACAAGGAAGATAACAGAGGTATTAAAACCTAAAAGAACAAGGAAGCAAACAACACAGATCGGCCGAAGTCTTTGAGGTCCAGTGAAGTTGAAGTTATTGACCCTACATTCTTTGCAAGAAGAAAAACTGTTGTTGAGATACTGAGGGAACAACAGAAAGAAGCCAGTAGGAAGAGAAAATCTACTGTTATTGAAATTGGGGAAGATGGGCCACTTTCCAAGAGAAGGAAAGAGATTATCCACAAGAAGAAACATGGAAAGGGGAAAGAATTGAAAAACTAAGAGGCTCTAAAGGCACAAGAAAAGGAAGATGATGTAATAGAAGAAGTAGAGGCTATTGAGGCTGAGCCCTTGACTATTATCAAGCCTAATGAGGAAGCAGAGGTTGTTGTTGAGCAACCTGCTGAAGAGTCACAGCAGACTATTGAGATTGAACCTGCTGTTGATGTTGTTGAATCCTCAACTAAGGTTGCTGAGTCTATTGAAAGTGAATAGGTTGTTGTTGAGCAATCTGTGGAAGGAACACATGATCTCTCGCGCACTGAGCCTCTTTGTAGAACCCGTTAAAACCATCAGAGTATTTGCACAAGTTGTTGTTGAGCAACCTGTAGAAGAACCACAGCAAATCACTGAACATACCCCTGCTGAGGAAGTTGAAGGATTGATTGAAGACCCTGCAAGTGTTGCAAGAAGTCAAGGGGAAGAGCAGTCTGCTGCTAACCCTGCTGATGAGCATGTAAGTCAGGGGGAACCAAGTGTTATACAGATGGAAGTAGTAGGTACAAATGTACAACCTCAAAGAACTCTCTTGACCTTGAAGCATCTGTAGAAGAAACATTGAATCTACTTGTTGAGACCTTTGGAGGTCAGCAAGGTACTGCAAAAGCTCTCAAAGGATCATTCTTGCCCTATGAAAAACATGAGAAGAAGAGGAAAGAAGGGTATGTTGATCCAAAACTCCTGCTGGTGGCTGATTACTTCCAATGGAAGTTTGATTCTATAATAAACAAAAACCTGCAGCAGAACCTATGACAGACTTTGAGGAATGGGTTTTTGAGAAATTGGGAGTGGAGAGTTTGCTGGATCTAATTGATACCTCTTTGTTACAATCAAGGCTGATGGATTTATTTGATGAACAACAGAAAGAGGAGGGTATCAAGTTCAGGGATCCAAGAGGTGGTGATGATGACTCTTCATCATCTGATTCTGATGACAATCACCCCTCTGGTCCAGGAGAAGTCAGTGGAAGTGCCATGTTTACTGAACCAAGAGTAGAGCGATCTCTCATCTTTGGGCCGATCCACCGATCGAAAGAGCAAACTGGACAGATGAATGAGGACAATCTCACCATAGATGACATTGAGGCACAAATCAATGAAGGAATAGATGGTGGTGCAAACAGAATGATTGGTGAGATTGATAATTTATTTGTGGTTGAACCTACTGATCAACCTGAGGATCAGCAAGCTGAAGATTTGAGTGAAGAAAGAGTCACTGATCATGATGAGCCAAGTGTCAGTTCTGAGGACTCCATTCAATATCAAAACTGGGTTGACACTGATGGCACCCTGACTAACACTGCAAATCTACTAAGAAGGATTGGGGATATGGGAGAATTTCAACAGGAAAACATGGACATATTCCCTGATCAAGTTGTGGTGGCATATATTGCACCAGATCCAACAGTTGAAGAGGAGAGTGCAGTTCTTTGGGCTACAAACAAAGACTCGCACAAAGTTTGGAACATGAGGTACAGGCTGCTGAGTCTCAAACAGCACCTGGACAAAGGTTGGAACTAACTTTGGGTTTGGAGGAAACCCCTGTTGTTGAAGAGGCTACTGTAGTGGAGCCTACTGGAGTCAAGACCACTATAGGGAAAGATGGTCAGCAGACTGCTGTTAATGAGGAAGAGCAGCTGCTGGACTATGACTTTAGTGATGAGGAGTTCCAAATGCCTGAAGAAGAAGATGTTGGTATTGATCCCCCACAGGCATTTGTACCTATTTTTGAAGAACCAGCCCTTGATCCTATCTTGGAAGAATATCAAGGACCTAACCCTGCTGGACTAGATAGGAGTTGGGCAATGGTTGTGAGCAATTAGAAGCCACAATATAATGTGGAGGAGCCTGCTGATGGAGCTGCTGGAGTAATGGCTGGTGGAGTACCAGTAGAAGTGTTGAATGAGTTAAGGACTGTGAGAAATGACATGCAACAGTTAAGGACTCAACTGGATAGACAAGAACAGAGATTTGAAGAACTGATGAAACTGGTAAATGACAACAGACAATCTGCTGATACAGTTGTTTCAAATTTCAAATCTACTCAAAATGATGTTAATGATATGATGCTAGATGTGAGGGGCATCAAGGTAGGAAACACAGCAAAAGAAAAGTTTCTGAAAAATCAACTTGAAACCATCCACCAGAAACTTGACAAACTTGCTGAGACACTAAGCCTGCTGAGGCTGCTGGAACATCTCAACCTGCTGGATTGGATCCTAAGCTCACTGAGAGGATCAATCTACTGGAACAGACTTTGCAATCAAGGATTACTGCAGTGGATACAAGAACTGAGATCATGGAAGGCCAACTGAGTAATCTGCTTATCACACAGGAGAGTGTTCATGGCCTGTTATCCCGGTTTGTTGATGATGTCACTAAGAGGGAAGAAGGCCAAACATCAGAAGCAAAAGAGGCTGCCAGACTTTTTGCACAGAAAAGATGGGAGAATGAGACTAATGCTTACAGGCAACCTGCACCTGGCAGAGTTCAACTTACTGATGATCGTCTTAGACAATACAAGAAGGAGTACTATAACAGAAGCAAACCCTATCATGACAAGGGATTTCATGAAGGTTTAAAATCTTTCTTGGGATTGAAGTTCTGGGAGGCAAGAGTTAAAGCCTTAAGGGCAACTGGAAGAGGTGGAAGAAGTGGCAGAGGTGATAGGATTTTGCCTATCACAAAAGCAAAGGACTCACTTGCTGAATTCAAGGAACTTTACATGAAGTTTGGATTCAGAGTGAATCAAATCAATCTCCTCCTTTCTGAAGCATGGAAGTGGTGGAAAGAAGTAAATCCCTACATTGATTTTACACTGATTGAAAATGAATGGATGAGGGATATGATAGAAGAAATCAGAGCCTACCAAGAACAAGTGGAGAAGGCCAGACAGGAAAGAGAAAGAAGACAGTAGATCAGCATACTTATCATATTTTATCTTTGCTGCATCTAGACTGCAATAACTATGAACAAATGATTATAATGAGAATTGACTGAAATTTGTTCTATTTTTGTCTTAATCTTTTTGCTTTGCTGTTAGGTGAGGGTAGTGGCATCATCACCAAAAAGGGGGAAATTGTTGGACTTATTTCTTAGTTTTGATGATGAGTGCCAGACTAGCTGTTATAGTGCAAAGGCAAAAAGATGTCTAGATCAAATGTATAGGTTTATTAGAGTTTGATTTATGAATATGTTTGATCAAACAAGATTCAGAATGGTCGGTGATTTATATCGCCACAGAGATCGGTCAATATCGATGAAGTAGATAGGTCAAGAGACTAGTCCGGAAACTCGCCAAGATCGGAAGGCTGAGGGCTCAAACTCAGTTACAAAAGGCTAAGGGATCAAACTTAGTAATTTAAGTCAAGGATATGGAATCAGAATTTAGGCAAGTCTGTGATGACCTAAACTGATTACATATACCTTGTGTACAAAGTCTAAGTTCCATAAGTTGGATGATGTTTGGAACTTTGTTATAATTTAAAAAGGTGTAATCTAACTTCACAAATATAAGTTAGATAAAATAAATCAGCTGCATTGTATTTTACATACAAAGAAAAATTTTCAAATAGATCGATTGGTATTACAAACAGATCGATGAACTCGCCGATAATATACCTCGATTAATTCAAGATTTCATTGGAAGATTACATGGATAAGGACAACCAACTACCTCTGACTTATCAAACAAATCAAAGGCTGAGATTAAAAGAACGTTGGGATGATTCAGATTTTTATCCAATGGTTATAAGTCAAAGGTGGACAATTTGACTTTGTCAAAAGGAATTACGGCGTTGTCGATCCTATGAATAGTGACTGAAAGCAAATCAGATGGGACAAAAACCAGGAACGGTTACATTTGAATTTCAAATGTAAGTCACATGCATTCCTACCTATAAATAGAGGACCTTCAACTCAGAAAAACAAGACGATTGATGAACTTTAAGTGAAAAATATAAGAGACTATTCTGAGTTGAAAAACACCCTGCTGAACTTACTGAACTTAAAGCTATCGATCCGAAAGATTCTTCAAGTGTATTCGTATTCAAGCTACATCAAGTATACACACACGAAGACCGCAAGTCGTTGATTATATCATCCTAATCAAGCTGCCGCCAGAATCGAATCATTTATTTGATTCAATCTTTATTTTATAAAGAATCTGCTGAAGATAGTGAAGCACAGTTGTGTGAAAGACTGTTGTTTGTGGTGGAGCTGGTGAAGAGGCAATCCTACCCTTCAAGGACCAATGGAAGACTCAGGATCAGCAATCCTACCTGTTCCCAGTTTTCAGTTTGTGAAGCCATAGTTATTGGTGAAGGACAAGCTACCTTAGGAATCTTTGTAACTGCAACATCAAAGATCTCTAGTGAATTACCTCCAACATCACAGGAGAAGAGTGGACTGACAGGATTACACCACCTGGAACCACTATAAAATCTGCCTACTTACTTTCAGCATTTACATTCTGCACTTAGTTTATTTTACACATCAACCTACTGAATCTAGCAACTGAAATCACACACATACACTGCTAAGTATCTAATACTTAGTATCATATTTTAACAACAAGTAATAAGGCTTAATTTTAATATAATTCCGCTGCACAAACTCAGTAAACTAAACTGTCAAGAGACTCATTGTTTTATCAAAGAGGTTACTCGAGGTATCAAGCAGACATCAAGTATCAAAGCAGTCTTTGAAATTGTTGTATTTGTTAACTCCAAAGTTTTAAGTCTTAAGTTTATTCACCCTCCCCCCCCCCCTCTAAACTTAACCAAAGCCTTTTCAAGGGACCAACAAGCTACCTCTCCACTGTTTTCACAGCGAAGTGATATCAACTTACCTAGAAGTGGAATTACTCCCAGATCAGCAATGAACTTTTCAAGCTATACTACCTCTCTAGCTGCTTCAGAAACTGCTATGTATACGACTTACAAAGTCGGATTGGTAGTGTTGGATTGCTCTAGTCTATAGCTCCATCACTATGAGTAAACACTGAGCCTGAGATCGATTCATGATCATCCTCAATCCGACAAAATGTAATCGGCAGTAGTCAACAATACTCAGGTTTGCACCCGAATACTCAAGCATACAACTCCTCAATCTCTAAAGGTACTTGAGGATGCACTATACTACTGTCCAATGCTTGAATCCAAGATTCGATTACAATTGACTTTTAATAATCTGACATTCTCTATCCAAACGAGAATGTATCCTATTTTCTCTATATCCGAAGACTAAGAGAATTATTCCGGGAGGGGTTGGGTAGGAAACCTCTCGTTGAATCAAGCATTCGTAAATGCATTATATCATCTTAACAATAAGATGGATGGGATACGGCCAACAACTTGTTCTTATGAATTCGACCGAATCGATTTCTAAGAATACAGTCCACTTCTCTAACTCATAGAATCTTTGGCTTGTCAGTTTCTGACTTCAGATAACACACTCATGTTGCTTACAACTATTACAGTGTCATATTTCATTAATACTAACGTTCACTACTTTACCAATATTGATTCTCTGGTCTCCAAAAGACTTATCAATATTCTGGTCAAGCCCACATATTTCAAACACGTGGCTTTTAATGACCTGGAGGTTTTCTTTAATCCACCGATGGATATAAGCATATGTCATTGGCTTTAAGCTAAAACCCTTCCGTTCCGAATGAATTCAAGCTCCTTTGTTCGGCAAGAAAGTTTCAGCGCATCACCCCTGGTAATCTTCCTGCTTTCTATGGAGTCGATCAAGGCTGAGTGGTGAGAAAGTTTCAGGGCATCACCCCTATTAAACTATCTACTTGTCAGGGAATTACCCCTAGACCACTTAGCTTTGCTTTGAAAGATAAACTTTCTCATTCATTCATCTCTTCTTCATGTAGATCCAATTACTCCAATTGGGCCTGAGACACTCAGGTGGTTCTACAAGATTGTGAACAGAACTGGAGTACCAAAACACTATTTACAGAATCCTATACAGTCCTACCAGAGGACCATAGGTTATCAATCACCCTCAGTAGACTGTAAATTCTGTATAATCACAGTGAGTCAATGGTTAAACCATACTCCCACTGCATTTGGGTGGTTCGATATTCTGATATGGTGTAGTAGTATTTATCAGCATAACCCCCAACAACCAATGTTGGATGTGGTCTGATTGAATCAGATAGTAACTCCTTGAGTAACTTTACTTCAAGGTCCAAGGTTGTTATTTAAACATTCTTTCAGAAAGGGTGCATGTTAGGAACATTTTATTATGTTTTGATGATGGCCATAATAGTTGTTATAGCAAGCCTGAAATAAGTTAGAATTCTCTGTGTAAGTCTTTACTTAGAGTCTGACATATTGTATAAGTTAAGTCAGACAAGTATTTTACTAGTTGGTAGGACGGCAAAGTAAAATAGACATTCGGCAGAGTGAAGCCAGCCAAGCACCAGCAGAGAAGCAGTGAAGACTTAACGGTTTGACTTATAACCAAGGAAGTCTGTGATGACCTTGGATAAGTCTAAGTATGTTTCAAGTGATGAAAATTTAATGTTCAAATATGGTGTACACTGATCTCACCCAAATCAATGATCAGTGAAGTACAAAGATTCTCCTTAAACTGAAGTGATGAAGGAAACAGTGAATCGGCAGAGTAAACTGACTTTCAGCAAAGTGAAGGCAAAAATAGTGAAGGAAGATCTAAACGGCAAAGTCAGATGGATCACTCAACCGTTCAGGGAACGGCGAAGTAATCCTTATCACAAAAAATTGAAATATGATGAAGATTCAGAGGATCATGCATTTAATGCACAATAAATAGAGGATCAATCAAGGACAGATTTTCTGCTATACGTTTGAAGAAAAATAAGATCACAGAAATCAAGGAGAATGTAATTAAGGGGGAATCAAGAATAAAATCAAAAGGACTATTCCTCTCATTAATATAGCCAACGGACGGAATTTCAAGTCAAGGATACTCAAGGCTATAAATAGAAGGCATTGACAGACAGATAAGACAACGATAAGAAAAAGAAAATCAAGCAGATACTCTGTCAATTTGAAAAGCCTTCTCTCTGAACTTATAAGGATTTATCTAGAGATCAACTCAGTCATCAGAACTACAATTTCATATTCAGCACTGAGATTGATCAATCAAGTTTGTGAATCTCATTCACAATAAATCAAGCAATCGAATCGAAGTCATCCGAGAAGGAGTTGTGCTTGTGATAGGCTCTTTGAAGGATTTGATCTCAGGAGCAAAGTGAAAGAGATTGAATCATCAAGTCGCATTGCGATCAAGGAGTGATAGTCTTGTAGATTGTGAAGCTTGGGAAGTCAAGGACAATCATACTATTGTATCTGTAAAAACAACAGTGAATTCCTCCAATCATCACAGGAGAAGAGTGGATTAACGGATTACACCACCCTGAACCACTATAAGCCTTGTGTCAATTTACTTTCTGCAATTTACTTTACTGCATTCATTTAAATTGCTTAGATTATAATCTATATCTGTGATTGTCAAAACTACTTTGAAACAACATAGTAAGAAGGGACTTATCCGCTGCCCAAAAGCTTTTAAATACCAGAGAAGTTTTTGAAACTCCACTATAGTCATTCACCCCCCCTCTCTGACTATAGTTTTACCCTTCTCTGGGACCAACAGTGCGACAGTACAACCGTCATTATCCGATCTTCAGAATCTTATAACCAACCTTCACTCATTGTATTAAGATATTTTACGATCAATCACTATCTGAACGTGTATGCAAAATCTCCAGACCTACCTTCAAGCATAACTGCTAAATGCCTCTATTTGTGGAAGTGGAGTAAATGTACTTCACTCTTTATCCACAAATTCATAAGTATCTTCTAGGTAGACTTCTCGGTATTACATAATAATGTAAACTGTTTATTTTGCAACTAATATCTTAATTGAGTTAAGCAGTGTAATATAGCATATCAATAACTATACAAGACAATACATGGTTTAATCCTTTCAGTGAAATTGTTTCACTCGGAGGTAGGCCAAGCATCAGTGTCAAAAACATGCCATAGCCTATATCTGAGCATGGAATACTCGTTTCTCTGGTAATATCAGAGATTCCTCAAGATATTCAGATAAACTAATCGGTGTTTCGAGCAGCTATCAGACAAAAAAGTCCACTACTCAAAAGCTCCTACTAGCTCGTATCTTCATAAGCCCGCGAAGGTCAATATGAACAAGCTATGATACTTCTTTAGATTACCTTTTCCTAATTGAAAGGTTACTTAGCCATTTTTCCTTTGAGATAGTGTTCTTAAACTGGAGATATGAATCACCCTTAGCCAGTCTTCAGATCTTATCTTTAGGATATATGCACTAATTAATAGATGCTGAAGAATCGTTCATCTAAATATGGAAACCATTTGTATTAATAGTTTATGATGTGTTACATATACCTTTTCAACGTTACTTAATGGATCTGACTTTATCAGACAAAAGTCCGAGACTCAGAATCGTTTACAAATGTCATATTCACTTTCTTTGGGGCAACTATATTATCGATTTGAAAGTGAATCCATTTGTTCCAACGAATCTGAAAACAGAAATTAAATTTCTGTGATATTCAAGGATTGAAATCCGAAATTTCTTTCCTTATATCACTCCCACTATCTCAGCTGAAATAACTGCCCGTTGTCTACTCTTTAATCATTAATGCCTCTCTACCTTGTTCTTACAAAAGAACTTAGCTTCATGGTCATAATCCCGGTTAAGAAAGTCTTTAATAATTCATAGGTTAGTGATCCGAAAACACTTTCCTTATCCTTTATTTTCTTTTATTAATATTTTGGTTTTAGCCTTTAACTTATTTAGCTTAGATGACTTACACTTGTAGACATTTACCTTCCATTCTTGTCTTTCTATAAAAGGAAATGGCCTTGAACTAGTAGTTTATAAGAGTAGACACTACTCGTAAACTGTGGGATGTCTGGTGAGATTGATACCAAACATTCTTGTCATCTTTGAACTAATATCGGTTTTCCGAGTGACAGCAGTGACATACTCATCAATGTCACTTAAGTTTGAAGGCTTACAAGGGAAAACCTCCACCGAAAAATTAATTGCATTCTTGATTAATGAGTTCAACGTTCTCGTTAATTTTCCACTTTTACGAAGTCGCTATCAGTCAATATAATATGTTTAACAGTTTAGATACCTTGAGATGATTTGTAGTTGCAAGAATAAATTATGACAGAAATATAAATCAAATAATACACCACAACAAATAAGAAATTTTAGGAATTATAAACGTGATGTAATGCATATGCAGTTTATCCTACCATTCCAAGGATTTAACCTCACATCATACTGCCGCCGCAGGGTCGGTATCAGCACAATGACGATTAAATTGAGACAATCTCTCTCAGCAATTAAATAATTAAGAATCAGACATCTTCATTTAATTGTTGATTACCTTCCTTTTTCAGCCAAGATATTTCCAAAATATCCTTGTGAGTGTGACCTACTGTTTCAGACCTCAAAGTACGCCCCGAGTATGCCGCCGCAGGGTCCCGAGTATGCCGCCGCAGGGTCGGTCAGTGACTCGACGAGTACCCAAAATCCTATCCTTTTGGAGACCAAGCCTTGAATTTTGATAGGGGTGAAGGTCACCCCTCTCTCACGTGCTTGTGTCAACAGTAGAGGCTGTGGGGTCGGTTGTCACCTTCCCCGCTCCCACTCGTTATTTTGAAAATTAGGTAATATCATTAGGATTTTCAGAATTTTCTTCTCAATCCCGAAAAACAATAAATCATGAATATTTAAATTAATCCTCGCACTAGTTCATCGGTTCCAAATACCGTCTAACTAGTGTCACTTATTCACGACTTTCCAATTTCTCGAATTTATAAATTCTTGGGGGAAGGGGCTACAAGGATAAAAAAACATAAATGGGTCTGCAAGGACATTTTTCTTTTTTAGATGTCATAAAGGACAAAAACAAAATATTTGGACAAAAATACCCCTTGTTACTTTTTACCCTTCTACAAATAGTAACAGTTAAGAAACAAGTAGTAACAGCCCATAAAATGTCGTAACATCCAATGAAAAAGTAGTAACGGTCTAAAAACAAGTAGTAACAGCCCTTATTTGTTAAAAAATAAGTAGTAACAACCCGTAAAATGTCATAACGGAGTAACAGCCCGTAACATTAAAATGTCGTAACATCCAATAAACAAGTAGTAACAGCCTAAAAAGAAGTAGTAACAACCCGTAAAATGTCGTAAAATCCAATAAACGAGTAGTAGTAACGTTACAAAATTAATAGTAACAACCCTAAACTTTTTCAAAAAAAAAAAAAAAAAACGGAGCCTGCAGTAAACCCTAAACCATGGCCGGCGGTGCAACCACCTCCATTCCGTAATTCCGTCCACCGTCAAGCAGCAAACCTCCTTCTCCAAATCCTCTTATTACCTTCTTCTTCTCCATATTCGCAGCATCAACAACCAAAAAAGGGCAAATTTGCAAATCCCCTTCTTGGCCGGCCATGGCTAATTCGTCGGTGAAGTGAAATGATTTAACTGAAACGAATTCATCTTCTAAGGAGCGTTGACTGCGTATCTTCGAACATCAGAGCTTTAAAAGCTCATATCAGCATCAAGATAGTGAGAAGGTCGGACCTTTCACACTGTACATTCAATCGACACAATGGGCAAGAAAATTAGGCAGAAATCCGTTCTAGAATCAGAAATAAATGATAGCACGATACTAACAAGAAAACGAGTTCACCTTTATTGCGAATTACTCGAATCAGAGAATGAATGCATCGAATCCGGCCTTCGTGTTGAACCATACGTTGCGGAAAAGAAAACCTCCCAAAATCTCAGCATTGAATACCAAATGTACAGCCTTCGTGTGAGTTCACGCGTTGCTGAGAATTTTGGGCGGATTGAATCAGCACCGAATCGGTTTAAAAGGATCAACTTTCCATCTTCGAGCCTTCCAATTTCGAGATACGAAACGTGGTTGCTGAATCACAGAATCAAGGTAGAAACCATTCTTACCAAATTCGAATTAAGCACGAGGTAGGACAGGAGAAAAGAGTAGCAAATCATCGGGATCGATTTGCAAGAGAATCGGAAAAGATTTGCAGCAATAATGGAGAGTATTGTTTCTAGGTGGCGTTTTTTTTTGGGAATGAGGGTTGTTTTAATTTATAGCTGTATAGGAAAAGGGTTATTTTGGAAAGTTACATATGTTTTGTCCTGATTAATTTCCAATGTCCTTGCATCCTGGTTTAGTTATTAGTTTGTCCTTCCTACCAAAAACCTATAATTTTTTTGTGTGGATACTACACAATTAAAATTCACCAAGAATTTTATAATCCTAATATATTAGAAGTTATTATTTTTCTAATAATTCGAAATACAATAAATCACAAAATTTTAAAGCTCCCACTAGTTTATCGGTTCCAAATACCGTCTAACTAGTGACACTATATTCATGATTTTCTAATTTATCGATTATTTAGAAAATCTCTTGCGTAGACACTACACAATTAAAATTCACCAAAGAATTTTATAGTCCTAATATGTAATGATATAAATTTTAGGATTGTAGAATTTTTTTCAATAAATCAAGAAAAAACAATCACTAACTTATCGGTTCCAAATACCATCTAGTTGGTGTCCAATTTTTTTTTTATGATTTTCCATTTTTTTTATTATCTAAATTCTAATTTATGTAGACACTACATAACCCAAACCTCGAAGGATTCATAATCCTAAATTAAGTTTATCATGTGAATTTTATATCCAGATAAAATTATGTTTCCTTTAATTAATTTAATTTATTTTTAATCTAAATTAATTATCTTGTTCATACATGTCTAATTAATGTCAATATTAATTTTCTACATGTATGCATATGCTAGGAGTGGAATTCATGAATATGATGCATGGCATGGTTATATCACATAAATAATCCCAAAAGAAAAATAAATGCGAAAAATAAACCACTGAGATGGACCGTTGGTAACCCCGTATCTAATCTATAAACTAAATAAATAAATAAACCCTAACTTCAAAAGGTTTACTAATTTTTAAGAAACCGCCGCCGCTTACTTTGGTATATTAATTTTTCTGCTCCAATCTTTTATCAAAATTGCTCCAGGTGAGTTGGTGCAGGCCTCCTCTTTCTACCGTAGGAACCTGGGTTTGATTCCCTCAGCTACAACTTTTTTTCTTTGACAAAACAATTTTCTGAAAAAATTCATAAAAAAAAATCTCGTCGGGTGGGGGAAGAAGAGTCGAACTCGGCTCTTGGCATGGGGTTATAGCGCCTTGACCACTAGGCCATTGCTTACGGATGTTGTTCTTCGAAAATTTAAATAAATACAACAGGCGCTAATTTGTTCTAAATTTTTCTAACTACTAGGAAATTAAATTACAACAAAATAAATTACATAATTTCCTATACCTAGAAAAAATTGGGTTTACAATAGATCTAACGGTAAACAAGTACCAACCCCAATCCATCTCGTCAACCAAAACATTCAACCACGCATTTATATAAAAAAACATATAAAAGATGCAATATTTATTTAATTCCACTCCTTATTAATTAAATATGCAATCAAGAAAATCGCTTTAACCTATTTCTGATACCACATGCTTGATATACAAAAACCCGAATATGGATCCGATCCATAATTGGATCGTCAGATCTGATTTACAGCACCGATCGAGACACTCGATCATCCACAACGGAAGCTACGAATAAATTCGCATGCGATTTTACCACGATATGATCCACATAAATAATTAATATAACTATGAGAAGGTTGAAGATTTACCCAAAAAGAGGAAGAAGCAATCAACCAAGGGGAGAAGCCGTAGTCTTCCGGATTGTATCTCCTAGCGACGACTGGTGGACGTCGATCCTCGCCGTAGAACCTCCTCGAATATGCTCAAGAAAAACCCTAGGTTTTTCTCCTCCTAATGGCTAGAACAAGAAACTAGATTTTCTCTTCTATTTTAGTTGAATGTGGCTCAATTTTTGTGTGCCTTTTGTGCTAGGATAAACTCTCTTTATTTAAGAAAATAACTAGTCAATAGAGAGTTATCCTTTTCACATCACAATTATCTATTCCCTTAAGGAAACGATATTTGTGATAAAATAAGAGATAATTCCCAAAAAATCAATCGTTTATCTCTTTTCCATTAATTATCTAAGAAATAAATAATTAACTAATTACACATGTGACATAATCTAGGAAAATTTCCTTTCCTAATTTTCTCACATAATATGGCGCCACCTATGCCATTTATTTTAATAGAAAATGTCTTTTCTATTTTACATATTATTTACCAAATAAATAATATTGAATATTCATTTAAATAGACCAACTATTTAATTTATTCTCGAGGTTCCATACAACGAGAAAACACTCGCGTGTTAGGAGCCAACCCGGGGACCATGGACCTATAACCAGTAGCTACAATAAAATGAATAAAATATTCATCGAACAGAATATTTCTACTCAACTTATTAATTCCGGAATTACGCCACCATAAATCGGAAACTGAACTCTATCGATTATATATATAACTTATTCTCAAAAAGTCGAGTCGATAAGTGTCCATTGATATAATCATTACATACAGACTAACCCTCCATAGACTATCCGTAATGAAGCGAGATTATTTCCGTAAACCTTCTTCAACACATCTTATCCTTATTTACCATTAACCCATTAGTGATCAATTAGTTCATAACCAATACAAACTCCGTGGATCGCTCAGTTTCTAGGATTAACAAATAAGGGGATTGTCTTTCTACTTCCCACAGGAAGGAATGGATTCCATATCTGTGAGACACACACTTCTCACTCATTCCAGAATAGTGCCAACGTGAAAGTGATTCGGACCGCGCCTCTTAGCGATCCTTAACGAACACATCAAACCCTATCCTGAAACAAGTAGGAATATGCAATCACTTCAGGATTAAGGTTAATCAATATATGATCATCTTGTGATTTAATGAGATTTCTCAATCACGGAATTATATGAAAAAAGCAGATCAAATCGGTCCAGTCCTATATGACTACATCATATATAAATGCCCCACTTAAATAACCAATATCGATGGTCTGGATAAGACGATCACACCATAAAGTGTTCTGGGCGTATTAATGGTTGTTTAATCAATAGACCACATACTTTGATTAAGTTCACCATGGACTAACAATTCAAGTGTATCACCATAAATTTAATCCTCATGTGTGACACACACTAAGTTATATGGTTACATATGATACGACTTGGGGTTTTCAGCAGTGTATTACGTACAAGCACAAAGCAAGTAATAAGATGAGAATAAATCTGTCATTTATTAATTATAAAAACAATTACATAAATTGTCTTTCGGGCGCTACTTCCAACAAAGCAAACGTCATAAAAGAAAAGTACAAGTATAAAAAGACTTACGTAGGCAACGACTTTGAGTCTAGCCTCGGCAAGCTCCGTGTTCGGCAATTTGTGAGATCGAGTCCAGATCAACCTCCTCCTCTTTTAGAACATTGTTTATAACACTTTATAGTTGGGATATATTATTCATCATTTGGTTATCACTATTTTAATTCCGGATATAATTTCATATGTGTGTGACCCGATAGACTTCCGAATATGTTGGTCGTAAGTATAAAGTACATTTACCAAAATGCCATTTATATTTAACGGTGATGATCAACGTCTAGCAACACATCATGACCCCCAATCATCGAAAGAGTCAAATGAATTGACTATTACATTTCATGTGAAACGGTTAAAGACCGTATCTTATAAACCTGGATACCCTATTCTTTCAAGTAACACCTTACTTCCGCTTAACAAAAAATTTCGAGAATAAGACATTCTTTATAAGAAGGCCTTTTCGGATATTTATTCCTACTATTTAGGAAACATGATTTCGGGATGAGCAACATAAATCCCACGTATTCTTCAGTATCATACCCAAGCACTACCGTACGATCGCCTCGTGATTAGGAAAAACCTCAATAGTGTCAGAACATGACAATCCACACTATGGTGTTATGAAGACTCCAGTCTAAGGATAATTATACAACCGCCTCATAGCGACACTTAATAAAGTAAGTGGGTCAATCTAACGTACATATTCTCTAATACACGACTACGTACAGTCCAAGTGTCCAAACACTTTGATAGATGAGATATATCATTATCTTCACAAGATAGAAGACATCTAATACGTGCTAGTCTTACAGTACCATTAATGTCCCATTTAATGATACATACGACTGGAGATATTTAAGCATTCAACCTTTTAAAGTGAGTCGAGATATCACCAACCATGACCACCATAATGGTTTCTCTATCACAGTTTAATACTTGAGACGTTAGTATATATACAATAATAAATTGATTTTTGCGATAAACAAAATATATAATAACAAAAGTGCTTTTATTATTCATAATAATAATATTACATAAACAAAACAGATTGCATTTGACCCGACCCCGTCGGATATAGTCTAACCCGATTGGGTTTAGGACACTAAACTAACAAAAACTACTGCATGAAATACACGAAGGTGTATGTGGAAATCACTTGGGAGCTCGGGCCCTTGCCAGTATATATCGTCTGTTCAGGTCTTTCTAGTTAACTATGCATAAGGATGCTAAAACATTGGTACAAGCATGCCCATCTTGTCAGTTATATAGCTTTATACTACGCCAAGCTTCCTAGAACATGGTTCCGCTTTCCTCCCTTGGCCCATTGATCAATAGGGAATAGACCTGGTCGGTCCTCTACCCAAGTCCCCGGAAATGCCTGATTCTTGGTGGTAGCAATCGATTATTTCAACAATTGGATTGAAGCAGAACCGCTGGCCACCATCAATGCCAACAATATTGACGAGTTTGTTTGGAAAAATATTATATGCATATATGAAACGTATTTTCAAGGCAGATATGTTTAATAATGTTGTGTTGACTTAAATATTCATTAACATTTCACATCGGTAGGACACCCACATGCTCATGGCCAGGTTGAGCAAGTGAACAGAACCATAAAAAGTCTAAAGAACCGCTTATATAAAGAGGGGCCTACATGGGTGGATCATTTACCCAATATTTTATGGGCTTACCGGACTACACCTTCCATAGCAACAATGGAAACCCCTTCCGCGCTAGCTTATGGATGCGAGGTAGCCATCCCAGCAGAGATCGGGATCCCGTCCCCAAGGGTGGATATTTTCTCAGAAGCAAATAATGAACACAACTTGAGGGATCAATAATGATCTAGAAGAATGAAGAGAAGTCGTGACCATCAGAATGGCTAAAATTTAAACAAAAACTCTCACATTCTTACAACTCAAAGGTTCGTCACTCATATTTCTAGATCAGAGATTTGGCGCACAGGAAAAATGAAGTCAGTCATGCCAAACCTACAGGTTCGTCGAGACCAAACTGGGAAGGACCATACCGGGTAACTGAAGTACACGACAAAGGCTCGTAAAAACTAGCAGCTCTCGATGGAAGAACAATTCCGCGAGCATGGCATGCCGATAACCTGTAGAAATATAATGTCCGCGGGTAACCTCACAAGCTTCAACACCCATGATGCGACAACTCACACACGTCACGATACCCTAAATTAGTACCCGAAAACCCTATTCAGACCGACTTTACTTTGAACCACTGACACCTACCCATGCACTTGACGTATGGACCTCTCGGTCAACGACCATACACGTCACCGTACTCTAGGTCGATACCCGAAAACCCTATCGATCGAAATGCGGCACAAAATTTCATCTCTCCAAGGTTTCTCATGTAGAATGACTTACCCATTGTTTATGCTAAACAACAAATACCGTTCGGATGAAGCACAACTTCTAACTTTCCCTACTTTTGGCCGATTTCTGATGACACCATACTACATCATGCATATTTACATGACACCATACTACTTTGCTTTGATTTATTGATGACACCATACTACATCATGCATATTTACATGACGGCACAATTCAATTACATAATTGTCATTTTCACTAGTGACATCACATTTGAACGACTATTTCCACGAATCTACTTTTTTGAATGTCGATTCTAAAGCTGAGTTGTTCAAAGCCGATTCTAAAAGATAATCAACTTTGTTCCAAGAAAAAAAAGATAATCAACTTTGGAAATATCGATTATAAGATATTGAAAGATCTATTTTAAACGTGTTCAAAAACTAGAATAAAAATTTGTTAAATTATTTTCCAGATATGCTGTTCAACATTTACAAATGTTTAATTTTCAAAATGTTGTAGTGGCAATGGATGATGATACATCTACTGTATATTCATAATATTTCACAATCACTATAACACTATTGATCGTATTGAGACTCATATCAACAAATGATTAAATCATTTTAAGGCGATTCGCGATCATATCTCTTAACGAATACTCTATTATACAGTTTTAAATACACGTTATTCTAGTTTACAAAATCTTTATTTAAGATTAAATGCATTGACTCTTTATTTTACATAATGCGGGAGATATAAAAGAAAATTTACAGAATCTGGATGAATGCGGCAGATGTAAAGGAAATTTTATAGAATCTGTAGTTTATGGTAAAAAATAGAGTATCTGCTGCAGTGTTATTTTTTCTGTTGAAATATCTATAATAGAGTTCTTAAATAATTTACGATATCTACCGCAAATACTCTAATTAAAGAAAATAATAAGTATAGCGGGAGTAACACCGTATAAATGTGTACTGCACACACTTTTTCCCATTTTGTGAGATGCCCATGAAGGCCCAATTCAATTAACTTTGTGAAACACATTGAGGCAATTCTGTTTTTTTTAATATTTTTTTTATGTATATTTTTAAAATTGAGGCAATTCTTATCGGCCGGCAGTAGACAGATCCCCTGTTTTATTCTACGAAAGCACCAAGTCGCCGTCGGTTCATCAGGTGCATCCCCCCGTCGTGAACACTACTACCTGTCTCCTCCGTTTTCTTCTCCCATTTTATTCAAAGAAACTCACACAGACGAGCATTCCAGTGCCTATGGAATCTCTTCCTCCGGTAAATTGATAGTTTCAAAATTTTTATTGATGTCGGCGCCGGCAGCAGCTGTTTCTTCTACTTCATCACCATCGTATTCCTTCTCCCATCGTTCCTGCTCTTGTCGCTGTTGCAGATGTTTTTTTTGCCGCTGTTTTTGCTGCTGTCGTTGTGAGTGAAGCATAAAAAAAAAAATCAGTACTATTTGTTTGTTTGTGTGATTGAAAATGGATCTAACACATTCCCCGAGTAATTTGTCACTAGGGTTTCATTCCCACGCCTCATCGCAGAATCCGTCTGTAGATGGTCGGACTCGAATCACCGATGATTCTATTTTGTTTCAATTTGATTCGAGAATCAGGGATCCATTGCTTCCTGTGCCATCGATTCCGCTTCAATTGATGGAGCCACAAACCGAAGCTCACAAGGATGGGGTTGAAAATAGGGGAAAGGAAATCGAGGGTGAGGAAAAGGTGGAGGAGTTTCGCATTTTAGGTCATTCAATGTGCTTGAAGAGGAAACGCGAACCTGATTCGTTTCCATCGTTGAATTCGTCTTGTTCTTCTATGAGTGGAAGTGTTTCGAATGACCATGAATCACGGAAAAATGCTGTTAGGGCGTGGGGGAGTCAGAGCTTAAGAACAGCTGATCCTGATGTGTTTGAGATGATGGAAAAGGAGAAGCAGAGGCAGTATAGAGGAATTGAATTGATAGCTTCGGAGAATTTCGTATGCCAAGCTGTCATGGAGGCTTTGGGAAGCCATTTGACGAATAAATACTCTGAGGGAATGCCAGGGGCCAGGTATTATGGAGGTAATCAATATATCGACGAGATTGAAACACTCTGCTGTCAACGAGCATTGGCCGCTTTTGGACTTGACCCAGAGAATTGGGGGGTGAATGTGCAGCCTTATTCATGCACATCTGCAAATTTTGCTGTTTATACGGGTCTATTGTTGCCTGGTGATAGGATAATGGGGTTAGATACACCGTCTGGTGGGAACACAAGTCATGGGTATTACTTACCGAATGGAAGGAAAGTTTCGGGTGCCTCAATTTTCTTTGAAAGCTTACCTTATAAAGTTGATCCACAGACTGGGTGCATTGATTTTGATAAACTTGAGGAGAGAGCTCTTGATTTTCGTCCAAAGATACTTATATGTGGGGGTAGTTCATATCCCCGGGAGTGGGATTATGCTAGATTTAGAAAGATTGCAGATATGTGTGGGGCGGTATTGTTGTGTGATATGGCTCAGATAAGTGGTCTTATTGCTGCAAAGGTCAGACCTCTTTTTGGTAACTTAATTTCCTGTAAACAATAGTGCCTTGCATGCTTTGAGTTCATGGCTGGTTTTATTAATTCTCTATATGCTCCGTATTTGGTAAATATATGTTTACTACTGTATTTTTGTTGCAATTCTTATCATTCGCTTCAATCTGTCTTTCCACAAAGTAAGAATAGCCGATTCAATGACAATTAGCTTTCTAGTACTACATTGTTTCGGCTTAAACGACTTGCACGACAAATCTATGTTTTTTGCACTTACGTTATCTTGTGATTTCCTTGAAAAGAGTTCATGATCGAGTTGATACCTACTAAGGGATAATTGTAGGGTGTTAGCTATCGATGCCTTGGAAGATGTATCAAGCAAACCTCCTGGTTGATATCATTTCAAATGTGCCTTGGGCTGCTATTTGCCTTCTAATATTTCTTGTATTGACTCCCCATTACCCAAAGCAAAGAAGAATGCAATTGTATCGGAGTTGGTCGATTTTGTTATTTTTCACAAGTAAAGCTGCATTTTCACACACACACATTATGCACATACAAATATTTTCACGGAGATGCATTTAAAGATATGTATCTCTATTTTCTTAGGAGCTATGTTATTGTTATTTGACAATAAGATTTGTATAATAGATCATACGTCTTCTTTCCATCTCAGGTGTGCAACTATATTGTCAGTTATTTGTATTGCGTGTTATTATAAACGATACTCTTTCCAATTTTTATATAAGTCGCAACACATTTGTCTATACGTTTTTCCAGTCCACCTATTCTATGTTTCACAGGTATTTTATTTTTTATTTTGTCTGGCAACACCTGACATGAATGTGATGTTTTGGGCATACGACTCTTTTATTTTATCCTATATTGAAACTATCATGACAAATTTTATTACGTGCAGTTATTGTCGTATTCATCATTGTATCAATGTCGCACATCCATCATAGCATTTTCATTTTTGGTACTCCTTTTCTCATTTTCACTAATTTTTTTTTTTAATGCTCATTATTTACAACTCAACATTCAAGCCGAGAAAGCTTCCACGGGCATTATGTCATCTTGTAAAACTTATCTTAAAGCTGTAAGGGGACGTTAGTATTAGATAGCACAGTTGTCATGTTTTCATAACTCAACCACTTTACCTCGATCATATAAGTAAAATCTTTGTCGATTATTCCATCTTTCTATAGCATGGATCCTAAATATCTAAAAGAAATTAACAAAAAGAATCTCTTGATCCATAATTCAGACACAAAGTTCAGTTCTCCTCCTTTTGTTCTTAAAATTTATTTGTCGCATTGAATTTATTTTCTATTTTCCATGGTTGCCTTATCATCCATTGAAATGTTGTTATTTGACCACCATATTCTCTGCCCGGGCAATCATCTTCATCTCAAAAAACTTCTCCTCAAGTTTGTGCATGTATATCGTGTGTGCCTAACTTGGAATAGATAAATTCTAGTATGCTTGGATGAAGATCCTTCTGTTAAACATATCTACCAATCGATTTTCAGATTTCGCGAGCAAAGTGCATATCCTTTTGTTGACAGTCTTTTTTAAACAAAGTGACAATCTACCTCAATGTGTTTTGTTCTCTCATGAAGCAATCATAGTTGTTTATGTGCTCCTAGGCGACATCTAGGCAATACCTAGCAGATTCATTGAGATAGTACAATCCTCCTTCATTCCCTACACCAGTCCTCTTCTTCGTCAGGAGATCTTGAAAAACATGAGTTTGGGAAGGAAGTAGCTGAGTAGTTAAGAACGTGGTAATTATATTAATAGATAAAAGATTGAAAGGAAATTATGGGACATGTGGAACATATTATAGCTGAATATTGGAATTAAGGCTAGTGTTGCCAATCCCAATGACTTTAGCCGATGATCCATCGGCTAGCGTGACATTTTGTGATGGTAGTTGGATGTAATTTAAGTGATTTAGACAAATCAGTCATGTGCTGTGTAGCATCAGAATCAATGATCCAAGGATTATCTGTTGAAAATAGACACCTGGATGCACTCTTGCCCTGAGCAAGAGTTGCTGTAGGAGGAGGATCTGCCGTCGTTGGTTTGCTTTGGAGTTGCTCATATTCTTCTTTAGAGATGGTAATCATCTCATTATTCGCCTTATTCGCTTGGGCGTGACATGCCTCACCTAAAGTCTTTCCATGTACAAACCATCACGTATCACCCCATTCCTCACACAATCATCTCCATCTCACAACGAATTTGATGTTGTAATATAGTATCAGTCTTCTTGTCTTTCTGTAAATTTTACAATCTCATTTTCTGTATAGCAGGCCTTTGTTATTGCGACCTTCTACCCCTTATATCCACATCTATCATTACAAGCTTATGGCATTTTTTATGTTTCACCCGGTGTCACCTTACCTTCCGTACAAGAGCTTTTCTACTGTATTACAAGTTATAAAAATTCATTATGCAACTTGCTTAACATACTTTTGAATGCCATAGAGTGTTCTTCCTTCTTAATAAAGAATATGTTCGCCTATATAAGTTCATAAACTATAGCAAAGTTAAAAATTGTTTTCTTCCTCGTGTTTTTCAGAACCATATCCGCTATATACATCTCTGTGTCCGTTATACTCATTTTCTACATAACCTTTTAAGTCACATTCTATGAGAATTTTCTCACATATTGCGGTTCTTAACACTTACACTCTTTAAATTTTTTCCGTTGAACTTTTATAACCTCATTCAAACTTAGTTGAGATGCATATATACTAAGAGCATTGATTGTTTCCTTCATAAAACTAACTAATTAGTTACATTTCTCTCTCTCTCTCTCTTTATATATATATATATATATATATATATATATATATTATTGCTACTATTATTATTATTAGTATTAAGCGGCTTCTATTGGCACCACGAAAATACTCACGGCACCATGATTACTCTCGGCACCCTAAAAATCACTCTTGGCACCACATTGAATATTTTTATTATTTTAAACAGCATAACGTCAGTGGCACTGACGCCCGTTTGCGGTACGAGCGTAGAACTGACGTTGGTTTTCAATCCAAACGTCAGTGACACCGATTTTACAGTTATAAATGTGTCATTGGTGTAAAACGTTAGACGCACTGACGTTGTGAGCGGAAAAAAACATCAGTGGCTCTAACACGCGTAACGTGGTGCCAAAAAGTGATTTGGTGGTGTGAAAAAGTAAATGAAAAATAATTTAAAAAAAGGGTGCCAACAGTAAAATGGTGGTGCCAATAGAACTCGCCTATTATTATTATTATTATTATTATTATTATTATTATTATTATTATTATTATTAAAATTCTTTTTCTAGTGACACTACTTCCTTCTCAAAGGAAGCATTATGATTATTCCGATTCGTTTTATCGTTTTATTCTTTCTTGTTTATCGAAGGTTAAATCTTCAAATGTTAAATATCTGAACTTTCTCACCTACCTTTGGTATTTTAAAAGCTTCAAACACTTGCTTTTCTTCTTATAATAATCTGTGTAACCATTACTGCTTTACTTGTGAGGTTCAAGTATACTATTTACCAATCCATAAACGCATCTATCCTAAAATTATTTATTTGTATGTGACACGAATGTATGCTGTCTTGCTTATTTTTACTACATTCGTGTTTTTTCTGTTTAGAGAGCAGATATCATGTATTTGTCCCCACATTTGGTAAACATGATAATATTTCTGTCGTATCTAACTCTCATGCCCTCTTTAGTTATAGTGCTTTTTACTCAGAACCGCAGCCGGACAATGAGTTGTCATAGTATACTAGCTCAGTTTCTCCTTCTATATATGTTTTTAGTGACAAGGTTTTATGTTCGCTGTCAACCTAACACGACTTTCCTTTATTGTGTTCGGGATCAGCTAGTTCAAGAGACCTGACTAGTGTGGATTTTTCTTTTCCTTTTTAGTTCTTATATTCTATTAATAGGGTTTTTTCCTTCAGGAATGTGAAAGTCCCTTTGATCATTGTGATATTGTTACATCAACAACGCATAAAAGTCTCCGAGGTCCAAGGGGAGGCATTATATTTTACCGCAAGGGCTCCAAGCCAAGTAAAAGAGGCATGCTTCTGAGTCAAGGTGATGGCAGTGACCGATATGACTATGAAGAGAAGATTAATTTTGCTGTTTTTCCTGCACTGCAAGGTGGGCCTCACAACAATCATATCGCTGCCCTTGCCATAGCTTTAAAACAAGTTTCTACTCCTGAGTATAAGGTGTACATGCAACAAGTAAAGAAAAATGCCCAGGCTCTGGCAACTGCTTTAATGAGAAGAAAATGTAAACTTGTGACTGGGGGTACCGACAATCATTTGTTGCTTTGGGATTTGAGGAATCTGGGATTAACAGGTACATTCTCTCAGCATTACTCTTGAAATTGTCTTGTTTCCCATTCTTTTTGTTAGTTTTGCATTATTTCATATCTCATTGGCTTCCTTTTTTCTTTGGGCATCTATTCATGTATAAACTTTCAAAATATGACAGGTCAATTTTGTGTCTATTAAAATCCTGTTATCGTAACATTCGATGATGTCAATTTTTTATTCATTTGATTTTTATTTTCATTTGATTTGATTTTTATTTTTTGCATCTCCATAACTTTTGTATATTGAGTCAACCTTGTTTCACCTGTTGAATATCAACATGACGTTGTGTTAGAAGACTAATTTGGAGAAATAATATTGGAAGGAAGAGTTAAGGCGGTGCTACTGGTTATCTACATAATTGCCTTATATGTAAGTTGGCTAAGGTGTGACATATGAGTTGAAGCTTTATTACTAATATCTCCTTTTTCCATGGTGTTCCCACAAGGGGGTGACATTAGCAGACAGGATGTTCTCAGTCGTCGGAGTTCTCTCTGACATAATAACTTGTTTGTGTAAAACAATAATTCTTTTACATTGGTCTTTGTATTTGTTCGGTTTATTGCAAGACCATGAGAGTACAAGGTCTGAGATTAGATTGTATAGCATCACTAGTATATTACTATTTTAATCGTATATGATGATGCATTTTGAAATTTCAGGTTGCTACTTGCAATGTCGGGGTGGAATAAGCAAATCTTTGCTTGTAACATTTAGATTTGCGTAAAAAAAAAAAACTTTGTGATGCGAAAGTCTGTTTCCAATACTGATTTTTATCTCTTGTAATAAATTTCTACAAAATGTTAAGCGGATTTTGGAAAATATATAACCTGATTGCTTGTAGAACTCTCTTGTTAAAGGCGAACAATACACTATCACTATTGTGCTACCTCCACAATAATTAGCACTCTTACTGGTACCGTTACCGGTACCTTCATCCCTCTGTGATATCATCATTTCCTATAGACGTGACTTGTCTATGACCACCTTCAAATCACACCACCAGTCGAGTATGCAGGAAGTTGTTAAGGCTTGGCTAGCATCGGTTGACACATCAGCCCACCATCACCAACTATATTGTTTGCACACAGCCACGCACCATCTCAATTTCCTTTGGATAAAGTTTTATCAATGACCATCATGGATCCATTACCTAAATCCATATTTTCCTATTCACGAATGAATCGAATATCCAACTTTGTTAAGTTTATGATGTACACTTTGAGTTCTTTGGCAAACTCTGGTTTAGGCAATATGCATTTTGTAGATAATTAGAGAAATAGAAGAATAAGATTGGGAGAAAGAGAGATTTTATTGATCATTAACACTTATCGGGTATAATAAGTGTGAGAATTACAATATATATATAAGGGGCCTCCAACGGCTATAAAAGTACATGCCACTAACGGCTAGTGTACACAAGTGATCTGTGACACACTAAACTAGTTTAAGCTTAACTAGTTACACTAAAAAGGAAGCAAACTAAATAGGATCATAATACACCAAAACTCCACACTCCCCTCAAGGTTGGTTGTAGATATCAATGCAACCAAGCTTGGAATGTAGGAGTTGAAAAACTTGATGGAGAGACAAGTTTGGTGAGGATGTCTGCTACTTGATCTCTGGATGGAACATGATTGAGTGAGATTTCATTCCTATCCACCTTTTCTCTGATAAAGTGCCTGTCAACTTCCACATGCTTTGTCTTGTCATGTTGAACTGGATTTTCAGCCATGCACAGGGTAGATATGTTGTCACACAAGACTTGAATAGGTTTGCCATTGTCCATCTTTAGGTCTTGCATCAACCTTTTTAGCCATAACCCTTCACAAATTCCCAAAGCCAGTGCTCTAAGTTCAGATTCAGCACTGCTTCTTGACACCACATCCTGCTTTTTGCTTCTCCATGTTACCAAGTTGCCCCAAACATAAGTGCAGTAGCCTGATGTTGATCTCATATCAGTTTTATCCCCTGCATAACTGGCATCAGTGAAGACCTTCAACTCATTTGAATTCCCCTTTCGAAAATGCAACCCTTGGCCTGGATTCTTCTTGAGGAATCTTAAGGTCCTGTTCACAGTTTCCATGTGTCTTTCAGTTGGGTTGTGCATGTCTTTGCTGGCTCACCAATCCAAGCGCAAAACAAATATCAGTGCGGTGTGAGATAGATAGATAAGTTTGCCCACAGTCTTTGATACATCTCCTTATTAACCGGAGGATTTGTCTTTTCTTTTCCAAGCTTTAAACACAGTTCTATCTTGGAGTGTCGGTGGTTTACTGACCTAACATCCCGATTTCCTTTAATGAGATCAAGTGTATACTTCCTCTCGAGACATAGAAATCCTTCGAGAATTTCTTGAGATTTCCATCCCTGTGAAGTATTTCAAACTTCCTAGATCTTTTACCTCAAATTCACATGCCATTGCATTTTTCATAGATATAATATCATTTGGATCATTTCGGTGATAACAATATCATCCACATAAACAGCAAGGATGGTCAATTTCCCTGTGTTAGTGGATTTTATAAACAGAGTGTGATCTGCATGACTTTGAACAAAGCCATGCTTGATGACAAATTTGGAAAATCTTCCAAACCATGCTCTTGGAGATTGTTTCAGGCCATATAGTGCCTTTTCCAACTTGCACACTTCACCAGCCTTTCCTAATTTTTCAAATCCTGGAGGAATGTGCATGTACACATCCTCCTCAAGATTCCCATTTAAGAAGGCATATTTATGTCCAGTTGATGTAGGGGCCAATCAAGGTTAACTGCAATGCTTATCAACACTCTTATGGTGTTAAGTTTTGCCACTGGAGCAAAGGTTTCATGATAGTCAATCCCATAGGATTGTGTGAAACCTTTTGCTACAAGTCTAGCTTTGTATTTGTTAAGAGTGCCATCAGCATTGCATTTTATGGAAAATATCCACTTACACCCAACTGGTTTCTTTCCAGGAGGTAAAGTAGTGATTCTCCAAGTATTTGTCTTGCAAAGAGCATTGAACTCTTCTTCAACAGCCTTTTTCCACTCAGGAGAGTTAAAAGCCTCATTGATAGTCCTTGGAATTTGGATTTTATCCAAACTACAGATCAGACCAGCATCCCCTTTTCTAAGATTATTGTATGAAAGAAAGTTGTATAAGGATAGGTTTGTACACTTTCTGGTTGCCTTTCTTTGAGCAATGGGTCTATCATCGACCTCATCCTCAATTATTTCATTTTCTGAACTTTCAGATGTGGTTCCATGAGTTTCGATTTTTCAGAACTTTGTTCAGTAGGATCATGTGATTCATAAGTGTCATCATCTGATATTTCAGGATTCTGTATAATAGCTTTCCTTTTTCTAGTGTATACAATTACACTAGGATTAGGAACATTTTCTGCTCCATTCATGCATTCGAGAATCTTTATGTTGTTCATGATCGAGTCATGTACATTTTCAGTGGTGTTAATAGGATCAGCCCCCCCTTTTTCATGAGGAGCAGGGGTTTCCTCATTTTGATTATCATAGTATGGAATATTGGTATTCCATACTTGATTAAATTCATTGAAATTCTCCCCCTGACCTTCATGATTGTAGAAGGGCTGATTTTCATGGAAAGTCACATCCATAGTGTTGTACATTTTTTTTGATGTAGGACAATAGCACTTATAGCCCTTCTGAGTGGGGGAATATCCCACAAATATGCACTTTATAGCTCTAGGATCAAGCTTTCCTCTGTGTTGTGAGTGGACATGCACATAACATGTGCATCCAAACACTCTTAGAGGAATATTGCCAAAAAGGTGAAACTCAGGATAGTGCTCTTTTAGAACATCCATTGGAGTTCTGAAATTCAGAACTCTTGAAGGCATTCTATTAATGAGATAAGTTGCTGTCATGTGACTTCACTTATAGAAATTTTGGAACCTTCATTGTAAACATGATACTTCTTGCCACCTCCAAGAGGTGTCTGTTTTTTCTCTCAGCCACCCCATTTTGTTGGGGTGTATCAACACAAGTACTAACATGAATGATCCCTTTTTCAGAGAAAAAGGAGTTGAGACTATGTTCAAAGTATTCTTTGCCATTATCGGCCAAGAGACTTTAATCTTTGTACTAAACTGAGTTTCAATCATAGCATAGAATGATTTGAATATAGTACCAACTTCTGATTTCTCCTTTAAGAGAAACAGCCATGTTACCCTGCTGTGATCATCAATGAATGTAACAAACCATCTTTTTCCAGTTGATGTGGTTTGTCTTGAAGGTCCCCAAATATCACTGTGGAACAGTGAGAAAGGAGTAGAAGGTTTATAACCTCCAGTAGGATACACAGATCTCGTGTGTTTAGCTAATTCACACACTCCACAATGTAATTCAGAAATGATTTTCTCATTAAACATACTAGGATACAGCTTCTTCATATAAGCAAAATTAGGATGTCCCAGTCTATAATGTAACATCATAATTTGATTGCAAGAATTTCCAGAACTGTTGCTACTAGCAAGGCCTTTAGGAATCTCATCAAAGAACTTGTCAGTGAAGACAGTTTTGAGAATATAGAGATCAGAGTGAGTTTTACCACTAGCAATCTCCTTCAGAGAATTCAACTCCTGAAATTTACAGCCATTAGGATGGAACAGGACAGTGCAATTTGAGTCCTTTGTGATCCTTTTTACAGATAGAAGGTTGCATTCTAATTTAGGAACATATAAAACATTATTCAGAGTTATATTCTCTGTAACCCTCACATCCCCTGTTCCATAAACTCTGGAAATAGAACCATCTGCAATCCTTATATTATGGAGATTTTTGCACTTCTGTATATCAGCAAATAATTCTGGATTTCCAGTCATGTGGCTGGAAGCACCAGAATCCACAATCCAGAGGTTCTTAATGATTGAAGTTCCAGTATATGCATTAAAACACAGACCTGAATTGTGCATGGAAGGATGGGCTTGTGAACATTGAGCAGCTAGAAGCCTTTTTAAGTCCACAATTTGCTCCTTAGTAATTTGACAATCAGGTTTGTTGTTTTGCACACCAGTAGACTTTGTGACCATGGTACTGCCTTCATGGAGAGTAGGAGTGATGTTCTTTAACAGTAGCTTTCTCCTGCTCTCTTTATATTTGATATCAGCCACCATAGCCTTGAGTGATGAGGGGGGTTTTTGACTCAGAATACTCCCCCTTTCTTCATCAGAATCGAAGTTGTCACCATTTAATGTGTGACTAGATAATGACAACATTGATGGCTCAGTGTTCCAGGAAGGATTCAAACTTGATTTTTCCTTGAGTTAACATCTGAGGATGAATCATGTGCCATTTTGAGAAAATTTTCTGAAATTTGAATTTTCCAGAAAATTTGAAGATTTTTAGCAGTTTTGATGGATCACCGCTCCGATACCATGTAGATAATTAGAGAAATAGAAGAATAAGATTGGGAGAAAGAGAGATTTTATTGATCATTAACACTTATCGGGTATAATAAGTGTGAGAATTACAATATATATAAGGGGCCTCCAACGGCTATAAAAGTACATGCCACTAACGGCTAGTGTACAGTGCAGACTGTACACACTCAACTAGTTTAAGCTTAACTAGTTACACTAAAAAGGGAAGCAAACTAAATAGGATCATAATACACCAAAACTCCACATTAAAAAGGGCATCCAAGTAATTAGATTATCGAGGCCTGTGTAGTCTGGGGAAGGGTCAGGACATTTATTTGTGAAAATAAGGTTCATTTTGTAATGCAAAATGCTAGTCTCTTGTATGTGTTTTGTTAAGTGATTATCTATCTTCTTCTGCCTTGTAGGTAAGAATTATGAGAAGGTGTGCGAGTTTTGCCACATCACTTTGAACAAAGTTACCATCTTTGATGAGAACGGAAATATAACACGTGGGGGTGTACGAGTTGGTGAGTATCATATATATATAGATTTGAATTTTGGATCAACAAATTTTGATGAGAGTACTTCAGCTCTTAACAGATACCTCTTCTTCGTATGCTATAAAAATGCAGGAACTCCTGCTATGACAACAAGAGGCTGCATTGAAGCTGATTTTGAATTAGTAGCCGACTTCCTTCTCAGAGCTGCACAAATTGCTAGTGCGGTGCAGAGAGAACATGGTAAGCTGCCAAAGGCTTTTCTGAAGGGTCTTGAGAACAACAAAGATATTATTGAGCTGAGGAACAGGGTTGAAAGTTTCGCCTCACAATTCGCACTACCCGGATTCGACATTTGAATATATATATATATATCCCACTTGAACCACCAAAACTAATGATCTAGAGGGCACTGGTCAAGACAGCTATCCTGGATCTGAAAGCTTGGATATAATTGGTCTAAGGGGTACGTCATCACAGAGTACAGGCACCAAGACAACTTTTGGCTAAATGGTGGTATGCCAATGCCAATATTGGTGGGTTTGGTGATTCACAATGATGGAAAATTTTAACATGATGGAGCCAGGTTGGTGTTCATATATATATATATATATCTTTGGCTAAATCATGCCATACACATAATTTTTTCAGAGCTTGTTATTTTTTATATTAAGCTTTTTGGGGAAGATTAAAACACCCAGTTTTAATTGATCATGTCTTCTTTGTGCCTGTGTTCCTTATGTATACTGTTCTTGACACTAAGCTGTTTTGTTTTTTTTTTTTTTTTTTTTTTTTTTTTTTAATTATTATTTTAAATTGCATTTGGCTAGTAAATTTGAAAGCATTCTCAAAGGCATGAGCAACACGGACGGATGGAGTGCTTCTTAAGAGCATTATTACCAGTCCCCTTGTCCCTATCCCCAAAAATACTATTAAAAAATACATATCCTTACTTTACGGTAACTAAATTCAGAGTACTCTACATCAGCTTCCCTATCTTTGTCCTTACACCATTAAAATATTCATTTTTTTTTGTCTATAAACGATTTTTTCAAAATTAATTATTGTTAGAAAGAGAAAAAGAATGGATAAAAAATATGTGAAGGTGAATTTATAGTCTCACCCTACATTTGGGGTGACACTATTCATTGTCCCTATTGTAGGAAATGGTGGGGATCTTGATAGAGTGTTTTTGGTCTGTATACATACATTTTATCTCTATTGTGGAGATAAAAGAAGGTGTAGGGAGTTTGATGCTAATGCTCTAAACTGCCCTCTAGTCTCCACTTTAAATGCAAGTTTTTCTTTGCAAAAGAAGCCAATGATTTAAAACAATGGAAAAATACCAAACTGTTCAACACCATCTCCTTTCCTTTCCCTTCATCGTCGGTAACCACTATTTCACTCCATAATTCCAATCACAACACAACTCATTTTCCTCCATTGACGTCACCTCCCTTCACCATCGGCCCATAAACGCCACCTCCACTCGATTTAGCCACCATCCTTCTCCAATTCGCCAATAAACATTATCACAAACACAGTAGCATCAGTGCAACATAATCACATGTTGATCTTAGGGGTTTAGGGGTTTAAGGGGTACAGGGGACGTGTTTTGGGTGGAGGGTTGGGTTTACAGGGGTAGGGGTAGGGGCTTACGAGTTTAGGGGGTAAGACTGTAAGAGGAGGGGTTTATGGGTTTAGAGGGTAGGGGTTTACATGTTTATGGGGTAGGGGGTTAAAGGGGATGAGGGGTATTATGAGTGTAAAAAATGTTATATTAACCAATTTTGTTTTTGACAACCTTGTGAACAAGGAAACTTGGTCTAATAGTTCAAACATCATAAGTGCCCAAAAAAAAAAAAAAAAAAAAAAAAAAAAAAAAAAAAAAAAATCTGTAACAAAGAGAAAATGATATTAACGTTCTTAACTGGTCCTTGAACTTTTTAGAAAACAGATCCTACGGAAATAACAAACGGTGTTGAATGCGAAATTAGTATTGTAAGTGGAAGGCTTATGTTTCTGTTTCGAGTGAAATATATGTTAATCAAATAACTTTGTTCAAACCTTTCGAAAAAAAAAAAAAATCAAAAAACTTTGTTCAAACCTTTCAAAAAAAAAAAAAAAAAAAAACTTGGTTCAAATGGTTTGTGGTTTGAGAATGTTTGAATTGTCTCATGTTTGATTCTCTTAAAAAAGCGTCATGTGAATATGTTTTTAAAGGAAAAGATAAATCATCAATTGGTTTTGGGAAAGGAAAAAAAGGAGGGGGAGGGGGGCTGGCTTATGTAATAATTTGTTGATGTAAAGTTTGGGGCTGTGCTCTATTTAGGATGTATTTCGGTGCATGTATCACCGGAGGAAAGCATATAACATGTTCGTTAAAATGGTTCTCCGTTTAATTACGAATAAGAAAAGACCAGATCAGTTGATTTCAGTCGACCACCAGAATGATGAAGCGGCGAATCTTCTTAGAAACAAAATATAGACACACTGATGAGGGTCAAACTAGTCCTCACCACGCATCATCTATCTATTGATTGAATATTAAATGAAGACGATGAAATATAATATTAAGGGTCAGGAGTCCACTTCGTGCCTGATGGCAGATCTCAACCCTAGGTGGGAGATCGGTCTTGTTCGCTCTTCAGACCACCGCAGGTCGGCTAGGACGCAACGGAGTTTGGGCTCAGTGCAGTTCGGACCGAGACTGCTTAAGGGGCTCGACGCAGATCGGCTAGAGCTTCCTTTATCCGAAATACGCACGTGCTTATAATATAGGATAATTAGGGGAAGATCCTGAAGATCATTTACCCATTAGGACTCTGATCCTAATATTTAAATCACCCGTGATTATCTCCTACATAAAAGGGATTTACACGTTTTAGAGTCCTTGATGGACACGGCACATGATTGCCTTGGACTAGATGTCCTCTATATAAACGATCCGAATGAACTACAAGAGACTTGATTCCTGAACAATTACAGGATACGTAGGCAACTTGGGATAGGGTTTAGTCTTGAATTATTGTCACTAGGGTAAAATTGGCCCGTGATTTCATATAGATGAGATCCAGCATCGTCAATTGGCGCTAAAAAGAGGGCTCCTTACTGTCAATTTGTTCAAGATCATCATCACCATGCAACCAAAAAAGACAACCAAGAACACACAAGGTGAAACCGCCAAGGATGGGGGTCAAAACGCTGAAGGTGTAGTGGTGCCTGATCCTGCCAGCCAACAGAAAGAAGAAACTGCTTTGGATCCGGCACAACAAGCACTGGTAGAACAACTGGCAGCCGTGGATGCTCCGGCCCTACAGGCCATAATCCAGGCAGCAGTCCAGGGGAAGGATCTAGGGGATTCTTCGTCACAAGATGTTACACCACCTCCTCCTCCTAAGTAGGATAACATGTCCAGTTCCACCGTAGGGAGTGTTAGGTGTAGTGCCTGAAAGACAATTATGTAATTGTTTAGGACAGAATTACTAATTCATCTTATTATATGCATGTATGCTTATAATTAAGACATTACTGAAAACCCTAAGTACCTTGTTTATTTAATCACATAACTCAGTGTATGGCTATACACAAGAGGATTGAGTTAGTGAGATGTACTTAAAATTAACTTAGTCCGTAGTGTTGATTAATCTGAGTATGGGTCTCATGATTAATATGCTAATAATGCGCCCAGAACACTTTAGGTGTGACAGTCTTATCCGGACTGTCGGTAAAATAGGGTACCTAGTGGGCATTTATATATGATGATAATCATATAGGGCTGGACCGATTTGATTTGAATTCTCAATATAATTCCGTGATCGAGAAGTCTTATCGAATCACAAGATGATCATATATGGATTAATCTCAATCATGAGGTGATCACAGACAACTGCTTAGACTAGGATATAGTTTGATGTGTTAGTAAAAATCACTTCGTAGTATGTGGTCCAACACTTCTCGTTGGCTCTATTCTGGAATGAGTGAGTAGTCTGTGCTATCACAAATATGGAATCCATTCCTTCCCTCGGGAAGTAGACAGACAGTTCCCTTATTTGTTAATCCTAGAAACCGATTGATCCCGGGAGTTCATGTTAGACTAATTAGCTACTAGTCCGGTATGTGAACTAATTGATCACTAGGGGGTTAATGGTAAATAAGGATAATATGTTTCGAGAAGGGTTTACGGAAATATCCCGACTCGAAATGAACAAATCTATGGAGGATTTATCCGTATGTAATGATTATATCGGTGGGACGCTTATCAACTCATGGTTAAGTGTAAGTTATCTATATTCGCAGAGAGTTCGCGGGTTTATGGTGGTGTAATTCGAATTAATAGATTGAATATAATTGTTCGGTCCGACGAATAATTTTATTTAATTTATTGTAACCTCATGAATATGGGTCCATTGGTCCCCGACGCGGCTCCTAACATAGCATATGTTTTCTCGTCGTTTCACTCAATTATAATTAAATAGTTGGATTGGACTATTTAATTGATATATGGATTAATTGTTTAGTTGACTAGATAATTAAATACACGGAAAAGAAATTTCAGTGACTCGGCCCAATGTGTCAAAAAATGCGTGGACCTTTATTTACTAGAGGGTGGGGCGCATTTTTGTGTTGATTAATTATTAAGGAATTAGTTTTCTTGGATAATTATTTAACATGTGATTTATCTTTTATTTGTTAATTGATAATTCATGGAATATTAGATAATATATTTATTTATCCTAATTTGTTTGGGATATATATTATATTTATCTTTTATTTGGAATAAGGATTAATATAATAATTATCTCTTAATTATTAAATCTTTGGAGGACAATGATTACTCTCCTATATAAAGATAGTTCTCCCAAGCCTTTTGACAATGGAAAAACACGCCATTTTGTGTAGTATTATAGCTTGGAATTATCGGCTATAATACTTGGGTTCGAGTTTTAGAAAAACTTCGGGTTTTTCTAAGGTAGCATATCGAGGAGGTCAAGCGGCTTGAATCACCATCCACTTGGTGTTGCTTGGAGATACACGTCGGAAGACGATGGCTTCTCAATTCTTGGATCTTGGATCTCGGATTGTTCTTGGTGTTTATTCACAATAAACAGGTAAGCAATCTAAACTCCCTCGTAGGTTTAGATCTATTTATTTATGTATTTTGGTTGACTAGATCTAGATCTTGTACTTTCCGCTGCGTAATCGAGTGGATCTTGATCCATTCGGCGATATTACATCCTACAAGTGGTAGCAGAGCCTTTGATCTATCAATCAAAGTATGTTAATTTTAGATCTAAGGAGTTGAATAGCATGTGTAGATTGCTTTATTTTCTTTTTTTTATGAACCGAAAATATCATGTATGAATGCCTTTGTGATTGTTGTGGTTGAAGAGATGGATTGGGGTTGGTACAATTTACCCGTAGATCTATTTTGTAGCTCTTTTGATTAGTATCAATTGAGCATGAGATGTGTAATTTATTTTATCTCAATTCGAAAATTGTATAGATTGCACCTTTTGTAATTTATTTTTTGTTGATCCGGGTTCGAGACGACGAAAATCATGGTTGAAGATCATCAAGAAGGTAAAAACGGGAGGAGGCCGAATTTTTTTTTTTTTTTTTTTTCTAATTTTTTTTTATAGAATTGCCGGCGGCGTAATCCCTTTTTTTTTTTTGTCTCGGCAATTGTTTTTGTAACTATGGAGCAAATTGTTTTTTTTTTTTTTTCATAGTTGACTTTCATACCTAGGTCATAAGACCAATGAAAAGTAAAAGAATTAAGTTTCTGCCGTGAAAAAAAAAATTTGTTTTAATTAAAGCCGAGGGCTTTAATTTAATAATAATAATAATAATAATAATAATAATAATATTATTATTTTTTTTAACAATTATTAATATAGATATATTTTAAATATATTGGTATATTACGACATACTCTCCTCGTGGTTCGTGGTTCGTGTCAAGATCGAAGGTTCGAGATCCGGAAGTTTCAAGATCAAGATTTGAAGACTTAGAATTAAATGTTTACTTTTCCTTAGAAAATAGGTTAGTCGGGGGTACCAACGGTCCATCTCGGTGTTTACTTTTCCGTTATTTTTTTTTTTCGTGTATGATCGAAAATTGTATGATATAACCGGAAAATTGCCATGATATGCATCATATCATGATTCCACTCCAATGCATACATGTAGCTAGTTTATTTCGAATAAATTAGGCATGTATAACTCGTATAATTAGTTTAAAGGCTTATTTAATTAATATGTGGTAGTTAATAAATAAGTAACTAATTATAAAAACCGAGAAACCGGGTTTTGTCAATCGTTATGATTTTAGTGATGGATTCTCGGTGAATCCCACTTAGATAAATCGTTGAGTTTTCGGTGAACCCACCTTAAACAGAAACGAGATTGCGCTTTGGTTGATAATTTAGAAATCGGAAAATCATTGTACACGGGTTCGGAAATGGTCTAACCATGGTTGGGCGAGTTCAACCGAGCTTCGGCTCAATCGATTCCCCTCCACGTGTGATGTACGATACTGTAATTCGACAAGACTTAGCATAGCCGATAAGCCTTTGGGCTAAACGGGGCTTCTCTTGCCGGATTAGCCTGAACTGTCACATATGTTCCAACGAATAACACGGCGTAGACTTGCCTACATAACCGACCCTGTTCGGAGTACTTTGATTTATTGTTTCTTATTGTCAAGACCGAAACCGTAATTAGTAAACCCACCATTTTTTCAAAATATTGAGTGGGAGCGGGGAAGGCAACAGCCAACCCCACGGCCTCTACTATAGATGCAAGCACGTGAGAGAAGGGTGACGCCTCGTGCCGCTTTGATTCCAGCCCCCTAAGGATGGTGTTCACCCCTATCAAAATTCAAGGCTTGGTCTCCGAAAGGATAGGATTTCGGGTACTCGTTGGGTCACTGTCCGACCCTAAAGGCGGGGCTAAATTGAAATTTTAGTCCTCTAACTGGACACGTTTTGCAATTTTGGTCCTGGTTTTTCTCCGGCGACAACTTTAGTCCTGTAAGTGGTCTTTTTTTTGCAAAAATAGTCCTGAACACCGTAAAGACCACTTACAGGACTAAAATTGTCGCCGGAAAGACCACTTGCAGGACTAAAATTGTCACCGGAAAAGACCAATTTTAGTCCTGTAAGTGGTCTTTCCGGCGCTCAGATTATTTTTGCAAAAAAGACCACTTACAGGACTAAAATTGTTGCCGGAGAAAAACCAGGACCAAAATTGTAAAACGTGTCCAGTTAGAGGACTAAAATTGCAATTTAGCCCGCGGCATACTCGGGGCGTACTTTGAGATCTGATATAGTAGGTCACACTCTTTATGGATATTTCAAATATCTAGGCCGAAAGGAAGGTAATCAATGATTAAGGCCCGGGATGTCGATTCCGTGAGATGTTCGATTCTCGAAGCTTAATCATTGAGAGAGATTGTCTCGATTTAACCGTCATCGGTCGATACCGACCCTAAAAAAGGCGTGATGCGATGCGAGGTAAATCCTTGGAATGGTAGGATAGACTTTATATAAGTTTATTATTCCTAAAATAAAAATCTAGTAGTGAAAATTTACTTTTTGAATTTAATTTTCTGTCATTTTATTTACAACTAAATCCCTAAGCTTCTAAACTGTTAGTAAAAGGACTTCATTAAAAATGTGGAGAGTAACAAGTACGTTGTAATTATCAATAAATGCAGTTAATTTTTCGGAAGAGATTTTTCCCTTGAGCCTTTAAAAACTTAAGTGACATAGTATAGGTATGTCACGGGTGTCACTCATGTTGAACGAGAGACGACCATACTTAGTTTACAAAAGATGATATAGGACTATCAGACAAATTCATTTAGTGAGTTTGAAAAGTGTAATTACACAACAAATTTCTAAATTGAAAAATTGGAAAATCATATACATAAGGCGTTGCTAGTTAGACGATATTTAGAACCGATAAACTAGTGGGAGCATTAGTCTTATGATTTGTTGTTTTTCTGAATCATTAGAAATGTGTAATAGATGCACAAGAGTTTCTCCATTTATTCGAAAAACAAGAATAAAGCGTTGCTAGTTAGACAGTATTTGGAACTGACAAACTAGTGGGAGCTTAGTTCTTCCAATTTTTTTCTAATCTTGAAAAAATCATAAATACAAAGTGTTGCTAGTTAGACGGTATTTGGAACCGATAAACTAGTGGGAGCTTTATTATGATCTCTCAAACCATTCGAACAAAGTGTTGCTAGTTAGACAGTATTTGGAACCGATAAACTAGTGGGAGCTTTGGTCTTATGATTTGACGATTAGAAAAATAGATAGTCCAAGCAAGTAACACTGAACATCCCACAGTTCAAGAGTAGTGTCTACTCAAACGAACTGCTAGTTCAAGACTGTTTCCATCTAAGGAAAGTCGAGAATGGGAAAGAATGTTTATACGTGTTAGTCATCTAACTATGTAGTTTTAAGGCTAAACCAAAAATAAAATTGGAAATTAGAGGATAAGGAAAGTGATTTCAGATCACTGACCAATGCATCCTTAGCAATTTTCTCGAAAGCTAAAGTTCTTTGGAAGAACTAGGTAGCTTTGCATAAAACGATAAATAAAATAGACAACGGGCAGTTATTTCAGATAGACTAGTGAGAGTGATATAAGAAAATGAATCTCGGATTCAAGTCTTGAGTATCACAGAAATTCATTTTCTATTTTCGGATTCGTTGGAACGACCGTATTTATTTTCAATAGGATAATTGGTTTGTCTTATTGACGATGAATATAACATTCGTAGCACGAACCCAAGACTCGGACTTTTGTTTGATAAAGTCAGAACCACTAAGAAATGCTGAATAGGTATATGTAACACATCTCAAACAATATAAACGCAAATGGTTTCCGTATTTAGATAAACGCTTCTATGCTATTAATTAGTGTATGTTCCATAAAAACAAGATCTGAAGATTGGCTTAGGGTGATTCCCTCCCAGTCAACATAACACTGTCTCAAAGGAACAATGACTAAGTTTCCTTTCAATCGGGAAAGGGTAATAGCTTTTAAAGAAGTCGCATAGCTTGTTCATAACGACCTTCGGGGTCTTATGAAAGATACAAGCTAGTAGGAGCTTTTGAAGTAGTGACATCTTGTCTGACAACTATTCGAGACTCCGGTAAGTTTATCCAAAATATTTGGAGGAAATCTCTGATTTCACCAGAGATAGAGTATTCCATACTCAGAAATAGGTTCTTGCGTAGTCTTCGGGACTGATGCTCAGCCTGCCTCCCAGTGAAATGTTTTCACTAAAGGATACACCATAAATTTGCCTTATATATTTATTGGTGTGCTACGATACGCTGCTGAACTCATTTAAGATATTGATTGCAAAATAACAGTTTACGTTGTAATGAAAAACCGAGAAGTCTACCTAAAAGATGCCTACGCATTTGTGGATAAGGAGTGAATTCGGCTCACCCCACTTCTGTAAATAGAGGCATTTAGCACCGAGTGCTTGAAGGTAGGACTGGAAATTTTGCATACACGTTCAGATCGTGAAATATCTTAATGCATTGAGTAAAGTTTGGTTATAAAACTCGTAAAAAATCAGAGAATGACGGTTATACTGTCAAACTCGGTCTAATAGAGTCTATAAATAACAACCTTAGATCTTGAAGTATTTGTACTCAAGATGTTACTAACTGATTTGTTCAGTCCACATCCAACACCGGCAGTTGGTGATAACACTAATAAAAACTACTAATCTAGATCAGTATATCGATCCACCCCGAACGTAGTGGGAGTATGGTTTGTCCATTACCCATTGCAGACCTTACGGTTACATAGGGTAAATTGATGACCTATAGTCCTTTGTGGGTGTGTAGGATCCCCGATCATGAGGTTGGTTTAAAAGCTATAACCCTCGTGAATGGAGTTTGATACTCCAGTTCTGTTGAAACTCTTGTAGAACCACCTGAGTATCTCAGGCCTAGTGGGAGTAATTGGCACTACACGGAGAAGATTCGAATGAATATGAAAGTTCAACTTTCAACGCAAAGCTGAGCAATTTAGGGGTGATTCCCTAAAAGGTAGAGAGTTAACTGCACCGTGATCCTCTTACCACTCGGCCTTGCTTGATTTCGTCGTAAGCGGTGAAATAGGGTGATTCCCTAAGACTTCCTTGCCGAACAACGGAATCTGAATTCATTCAGAACGGAAGGGTTTTTAGCTAAGAACAAATGGCGGATTCGTTACAAAGCAGAAAATAGGGGTGATTCCCTCAGACCTTTTTGCGAGACTAACGGTATCTTAATTTATTCAGAAAGAACCTTTGGCAGGATGCCTACCATAGCTTATATCCTTTAGGAATTAAAGCAAACCTCTAGGTCATTTCAAAGTCATATATTTTAATATGTAGACTTGACCAGAATGTTGATAAGTCTTTTGTAGACTTGACATCAATATTAGTAAAGTAGTATGTAGATTAGTGTTTGTGAATGGTAACACTGAAACAGTTGAAACAACATGGGTGTGTTATCTGAAGTCATGGTCTGACATGCCATCGGAAATCATTCTAAAGGAATTGATTCGCTCAAATTCTCGAGAATCGATTATTGGCAATCCCATCAATTCACCTGGTTAAGATATTCTTGCATTTATGCAACATTCAACGATGTAGTCTACCCTACCTCTTAGGAATGGTTGTCTAAACCTGCAGATGAATACTAAATGGGATGTTTAGTGAATCCTCAAGTCTCTTCGGGAGAATGAGGAATAATATGCTAGTATATTCAGGTGCAAACTAGAATATAAGTGATAACACTGATTCTGGCTTTATGTCAGATTGAGGATGATCGTTAAATCGATCTCGGTCTCAGTTTTTACTCATGTGATAAAGTATTATCCAGTAAGCCACCTCATTGTGAAAACATTGGAGAGGTAGCTCATAAGGATTTTGCAATCACTAGAGGTCATAAGCATATTGAAATCGTACCACCGGATTAGATGGAAAGGCAACATTTCGATCCTAAAGATTGACTTAAGACGCCAACCTTCCTAATCAGTGTACCAAGTCACATGGTATTCGGATTCTAAGTACGCGCCGGGTCACTGACCTACCCTACGGCGGCACACTCCGGTCGTGCTTGGAAGGATGAATTACTAAGATACGCTAGGAGGGTATGAATCTTGGGGATATGTCTCACTTGTTTTGAGCAAATGGGAGAATGTTGTAGATATAGATATAAAGGGTGTGCTCTAAAACAATTAATCCACTTGCCTTTCGTGCAAGTGGGAGATTGTTAGGTGTAGTGCCCGAAAGACAATTATGTAATTGTTTTAGGACAGAATTAATAATTCATCTTATTATATGCAAGTATGCTTATAATTAAGACACTACAGAAAATCCTAAGTACCTCGTATATGTAATCACATAACTCAGTGAGATGTACTTAAAATTAACTTAGTCCATAGCGTTGATTAATCTGAGTATGGGTCTCAAGATTAATATGCTAATAATGCACCCAGAACACTTTAGGTGTGACATGCTTTATCCGGATTTATCGGTAATAGGGTACCTAGTGGGCATTTATATATGATGATAATATATAGAAATTTGGACCAATTTGATTTGAGTTCTCGATATAATTCCGTGATCGAGAAGTCTTATCGAATCACAAGATGATCATATATGGATTAATCTCAATCATGAGGTGATCACAGACAACTGCTTAGACTAGGGTAGAGTTTGATGTGTTAGTAGGGATCACTTCGTAGTATGTGGTCCAACACTTCTCGTTGGCTTTATTCTGGAATGAGTGAGTAGTTTGTGCTATCACAGATATGGAATCCATTCCTTCCCTCGGGAAGTAGACAGATAGTTCCCTTATTTGTTAATCCTAGAAACTGATCGATCCCGGGAGTTCATGTTAGACTAATTAGCTACTAGTCCGGTATGTGAACTAATTGATCACTAGGGGGTTAATGGTAAATAAGGATAATATGTTTTGAGAAGGGTTTACGGAAATATCCCGACTCGAAATGAACAGTCTATGGAGGATTTATCCGTATGTAATGATTATATCAGTGGACGCTTATCAACTCATGGTTAAGTGTAAGTTATCTATATTCGGCAGAGTTCAGTTTCGGGTTTATGGTGGTGTAATCCCGGAATTAATAGTTTGAATATAATTGTTCGGTCTGACGAATAATTTTATTTAATTTATTGTAGCTACTGAATATGGGTCCATGGTCCCCAACGTGGCTCCTAACATATCATATGTTTTCTCGTCGTTTCACCTCAATTATAATTAAATAGTTGGATTGGACTATTTAATTGATATGTGGATTAATTGTTTAGTTGGACTAGATAATTAAATACACGGAAAAGAAATTTTTCGTGGACTCGGCCCAATGTGTCAAAAAATGCGTGGACCTTTATTTACTAGAGGGTGGGGTGCATTTTTGTGTTGATTAATTATTAAGGAATTAGTTTTCTTGGATAATTATTTAAAATGTGATTTATCTTTTATTTGTTAATTGATAATTCATGGAATATTAGATAATATATTTATTTATCCTAATTTGTTTGGGATATATATTATATTTATCTTTTATTTGGAATAAGGATTAATATAATAATTATCTCTGAATTATTAAATCCTTGGAGGACAAGGATTACTCTCCTATATAAAAAGAGAGTTCTCCCAAGCCTTTTGACAATGGAAAAACACGCCATTTTGTGTAGTATTATAGCTTGGAATTATCGGCTATAATACTTGGGTTCGAGTTTTAGAAAAACTTCGGGTTTTTCTAAGGTAGCATATCGAGGAGGTCAAGCGGCTTGAATCACCATCCACTTGGTGTTGCTTGGAGATACACGTCGGAAGACGATGGCTTCTCAATTCTTGGATCTTGGATCTCGGATTGTTCTTGGTGTTTATTCACAATAAACAGGTAAGCAATTTAAACCCCCTCGTAGGTTTAGATCTATTTATTTATGTATTTTGGTTGACTAGATCTAGATCTTGTACTTTCCGCTGCGTAATCGGGTGGATTTTGATCCATCCGGCGATATTACATCCTACAGGGAGGAGGCAACCCAACTATCAAGCACAAGAAGCGGCAAGAGCAGAACTCAAAACCATAATGGGGAAAAAATCGGATGAGTTCTCGTTCGTATCACCGTTCACTGAGCAGATCGAGAACTTCCCCTGACCTGAGGGGTTTAAGGTTCACAAACTAGACCCGTATGATGGATCTAAGGATCCCTAAGATCACCTACACCAATATCTGATGCACATGAATCTGTATTGTGCTCTAGATGAGATGAAGTGCAAAGCTTTCCCTCCTCACGAGCAGGGCTCGTGAGTGGTTCAGGAAGATCTCTGCGAGGTCGATCCCCTACTTCAAAACTCTTGGAAGGATGTTCATACACGTTTTCATCACATCCAAACCATTTTAGAGAAACGCAACTCATCTCCTCACCATCAAACAAAAGAAGGATGAGACCGTGCTACAGTATCTTCAGAGATTTAATGAAGAGTCCATACAGGTCCAGGACACAGATGAGCACCTTCTGGTAACTTCTTTCGTAGCAGGACTACATGAAGGAAGGCTATACGCCAAACTGAACAGCAAATTCCATCGCTCTATGGAAGAATGCGTCGAAGTGGCCTACAAGCATTGTCAAGGAGAAGCCAATCAGCTAAAAAAAGAGAATCGGAAAGAAGCGAGTCCAAGAAGGACAAACCTGAAGAAAGATGTGATAAAAAGAGGAAGCCAGTCTAGGACCGCATGTCGGCACCAGTTATAGATCGGCTTGACAAAAAAAGGAACTTTACAGGAGAGGGACTTCATTCCTCTGAACAGATCACGCAAGCAAGTTCTCGCACTGATGGAAATAGAAGGGCTGACCAGGACCCCGCCGCCAATGCAGGGACCTCCGGAGAAAACATAAAGTCTAGGTGGGAGGGGAAAGATCATAAATATTGCCTTCGGAAACTAATGAAACATCTACTAGAAATCTCAGACAATTCTGGGTAGAACTCTTCATCCACATGATTAAAAAAAAAAAAAAAAAAAACAAAGAACACTTTTGGGGCTCTTTTTGGATATATTCGATATATAATTGAAGTATGCTATACAATTATATGTGCATATGATAAACCATGATATATATGGCTACGCCCCAGGATTCATATGTTGTACAATGAATAACTTGTCACCATCTCTTATAACTTCAATGGAGTCGATTTCATCTCCTTCTACATCCATGACTTGTGCATTTTTTGCATCAAATCCAAACTTTTCACCTGCCATAGATCACATATATACATCAACCAACATATCAAACGTAAGTACCTAGAAACAACTGGGGTCGGATGCAAGATCCTGGGTCACGGGGACCGATACATAGTAGAAATTTTTCTTAAGTAGAAAAATGTATACGTATTTGCATCGATGCATCACACCTACTGGTGCACCACACCAAAAACACAGAATCAACCTTGGAAAAGTAAAATTTTGAGTCAAAAATCGATTTTTCCAAGGTCGATTCTCACGTCCAACCTTCGTAAAAGTCGATTTTTGACTCAAAAATCGACTTTCTCAAGGTCGATTCTCATAACCGACCTTCGAAAAGTCGATTTTTGACTAAAAAATCGAATTTTCCGAAGGTTGTTTTGGTGTGGTGTATCGGTTAAATCGGGGTGGTATATAAATTAATACTTCCTTTTAGCCTCATTGGATTATAGGAGAAACATTACTATATATATATTTTGTTTAGATGTATCACTTTTGTAATGACTATGTATTTTTATTTACAAATAATAAAAAATTTATGTCAATTTATTTGATTATTATTAATTATAGGGGTAGATATAAATTTTAAGCGGGGCAAAAAAAATACATAACACATATTACTTTTTTTCCGGATCCAAGAGGGGCGACCCCGTTACCAAGGTGGATCCGCCCCTGCAAACAACATTGCTAATAAAACAAAAAGAAAATTCAATATGATGTAAGTTACCTGCAATGTTTTTTAGCTCTGCAAGTGATAATGGCAATAGGATTAACTTTCCTGGCTCTGAGCAATGGCTCTTTCTTCTAGTCAATGGATGACCTTTATATACAGTCACCCTAGTGCTCTTAGAACTTATAACCTTATCGTTATGGCAACGTTTTTCTTCATCAAACCATTTAAACCCATGCACTACATCCGGGCTCACTGTTATTCGATGGTGGCCAAGATCTTGTTTTTCGAGCAATTCATTCAGATTCAAAGACAAAAGCTTGGGCTTAAGGAGATCATCTACTTGGGCACCGTTTATCAATAGAAGTTTCGCCATGTCTATGTGGTTTTCACCGAATGCAACTTGAATAGCCGTCGTTCCATGATAATCTTTTGAATCCACGTCAAGCCCGTGTTTCAAAAGTTCTTGGATAACCTCAATGTTATTTCTTTTTGCTGCTTTGCATAGAAGATTACCAGAAACATAGGGATCAGAAAGCGATGCCCAGTCGAAGAGCATCTGAAATGCAGAATGGTTCTTTGTTGCAATAGCATACCATATTGCAGTATTTCCTTGTATGTCTGATACACAATAATTCTTTTTATCAGATTTTTTTAAAAATATATCTAACATCATAAATCGTCGCGATTGCATTGATCAATGAGAAATAAGTTGATATTAATCTTTTTACCTTCTAAATACATGTCGCAAGCATTCTTTAAGAGCAACGCGATACACTCTTCATGGCCTTTAAGTGCTGCTAGATGCTGATAGATATATCATAGAAGACACATAAAAAGATTTGCATTCAAAAACAATATAATGTCTGATAGATGCATAGAAATGTCAAGAAAATAAAACTATTATGACCCAATCCATGTAAAAAATCATAAAATAAAACAATTTAAAGTAGGTTTTCTTCGTCTTCAATGGCTTTTATTCATTTCAGACTACGTTTTAATACCCGCAAACAATATATATTATTTCAATTGTTCGCAGAATTCCTTCTTTTCACATTTCAAAGTTATGAATATGTCTATCCGGATCCTATATCTAACTTTGAAAAGTATAAATTCACCTCAGACGTGTATCGATCCAAAGTATCTAGTGTGTATCCTTGTTAGATACGTAACAAATATAAGACACATTATCAAAAATAAGTATCCTCATATCATAGGGTGCAACTTGTTCTTTAAATGTTTGCGAATATTGGGAGAACTATCAAGAAGCAAATGTTGAACTACCATCTCTCCTAAAAAACTTAAGCTGCTAGGGAGGTAGATAATTAACATTATATCTCAATACGACCCTCAAGTGTGGGCCTATGGGGAGGTAGATAATTAACACTATATCTCAACACGCCATCTCAAGTGTGGGCCTGTAAAAGGGAAGAGATACCTGTGTGAGTCTATAAGAATATAGAGAGACCCGTGTGGACCTATGAGAAGGAAGATAGACGGCTAAATTACAATTTTGGTCCTCTAACTAGACACGTTTTTTGATTTTGGTCCTGGTTTTTCTCCGGCGACAATTTTAATCCTGTAAGTGGTCTTTTTTTTTTTTTGTAAAAATAGTCCTGAACGCCGGAAAGACCACTTACAGGACTAAAATTGTCGCCGGAAAGACCACTTACAGGACTAAAATTGTCGCCGGAAAAGACCAATTTTAGTCCTGTAAGTGGTCATTCCGGCGTTCAAGACTATTATTGCAAAAAAAAGGACCACTGACAGGACTAAAATTGTCGCCGGAAAAAAATCAGGACCAAAATCGAAAAACGTGTCTAGTTAGAGGACCAAAATTGTAATTTAGCCGAGGATAGACCAAACCTATAAGATGGGAGATAGGCCCAACAAGATTTTTTTTTAAAACTTTTTTTTATTATAGAAAATTGTGATTGGAGCAGGATTTGAACTCAGAACCTCCTACTTTGATACCATGTTGAACTACCATCTCTTCCAAACATTTGATACCATGTTGAACAACCACCTCTTCCGAAAACTTAAGTTGATATGGGGAGGTAGATAATTAACATTATATCTCAATAGCAAATGCACAAGATATGAAGAATTTTTGTTCATTATGAGTTATACTAAAAACTAGATACACACAATGATTTTATTCCAGTATTTTGTAATGCTATGCCTTACATAAACATACCAGAGGAGTTTTTCCTGTGGAGTCCCCTATATCAGGGTCCAACCCCACCTGGAGAAGCTCTTCCATATAATCAGCATTGCCCGTAACAGCAACCGTCAGCAAGTTGATTGACGAGTTTGTATCGCCATTTTTCTCTCCACCACCTTTGAGATTCTTGTTATGCTGCATTTTTTTCATCTGAATACATTATCCTCGAATTAACTTTATCCGTATCACAAACACGAAAAACAAAATTATTAATCAGGTAAAGGGTACCTGTAAAAAGTTGTTCATGATGATATCATTGTCTTCTTGTCTATTCTTCATTGCTGTAACAAGAATATTTGTTTTGAACCTCAACAATTGTGAGATTGTCTTGGTTCGAAATGTAAAATATTGAGGCCTGCTGTGGAAAACACCATCTTCCCCAAACATGTCACCGGACTTTATTGTCCAAATAACTCGCTCTTTATTCTTCTCGGAAGTGATTATTTCCACTTCTCCGGATACAATGATGTAAATATCTTCAGCTGTTTCATTCTTCAATATCACATCCTCTCTAGGTGGCAAGTATTCAGCCTTCACACCTACAGCCTAATTAATGATTGTCCACCTATGGCGTCAACAGGGGCGCGTTTGCAAGTTTTAAAAACAAAAAGATATATTAATTCAGTAAATTTGATATAAAGAATCATACCAGGTGGGCAAGAAGTTCCTTGGAAACGCCTTCGAATAGGTAAACTTTCTCAAGTGTTGGTAGAAACAAATGCCAATAAATATTTGTACAAATACTTGTTGGGAGTTGATCAGTCACATGTTGTTGATTTAAGCTATCAGCTTTGTTTCTTAAACTCATATAAGCAAGTATTTGCTCTCTTAACCTTGGGGGCAGCCGGTTACGTCGCACGAATTTCAATGCAGCTTCGACGCTGTTCCTCTGTATCATAAACCTTAAACATTTTATCTCTTATCTAATCAAACAAAAAAATGGAAATGGGTTCTATGTAAGTATTCTTACGAATTCCATTGTGTGACGGCTTCCCTCAACGATCAAGTTTGTAATGTTTCCAATAATATAAGCAGTGAGACCAAGGTTAAAGAGAAGGAAGACAATGATGAAGGACATTTCTGAACTGTTCACTGCATGCAAATCACCATATCCAACTGTGGTCATGGTGGTCATGGACCAGTATAAAGATGATATGTAACGGAATGAAATAGATGTATCCCTGAAGTTCGGAACTGCCGTTCCAAGCCATGTGTCCCCATGCTGAGGATTTCGATCGGCTATCATGTAGTACATACATCCGGCACAATGCACCGGAAACAATGTGATCTATAATGAAAAAAATTAACATTAGAAACAATATTATTACGTTTATCATCTCGCCCTCTGGGGGGCTATTCCTCTAAGGCTTACATTCGATGAGCTCTTCCTTCGTAGGAATTACGAAGGTATAGTACTCAGGACCAGTCTACATTCATTTCATTACAGTCATTCATTTACTTCAGATACTTCCCCTCTTATTACAACAATTTCGTTACTCATTTCAGTACAATTTTCATGCATTCTTGTTTGATCATTTCCTATTCAGTGTCACTACTTACTACACTTGGACTTCACTCACATTTATAAATTATTATTATTATTATTATTATTATTATTATTTCCTTTTCTTACTATAAAATACATTAAAAATTTGAGAACTATGTAAATATTCACGTTTATTCTCATGATTCCCTCGTGATTATGCCTTTTTTACTAAGCTGTGAGCTCACTCCTGCTACAACAGTCTCAGAGGAAAGTGATGCCGGTGATGATGAATATGAATATCCAGCTAGGGATTTCTTCTATGCCATCTTCATAGCATGTCTTAGGATGCTCGTAATTTCTATGATTTCCTTTTGTTATCTGTGTGGGCGGCGGATCCCATGTTTGAGGCATATGTTGTTTTTCAGTACTTACGCTTTTCCTTTCTAATATGCGTGAATAGTTGTGAGGATTGAGGTTGGAGATTACATTGAATATTTTGTATAAGTGGATATTGTTTCAGGATCTTGTTGTTTCTATTTATAGCAGTTATTGGCATTGGGAATGTAGGATGCACCAAAAACATGGAGGTTGTCTATGTTGGCACAGTAACCACCCTCCCGGCCCGGTGTCACTAGTTCACCGGTGACCATGCTAGATGTGGACATCACAACTTTTTCATATTCTTTTTATGTTATTTTTTTAAAAATCTGATCTTTTGCTCTTTTGCTTTAAATTCTTTATTGTAATTAAAGGTTGACGTACTCAATTGTCACAGATTGTGCACGTGCCCAATGTAGTTTCTTATTCTACCCCTAGGGTAAGTTTGGGTCGTTAGAATGGTAACAATGGCTAAATGCCTACATAAACGGAATCCGCGAATTTTAAAATGGTTTGGACCAAATATGACTTGGTGGTCTTGGAAAAATAAGATTTAAGGACTTATTGGTCTTCCTGTAAAAACCACTCATGTAAAATTTTATGACTGGTTGAAAAATGATGACACAGTGGTCTTTTTGTTGATCCTAAACCACCATAAAAATCGCTGAAATGAATCAGCCGTTCGCCTGAAAAATGTTGAGAGACTCGCTGCATTGTGCTGCCCATTATTTAATAGTTTTTCTACTAAGTATTAACTAAAGATTAGAAATATGTGTACTTGTAGTAACTTGAATTTACTCACAAATAGGAGCCAAGCGCATCTGACCGAAAAATAACTGAATCTAATGTCCTTTTCAAGCCTGCAACACATATGCAAAACCCATCAGTAATAGTGTTAATTATTAGTATAATCAATTGCAAAATGCAGAACCAAAAAAGTATCAATTTTTTTTTTTAAATCTATATAGTCTGGATTGAATATATATAGAGGATTATAGGTATGAAACGACTTCATTGACGTGGTACATGAAGGTCTGCGATGATGCATGATTTGAAGCACGATCAATTTCAATATGTTGAATATAGCCGTTAATTAGGTAGTTAATCCTATTGGATTAACTACCTAATGCCGATCGAAGAACCTTCTGGTGGAAATTATTATTATTTGAATCAACAACGGTACACACACAAAACTGTTGCAGCTTTCTTAGCAAGCAATCTAAGGGATGAAATGATAACAAACACTTTGTCAATCAAGATTCCATACTTTCAGCTTCATTCATGCCAGATAATTAATGATTTGACAGCAGGTAAAGTAACATATGGATACTTGACTCAGGAGGTACAAATCTTATAATATATGGTTTGAATTCCTTTTCTAAGTTTTTTCACAAGGTTGATAATGTTATTGTTAGTCTTCCTAATGGTAAAAATGTGTTGGTCACAATCTTCCTAGTCATAGATTGAAAATGCTTGTGAAACAAAGCTCAGATATAATGAGTCCTAATGAAGATATCTTTCATGTGTGTCCTTTAGCAAAAATGCAAAAGATTAAATTTCCTTTTGACTAGTTCAACTGTACAATCTACTTTTGACTTAGTTCCTTTGGGGTCCTTATAGATTCCTACTGTAAAGCCCCACATCGGTAAAATAATGTTCTGCTCACCCCCATATAAGTGTGACTGTATGAGACATAAAGTTCTTGTCAACTCGGGTTAGCCCTTTTAGACCAAGCGAGGACGACGGTCTAAGCAGTTGACCGGACAATTTATGACTCATTTAGCGCTATCAGGTCTGGGGTCTGGGGGCGTTACACCTACTATTCATGGTCATAAGTACTTTCTTACTGTTGACAACAAAACATTTCCAAATTTGACCCTGGGAGTGTTCCATGCATTCACCTAGGCTTATCTCATTCAACAAAAGGTTACATTCTCTACGATCTCCAAACCAAGCAGATTATTTGTCCAAGAATGTTATGTCCTATGAGAAATGGTTCCCATATGCTAATTCTTACAAGCCATTAACAACTGAAGAACAATCGACTTGCTTACCCATGCCTTATCAAACAGAACAACCCATGCCTAATGGGGATTCTAGTTCCAATGTAAAAAATGCTCCTATAGTTAGGAGGTCTCAAAGGAACAAAAATACACCTGCTCACTTGTAAGATTATGCATGTTCACAAGTAGTAAAATCAACTTCTCCTCATGATTTTACTCGGTCTCTTAGCTATGAAATTGCGTCCAATTCCCATTAGGTTTTTGTTTGTAACAAAGATAATGAGACGCAACGTACAACTTATGCTCAAGATGTTAAATCAAATAACTGGAGAGATGCAATGAATTAAGAGATTCATGCTCTTGAAACTAATAATACTTGGGAGGTCTCTCCATTACCTTCAGGAAACAATCCAATAGGCTCGAAATAAATGTACAAAATCAAGTACAAACTTGATGGAACTATAGAAACGTACAAGGCTAGGTTAGTTGCCAAGGATTATACAGAGACCTATGTTCTTGATTACCAAGAAACATTTTCTTTTATGGCAAAAAATGACTACCATCAGAGTTCTTTTATCATTATCAACAACAACGGGTTGGCATTTACATCAGTGTGATGTTAACAATGCATTTCTTCCTGAGGATCTCCAAGAAGAAGTATACATGAGATTACTTTAAAATAACTTTATGGTAACAAACACGCAATTACACAGTGGAACTCAAAACTCACACCGAATTTCTTAAATATTGGGTTCCAACGTTCCGAAAATGATTATAGCTTATTTACTAAAGTGATAGAAGGACAATTTATAGATCTTCTAGTTGCTGACTACAAGATATTACCACAGTTTAAAAAATTCTTCATAAGCACTTTCAAATCAAGGAAATTGGGAAACTGAAGTACTTCTTGGTCGGTTTAGAGGTTGGCAAAAATGCTACAGGATTATTCTTGTCTCAAAGAAAAACGCTCTAAGTCTGTTAGAAGAATTTGACCACCTAGGTGCTAAACTAGTCTCGACTCCAATGGAAAGCAAATCTTCTTTACAACAAGGCGATTCAACTTTGTTACCTGACAGAAATGTCTACAAAAAACTTGTCGGCAAGTTGATATACCTCGATCACATTCTCTATACCTGACATTATGTATGTATTTCAACAGTTAGGCCAATTCTTAGATGCAACAGGAAATTAAGCTACCGAACGTAGGAATTCTTCATTTTGTTGATAACTAACTAGTACCTACTGCATTCACAGACTTAGATTGGGCTGGTTGTATTGAGACACGTAGACCTATAACTAGTTATTGCATGTTTTTGGAGGATTCTTTGGTGTCGTGGCGTGCCAAAAAGCAAACCATAGTGCCTAAAAGCTCTGCAGAATTTGAATACGGAGCCATGACCACAACAGTCTCCGAAATTCAGTGGATACTACAATTCCAATCACACATCCTATATCTATGTACAAAGATAATCAGAGTGCAATGCACATTGCTTCCAATCCAGCTAGTATTTCATGAAAGAACAAAGTACATTGACATTGATTGTCATATAGTTCATGAAAAGCTTCAAACTGGGCTGGTTAAGCTTCTGACATTGATAATATGCTAAGAATTAATGGCCTTCTAGGAAGCTAATTCCCACACAACAAGTGAAATGACTGTTTCTTCAGCCCAGATTCAATCCGCACCAATACTTTTTTATACCCAACATTATACAAAATACAATGAAACATACTCCCACGTCAATGAAGATGCATTTAAATTTATTTTTTTAATTTATTGAAGATTTAAGGAATGAAGTTTGGGTAATAAGTCACCTCCTGAAGAAACCTCTGACACGGCGGAGACGCCATAACCTGAGCATCCCGAGAAGCGAATAAGTGACGCCGGAGTGAACTTTCCCGGTAATGTGGAAGCTAATTATCTCGAAGGGAACAGTTGAAGCCACATCCATTACAAACCATGTAGACAGATACCTGAGTGCTAAAGGCTTTTATTAAATTTTTATTAAGAAAATAAGCATTTTTTTTTAATTACATTTTTTGAAAGGTAAAATAAGCATTTCTTTTTTTTGAAGAAAAAAGTAAGCATATTGGAAAAAATTCATTCACAAGAATCAATAATATGTATGTTACAAAATAAAGTATTAAAATAATAAATATTGCTACGTCAAATAATATTGTTAAAATAGAGGATCAAGAATGTAATTATCTTTTCCCTATATAAACCAATATATATATATATATATATAGAAGGAAAATAAGAGAAGAGTTCAATCCGTCAGGTAATTAACCAAGTCAAGAGAAAGAGTAGTATACTCGATCTCGCCCATTTCAATGTCTTATTCAACAAGCTTTCTTCCAAAACAACAATCATGAAAATGTTTATATAATTAATTAATGCCAGTTAATTAATTAGAGAACAGCAAATTAATTAATTAAAGGCATGCAGATCATCATCAGACACAGACCTGGTGGCGATCTTTCGGGGATCACGAACAAGCAGCTGAGTCCTGGAATCAATATACGCCACAAAGAATGTTACGAGTATATCTACACAAAAGAACATACCCACAACGTTGTCTGCAATGAACATAAATCTTTCTTTTTCGAGATGAGATTTCAGAAATGCAATCTCGAACGGGCAAGCCCACGCCGAATACGCTACCAATATCACCATAACCGTCTCCCAACACCTGCAATAACATTATAAGGTTTGTTTAAAGACTTATGCATTGACTTGGTAAACAAATAAAAACAAGATTTGTCACCTGCATGCATAACCCGGGCCGAACTCCGGATTAGTCGGACTAGTGGGTTCCAGCCAAAAAAAGAAAAGAAAAAGAAAAGATTGGTCACCTGTATTTTGAATCCATAGGAGAGATGATTCCTTTAGGCTTGAAATGATTTTGTGTAGAATCGGAAGCACCTAAAGGCGGGAGAATGAACTTTGACAAGTACCGTAAGTTAAGATCTTCAGGTATGTTATGATCATTCAAACTTGCTGCCTCCATTTCCACATGAATCTTTGGGTTCTTATATGTTAAATCGTCTCCCTTTTCTTTATCATCATCATCATCATCACTCTTTTTCATGCTCAAGTTTGATTTACAACGTTGATCAGGCGAAAACTTCAACTCCATATTCACTACTGTTTATTGGCTATTGGATTAAAGAAATTAAGAACACCCAAGATTAGAGCTTATATAGGCTTAATTTATTGGGAGAGAAAGGTGGTTTTGGATATGGAGAATGATGATTTCAATAATTAATGTTGAAAGGGAAATGGTAAAATAGGTGTGGGATGTGGAGTTGATCATAGACAAACGAGAATTTTTCCATGATCTTGGAAAATGGATTGTTATATATGAATGTTGTTTTTATTAATATAAGGTTCCAGAAAACGATGGTTTGATGGATCTAATTATTTTAATGGTGAGTTAGATTTCTAATACTTATAACGGTAAAAATATAGAATTAATTAAATTGTTATAAATAAAATGAATATGTCGACAAATATATCCCACATGTCTTGTCAGTAAAGTGACTTAAACTCTACATCTGATGAAACCAATCTGAAGACTCAGTTGTGTGATGGACAACTGAGTAGTGTATTCAATTCTGTGCATCAGTAGGGTGGAGTCTACTGAAGCTTCTATCGGCAGAGTGAAGTCTCATTGAGTCAATCGAATCTGATGAGGTCCCAAATCATTAATTACGTTATGTGACAACTATGCAGTGTCATTAAAATGAGGACACGTGTAAGGATATTTATGGCATATCAGACAAAGATTCCTGGCGGCTAGGGTTTAGGGATTTGTGCCTATAAATACAGTTGTAGTTGCATTATCTGTGTGTGTGAAATCTGTAACTCAGTGCATAATAATAAAGATATATTTTCTGCCCGTGGTTTTTTTATCTCTCTCACTTTGAGGGAGGTTTTCCACGTTAAATCTGTGTTTTTCTTGTTTTCTGTTATCTCCTTTGATTATTTGCGTTTGATTGCATCTGTTTCTATTTCTTGCATCTGAAATTATCTTCTTCCGTCATAACAAGTGGTATCATAGAGAGGTTCTGGAGAAAAAACAATCTGTATGATCAGCTTCATCTTCACCAAGACCTTCAGCAAGGTGCTAGGATCTGTGATAAAGTTGTGATCTTTAGCAAGAAAAGATGTCAGCAGTAAACGTGAAAATCGATAAATTTACAGGAAGGAACAGTTTTGGTCTGTGGCAAATCAAGATGCGTGCACTGTTGAAACAACAGGGTTTGTAAAGTCCTTTGTCTGACAAACCAAATACAAGTGCAGCAGATTTTTCCAGTCTGGAAGAGAAAGCACATTCAACCATCATGTTGTGCTTATCTGATGAGGTTGTTGAGGAAGATACCTCAGCCAAGTTGTGGAAGAAGCTTGAAAGCCTGTATATGACCAAGTCACTGACCAACAAGTTGTTGCTGAAACAGAGGTTGTTCAGTTTAAAGATGCATGAAGGGAGTCCACTGAGGGGCCATCTTGACCAGCTGAACACAATATTACTTGATTTAAGAAATATTGATGTTAAAATTGAGGATGAAGATGCAGCCCTAATCCTGTTGGTGTCATTACCGGCATCATATGAAAACTTTGTGCAGTCTTTCATAGTTGGGAAGGATGCAGTAGCTTTAGAGGATGTAAGGTCTACCTTACATGCCAGAGAGCTTAGACACAAGGTCTTTGGGACATAAAATCAAGTCTTTGGGCTAGTTGCTAGCTAATGACAATAGTGGAAAAGGATATGGATGGAAGAAGAAAAAGAAGTCGTGGTCCAAAGGTCCTAAGTCTACTGATGTATCCGTAATTATTATAAGGAGCGGGGACATTGGAAGTCCAATTGTCCAAGGAAGAAGAAACAACAGGGAAGGCAATTCGCACAAGAGCCTTAGCTCTTGAGCAATCGATGAGGATCCGGTTCTAGTTGCAGGGATTCTACACACCATAATGATGTGTGGATACTTGATTCTGGAGCATCCTACCATATTTGTCCAAACAGGGAGTGGTTTTCCACTTATGAGCAGATAGATGGTGGTCAAATATATATGGCCAACGGCAAGGTTTGCAAAGTTGTGGGAATTGGCTCAGTAAAGTTAAGGACAGAGGATGGTAAATTCTGTACACTGAAAGATGTAAGACATGTTCCACACATGACCAAGAATTTGGTATCTCTCGTCCTCTTGGATGACAAAGGGTTCAATTTCAAGGGTGAAGGTGGACGGTGAATGTTTTCAAAGATTCGATTGTAGTCCTCAAAGGCATCAAGAGGAACCTTGTATATATTACAAGGATCTCATCAGATCTGCATCTTCTTTGTTGCATCCTCGAGTTCACTGATCTCAAGAGACTCACGGTGTGGCACATGAGACTTGGTCACATGGGTGAAAGAGGTATGCAGGTTCTTTCTTCAGCAGGTTTTCTTGGGGGATATAAGGTCAAGAATCTGGACTTTTGAGAACATTGTGTGTTTGGGAAATTGCATAGAAGTAAGTTCTCAGCAGGGTTGCACAACATAAATGCATCACTTGATTATATCCATTCAGACTGCTGGGGTCCGTCAAAAGTTGAGTCATTGGAAGTTCACAGATATTTTGTGTCATTCATATATGCCTATTCAAGGATGACTTGGGTGGTATGATGAAGAACAAAAGTGATGCATTCAGTAACTTCAAGCAGTGGAAGGCCCTAGTGGAGAATCAGTTGGGCAAGAAAATCAAGAAGCTTCGCATGATAATAATGAGTGAATTACTGGAATGATTTTGATTCATTTTGTGCAAATTGAGGGTATTGCCGGACATCATATTGTAAGGAATACACCTCACAGAATGGAGTAGCTGAAAGGATGAATCAAACTCTACTGGAGAGGGCAAGATGTATGCTTTCTCAAGCTGGTTTATCAAGGAGATTTTGGGTAGAGGCTGTAAAAATAGCTTGCTATTTAATCAATAGGAGTCCTCACACAGGAATCAATCTCAAGACACCATTTGAGATATGGTTAGGCAAGCCTGCTGACTACTCAGTTCTAAGGGTTTTTGGGAGTACAGCTTACTATAATGTTAGTGAAGGGAAGTTGGAGCCATGAGCCAAGAATAGAGTGTTTGTGGGGTAAGGTGATGGAGTGAAGGAATATAGAATTTGGTCATCAGCAGAGTCCAGAGTAATCCTCAGCAGGGATGTTGTGTTTGATGAAAATTCTATGTTAAACTCATCAGTGGGGAGGTCTACTGAGTCTGAAACCAGTGCTGAATATGATAGTGTTGGGAAACAGGTGGAGCTTCAGGTGGAGTCTACTGATATGCAACGATCAGTGAAACCAAATCAAGACTATACCGACCGGATAATAAACTGAGAATCCGATTCAAGCCACTCATCGAGACCTCAAGTAGGGCATCATACAAACATTAATCAGCAGAGTCTAGATGCCAGCAGGCCTAGAAGATCTAATGTTGGGATACCTTCAAGGATATATGGGTATGATGATTTGGTGGATATGCACTCCAAGTTGCGTAAGAGGTAGAGGTTGTTGAACCTACTACTTACTGAGGCGATGATGACATGTATGAAGCATCTCGGTGGCATGCACCATGAGAGATGAAATGGAGTCATTGTTGAAGAACCGGACTTGGGAATTGGTTAAATGACCTCACCGACAAGGGAATTGTGACTTGTAAATGGATTTTCAAGAAAAAGGAAGGAATAACTAAAGGCGTAAGGGTCGTATAAGGCGCGTTTGGTTGCAAGAGGATTCAGTCAAAAGGAAGGGGTTGACTTTGATGAATTATTTTCACTAGTGGTCAGACACACTTCAATCATGGTGTTACTAGAAATGGTGGCACAACAGGATCTGGAACTTGAGCAATTAGATGTGAAAATTGCTTTTCTACATGGTGAGGTGGATAAGGAGATATACATGACACAGCCTGAGGGCTTTCAAGTTCCTGGCAAGGAAAATAATGTTTGCAAGTTGAAGAAATCATTGTATGGTTTGAAGCAAGCTCCAGGCGATGGTATAAAAGGTTTGTGATTTTATACTTCAACGAGGTTACAATGAAGTCCTTATGGATCATTGTGTATATCATGATCTATTGCAGATGGATCTCATATCTATCTTGTCTTGTATGTGGATGACATGTTGATTGCTGTTGTAAGGAAGTCTGATATTCAAAATCTGTAGAACCTTCTCAGTGCTGAATTTGAAATGAAGAATTTGGATGCAGCCAAGAAAATCTTGGAGATGGAGATCTGGAGAGATAGAAGTCAGAAAAAATTATTTTTGTCTCAGCAGGGTTAGTGCAGAAGATATTGTCCAAGTTTGGGATGTCTGCTGCAAAACCAATAGATACTCCTATGGCATCAAATGTTCATTTGTCTGTTTATGCTTCACAGTCAGCTGAAGAGAAGGAGTATATGTCAAAATTTCCTTATGCTAGTGCAGTTGGCAGTTTGATGTATGCCATGGTATGCACTAGGCCTGATTTGGCTCAGGCAGTCAGTGTTGTCAGCATGTTTATTGCTCAACCTGGAAAGGAGCACTGGAAAGCAGTTAAAAGGATATTCAGGTACATGAGAGGTACATCTGATATTGGTCTCATTTATGGAGGTGATGTTGGTCTGGTCACAGGCTACTGTGATACTGATTATGCAGGTGATGTTGACAGTAGAAAATCGATGACTGGTTATGTGTTTACATTGGTAAATGCAGTGGTCAGCTGGAAAGCTACTCTTCAGGATACAATAGCCTTATCAACTCATCAAGGCGGAATACATGGATCTTCTTGAGCTGGCTAAGGAGAGGTATGGTTGAAGGGCTAGTCAGTGATTTAGGGTTGCATCAGGATCAAGCTGAGATATATTGTGACAGTCTAAGTGCAATATGCTTAACCAAGGATCAGGTTCATCATGAGAGAACCAAGCATATTGATGTCAGGTATCATTTTCTAAGAAATGAGAAGAGGGTTTTAGTGAAGAAGATCAGCACCAAGGATAATCCTGCTGACATGTTCACTAAACCAGTTCAGCAGAGTAAGTTTCAACTTTTCCTGGACTTACTGAATATTTAAAGCTTGTAATCTGTTTCTGGAAACTCTACTGAGGGCAGATCAGTGGAGTGGATGTTGTGGGAGATAGTCTGGTACAAGTACATCTGGCATTGACGAATGCATCTGGTACAAGTACATCTGGTTATGCAATCTGTTTTGACTCTAGTGATAGTTGAAGTAAATGTGGAGATTTTTCAGTAAAGTGACTTAAACTCTACATCTGATGGAACCAATCTGAAGACTCAGCTGTGTGATGGACAGCTGAGTAGTTTATTCAATTCTGTGCATCAGTAGGGTGGAGTCTACTGAAGCTTCTGTCAGCAGAGTGAAGTCTGCTAAGTACTGAATACAACAGGGTCCCACATCTGTTAATTCTGTTATGTGACAGCTATGCAGTGTCATTAAAAAGAGGACACGTGTAAGGGTATTTATGGAATATCAGACAAAGAATCCTGACGGCTAGGGTTTAGGGATTTGTGCCTATAAATACAGTTGTTGTTGCATTATCTCTGTGTGTGAAATCTGTAACTCAGTGCATAATGATAAAGATCTCTTTTCTGCCCGTGGTTTTTTATCTCTCTCACTTTGAGGGAGGTTTTCCACGTTAAATCTGTGTTCTTCTTGTTTTCTGTTATCTCCTTTGATTATTTGCGTTTGATTGCATCTGTTTCTATTTCTTGCATCTAAAGTTATCTCCATCCGTCATAACATGTCTCTCCCATCATCCTCTGTGGCAATGTTTATTGTTTCACACACTCCCCACCACACAGCAGAGATTTTAAGCTCGGAGCTCCTTTTTTTTAATAACCGCGGAATTATGGCTAGATACCTTATAGGAGACCCGTTCCTGGGGTCAGGCCAACGCCATGTCTAAGGGCCTCCCTCAAAGCGTGTAATTTTAAGGCTCTGTTTTCATGTTATACTTATGTATATTAGGTCCTTTTTTAACAAACTAAATTATTGGTAAGGCTTAAAATCATAACTAAATTCGGCTAAAAAGTTTAATCAATTCCGTTACGGTTTTTATCCGTTCATCAACATAATATACCCAAAAATAATAATTGTTACACTATATTTCTTCACATTGTCCAGGGCCCTAAAAGTTTTTTGGCTTAAGGCCCTTGATTACACAAAGACGGCCCTGTGTAGAAGTGACTTTTTCTAAAGATGCAAGAGAGGTGGCCAAAGCCAAACCAACCCAGAGAGCATATCCCGGGTTATGAAAATCAACGTGAAGCGCCAAGTGCCATCAATTACATTTCATTCAATAGTCGATATCCCCGCGTTCTACATGTGTTCTATAATAACCGCCCCATGATCCATGATTTCTCCATTAAATCCTCGTAACCGATCTATGTCTTCATGCACAGTCTTAATGTTGCTTAACACACTCCCCACGAGGGAAGCTTATATAAATGATCATCATCCTCGTAATCAAGGTACACATATTATTACTGCAAATATTCCGGCTTATTCTCATTTCATACACATTTCTCTATATCATTACTAACTTGAGTATCAGAGTAGCCCCCCAAGAGGCAAGCTCTGAGACCCCTAACGCTTTGCGTGTTTTTCAGGCCCACATTCACATCCACCAAATATTTACTTGGATCATCCACCCGAGGTCCATTTACCCGCATCGTAATCAAAATCATACCCAGATGGTATCTGGTATCGTCATTAGTTCAAGAAGGAGGGTCTTCGAAATCTTGTGTTTTCAAAAACATTTAGTCATGAAACACGACTCGTAATAGCAAAGCCATTCAGGGTGGCAAAGAGACTCGTGACAATAAGTATAAGGTCGTTCAAAATACAATTGAATGCAACAACGAGGAGACTAATGCACCTAGAGAATGTGTACCTCCATACAGGACGCAACAAGGACATACAATCCGGCACAAGCAATAGAGAAGAGCAGACTGACATCGCTCAAGCCATGCTAAAATTTTACCAACAATTGATGGGTGATAATCGAGAGATGTTTGATTCTCTTATGGAGCAAGGGAGGCAAGTAAAAAGGACATGAAAAAGGGTAGATGCAGCAAGGATACCTAGGAGACATGAAGAAGAGGTCTCTAAGACAAAAAATAGCAAGCTAGAAAAATAAGATGAAATCTCTTCTCATCCAGGGTTGCGAAAGGCTGCCCAAGATGAGATAGACCAGCTTTTGGGAAAAACCAAGAAAGTGGCGTACATCACACCTCCATTCATCATCCATAAAGAGCATTATCCAAGACCTGCTGGGTTGAAAATGCCTAAGATAGAGCCCTATGATGGGACCAAGGATCCTGAAGATCATTCGCATCAATATATGCAAACATATTTCTTTACTGTGCACTGTTGAAATGGTGTCCTAAACCTAATCGGGTTGGACCGGATCCGACCGGGTCGGGTCGTTTACAGTCTATTTTAGTTCATGTAACAACTTTATTATGATTAATAAAAGCACTTTTGTTATTATATATCTTGTTTATCTTCATGTTATTGAATGTATATATATAGTAATGTCCTTAGTATTAACTGTGATAGAGAAACCATTATAGTGATTATGGTTGATGAGATCTCTAATCATTTTAATAAATTTGGTACTTAAATGTCTTTAGTCGTATGTACTGTCAAATGGGACATTGATAGTACGATTAGACTAGCACGTATTGGATGTCTTCTATTTTATTGAAGGTAGGGATAGATCTCGTCTATCAAAGTGTAGAGATGCTTGGACTGTACGTGGACGTGTATTAGAGAATGCGTACGTTAGAATGACCCACTTACATTAAATGTCGCAGTACGTGGCAGTTGTGTAATTATCCTAAGACCGGAGTCTTTATGGCATCACGGTGTGGATTGTCATGCTTTGACACTATTGAGGTTTCCCCTAGCCAAGGGCGATCATGCGGTAGTGATTGGGTATGATATTGAAGTATGCGTAGGATACATGTTTGTTCGTCCGGGAATCGCTTATCCTATGATTAGGAGTGAATATCCGAAATGACCTTCTTATAAGGAATGTCTAGCTCTCGAGAATCTTTGCAAAGTGGGAGTAAATGAGTTATTCCGAGAGAGCATGATATACATATTATAAGATACGATCATTAATGTACTAACACTCAAGATACGATTGTATGGATATTATTACAGCGATAGGATTCTATTTACACAGTAACTATTTCACATGAAAGGTAGTAGTCATTGCTTTTGACTCTTCCAACGATTGGCGGTCACGGTGTGTTGCTAGATGTTATCCCGTGATCGTTAGGTATGAAGGGCATTTTCGTAATTTGCACTTTATGTCTACGGCAAACATATTCGGAAGCCTATTGGGTCATACACATAAGAACATCTAGCCGGATTAAAATGCGGTTATAGTGATTACCAAATAAGGAAAGTTTATCTCGACTCTAAAGTGTTATAGTAAATAAATTAATGTGACGGTATTTATTTATTATGAATAAATTACAAGATATTAATATTCCGGATGCCAATATTGGCATATGGGGCGTAGGTCATAGTGTATAAGATACACTTGTATTGTGCAATTTAATTAATAAGATTACCATAATATTAATATTGGATATTAATTGATTTTGGAAAAAAAGATTTATGGTAATAAGATAAAGATATTCAATATAGGATATTGACGATATCTTAGATTTATTTAATATAAGATATTAAAATAAAAGAGATAAATCTATCAAAGTGATTTTCCTTATTTTATTAGGAAAATGTTTTTCTTTCTCATCAATCTACTAGAAGCTTTTCCTAATCAGATTAGGAGGCATTGGGGCGCCACCTACCCCTATATAAGCAAGGGGTTGGCTATCTCTTTTGTACATAACAATTCCAAGAGCTAATAGTTCTTGAGAAAAATAGAGAGCTTCTTCTAGAGAGTGTTAGAGAGAGAAAAATGCCGGTCTAGCAACCGGATATTTCTAGTAGCAATCCAAGGAGGATTCTGGCAAGGAGTTCGTGTGGATATTGATAGAGGCCGGACACGTGGACGGCTCGCGTACACTACTACTCTCCGTTGGCGGTCAAAGCGTCGATCTTTTAGATCAACCAAGGTAATCACCGTCAACTACTTAATGTGTTTATTGTATTAAACGAAGTCGATCTTGGGATCCGAAATCAAATTTTAAATTCCGCTGCGTAGACTAGTTGATTTTCTAACAGTGGTATCAGAGAAAACTTCAAACTTAAGCAATAACACTAATTAATTTGCATAGAAATTAATCGATAGATGCAAGATATAGATTCGTGAAACGATAAAACAAAAAAAATATAATTGATGAGGGGCTCGGCCGATCGGCGGCGGCCCCCACCACCGCGGAAACCGCCGGCGGCGTCGGCGCCCCTAGGGATACTGGCGTCGGCCGGTACTATCGTGGGGTTGATCGATTTTATTTTTCGTTTTGTGATATTTATTGTGCATTGATATCTCCTTAGTTTAGTTGTGTCATGTGGATAACTAATGGTTCAGATAGTTTGGGGCATTGGGATGCCATATGGCATTTAAATAATATTGGTCTTTCCAAAATTTGTTTGGAATAGGCCTAGGCCCTTTCCAAATATTTGATTTGGGAAAAGACCTAGGCTTAGGCCTATGCCTTTTTCAAAATTTTGATTTCGGAAATGGTCAAGGGAGATGCCTTTTGGTTTAGGAAACCAAAGACATCCCTTTTGATTAAGAATTAAAAGGAAAGAAACTAAAAGAGACCTAATTTTAATTTTGATTTAATTTTGAATAGTTCTTATTAATTAAAATTAAAATTGAAATCGATTAAAATTAATAGTTAATAATTAAACATTAATCAATTATTTGATTTGATAAGACGCAAGTAGTTAAAAGTTAATTTATCTTTTTTCATAAGATATTATTGTATGGATTATATGTGTAGATATAGTATGATTATATGGACCCCGATTGATCATGGACTCGACCAATATGATAGATGAGATTGATTTACTTTATGTTGGTTTTTCAAATTATCCTAGACCATTATGAAGAACTTGACCTAGTTTACTTTCTGCATTTAACCTTTTCCCGTTAGCTCCCCCCGTGTGCGGCGGGTGTAATTATTTATTAGATAGATTATTATGTAACAAGAATGGAGCAAGAAGTTGAAGACGAAAGAGAGATAAAGATCCCATTGGCGATGACGCAATAAAGATCCTATTGGCGGTTGCAGCTACCCTTAGATTGTGACCCGCGGTTTCGTCAGTTTGTATTCGAAACCGCACTTAGGGAAAGTCCATGATCATACCGGTTATTTTTGTGCGCGGAATGGTGTATGTTTTACTTTATCTTGATAACGTAGAAATATGCACGCTTAGATGAGACCACAATTTAATTAGAATTAATTAAGTGAATTAATTTAAAACTATTCCCATGACAAAAACTGAGTTAAAATTTGTCTCCCAATATTATAATGACGGTGAAGAGTTCTTGTTCGGTTCCAACTGATCGGCCACGTCGGTAGTTGACCTACCTTGGGTATATCGTTATTATCGAGATATGATCGTTATGAGATCTCATGAATATTTGGGTTATGACTCAACTAAGAATCTTGTGGTGATTAGCCCACGCCAGGACCACCTGATTTTAGAGACAAGGGGTTGGCTATCACATAGAGATGTGAACTGTCAAGGAGTTGACTAGTCAACCAATGGAAGTCGAATAAGATTCGACCGGTAAGTTTACCCACCTTTTGCAATTGACCCGGTCGATCGGCCAACATCGGGGATCGAGTCAACTAGATCGGATTCCATCCACTAAAGGATTAATAAAATCCTTGGCCAATTAGGAGTAGTTGGCTAGTGGAAGCAAAACCTAATTAAAATTTTTAAGTGCAATTTTAGGGTTTTGAATGCATGAACTTTTACTTATTCTATCTTTATTTATTATTATAGAAATGTCAAACAAATTGAACTTTCGTTTTATCGTAGACAATATGCTTGACGAAACCAACCTTTTCGACTGTGAAAGAAATCTCAAAATTGTTTTGAGGCATGAGAAGATTGATTATGTCTTGGATGAACCCATACCGCAAAAGCCCGTAGAGGGTGCGGCTGGTGATGCTGTCGAGAAGTACAACAAGCACTGTTCTGACAGTACTGATGCTACATGTATCATGCTTGCTTCTATGACACCTGAACTACAGAAAGTCAGAAACAACATGAGTCTGTGGATGCCTACACGATCATTGGTCACCTAAATGAGCTCTATGCTTCTCAGTCTCGCACTGAGAGGTATGAGGTCTCAAATTCCCTATTTGGTTGTAAGCTGGCATCTGGGACTACTGTGGGGTCGCATGTGCTTAAAATGATCGGGTACATAGAGAGGCTTAAGAAGCTAGGCCACAAGTTAGAGCGTGAGTTAAGTATTGACTTGATTCTACCATCTTTACCTGATTCATACTCGCAGTTTGTGTTCAATCATCACATGAACAAGATATATTGCTCCCTTGCGGAGTTATTGAACATATTGAAAACTGCCGAGGGCACTGTAGGGAAAGGAAAGCAAGTGTTGCTTGTCACTTCTAACAAGGGCAAGACAAAGGCCCAAAAGGAATCCAAGAAGGTGAAGGCTGCCCCTAAGCCAACGCCGAAGATAGCCAAAGATAAATCCAAGGATGCTTGCTTCCATTGCGGTGAGACCGGCCATTGAAGGAGTAACTGCAAGGGGTTCTTGAGTACCAAGAAGAGGCATACTGATGCTTCGACTTCAGGTATGTTTATGATTCAGATCAATATTGTTTCTTCTAAGTCTAACCACTGGGTATTAGATACTGGTTGTGGTTCTCATATTTGTACCAATATGCAGGCACTAAGAAGAACTAGAGAACTGAGGAAAGGAGAGGTGGACATACTTGTTGGAAATGGAGCAAGTGTTGCTGCACTAGCCGTAGGAGTTTATTTTCTTTCATTGCTCAGTAGGCTAGTACTAGAACTAAATAACTGTTATTTTGTTCCTGCTCTTACGAAGAGCATAATTTCTATTTCCGCATTAGATGTTGAAGGATTTTCTTTTTCGTTTAAGAATAAATGTTTTTTTTTCATGTGATGGAATATTTTATGGTACTAGCATACTTAACAATGGTCTCTACATATTAGATATGAATTACTTGACCTCATACATACTGATGTTTGCAGCCTAATGTCGATTCAAGCCAAATGAGGATACTCGTATTTCATCACATTCATTGATGACCATTCTCGATATGGTTACATATAATTAATGAAGTATAAGTCTGAAGCCTATGAAAAGTTTAAAGAAGACAGAAGTGAAGTGGAGAAACAGCTGGGTAAAGAAATCAAGACACTTTGATCCGATCGAGATGGAGAATACCTAGATGGAGAGTTTCAAGATTACTTAAAGGAGAATGGGATTCTACCTGAATGGACTCCACCCGGAATGCCTCTAATGAATGGCGTGTCTGAGAGGAGAAATCACACTTTGCTAGACATGGTGCGATCCATGATGAGCTACGCAGTTCTCCCAAAATCGTTTTGGGGGTATGCTCGAGAAACAACATCCTATACACTTAACCGAGTTCCATCAAAGACGGTGGATTCTACACCATACGAGGTATGGGCTAAGAAGAAACCGAATCTGGCATATTTTAAACCTTGGGGTTGTCCGACTTATGTGAAGTGGATGATGCCCGACAAACTAGAAGCCAGATCTGAAAAATGTCTATTCGTGGGCTATCCTAGAGAAACTAGAGGATACCAATTTTACCATCTAGGAGAACAAAAGGTGTTTCTCTCCAGGACTGGCCACTTTCTGGAGAAAGAGTTTATTCTGGATAGGGTCAGTGGGAAAGAGTAGACGCCACACATAGTTGTGACGCCAACCTCTACCGTAGACACATTAGCACCTCGGAGATCCACCAAGGAACGCCGTGAACCCGAAAGATACACATGCATGTACCTCATGAAAGATGAGGATCCTAAAACTTATGAGGAGGTGTTATTAAGGCATGACAAAGAGAAATGGCTAGAAGCCATGAATTATGAAATGGAATCCATGAAAGACAACCAAGTTTGGAACTTAGTTGATCCGCCCACAGGAGTAGTTCCTATAAGGTGCAAATGGGTCTTTAAGAGAAGACCAACATGGACGGTAACGTAGTCATTTACAATGCTAGGTTAGTGGCAAAAAAGTTATAAGCAAAGACAACGAGTTGACTATGACGAAACCTTTTCGCCCATTGCCATGTTAAAATCCATTAGAATTTTGCTCGCTATTGCAGCATACCATGATTATGAAATCTGGCATATAGATGTGAAAACAGTTTTCCTTAATGGGAATCTGTTTGAGAAAGTGTACATGACACAACCCGAGGGTTTCACAACCGATGATGCTAGGATAGTGTGCAAACTGCAAAGATCCATTTATGGATTAAAGCAAGCTTCTCAGAGTTGGAATCTTTGCTTTGAAGAGATAATCAAACAGTTTGATTTCATCAAGAACAAAGATGAGCCCTGTATTTACAAGAAGGTTAGTGGGAGTGCCATTGTGTTCTTAGTGCTTTATGTAGACGGCATATTGCTCATATGGAATGATGTGCCTATGATACAGTCAGTCAAAGCTTGGTTATCCAAGAACTTCTCTATGAAGGACTTGGGAGAAGCAGCTTATATTTTGGGGATTAAGATCTATAGAGATAGATCTAGGAGGTTGCTTGGTCTGTCACAATCCACCTATGTAGGCAAGATGTTGAAGAGATTCAACATGGAGCAGTCCAAGAGAGGATTTTTGCCCATGTCACATGGGGTCTGCCTGTCAAAGGAAATGTGTCCTAAGATAGAGGAGGATAGGGCGCATATAAGTAGGATCCCTTATGCTTCGGCTATTGGGTCCATCATATACACCATGTTGTGCACCAGACCAGATGTCTCGTACCCTGTTAGTATGACTAGTAGGTACCAGGCAAATTCAGGTGAGGTCACTAGATTGTAGTCAAGAATGTTCTCAAGTACATGAGATGTACTAGGGATATGTTCCTGGTTTTCAAGAACAATGATTTGTTATTATGAGGTTACACAGATGCCAGTTTTCAAACAGACAAGGATGACTTGAAGTCACAGTCTGGATTTGTTTTCACGCTTAACGGCGGAGCAGTGAGCTAGAAGAGTTCCAAGCAGGATACTACTGCAGATTCTACAATGGAAGCCGAGTATATAGCAGCCTTGGAGGCGGCAAATGAAGCAGTTTGGATGAAGAAGTTCATTACTGAACTTGGTGTGGTTCCCTCCATTGAAGGTCCAGTACCACTGTACTGTGATAACAATGGGGAAATTGCTCAGTCAAAGGAACCAAGGTCTCATCAGAAGTCCAAACATGTGCTACGACGCTAACAAAGGATTAGAGAGATAGTAGATAGAGGAGATATAAAGATAGAGAAAGTCCACACGGATGATAACATAGATGATCCATTAACCAAGGCATTGTCACAAGCAAAGCATGAGAAACATGTTCACGTGCATGGGCTTAGGCATATGGGTGATTGGCTTTAGGAGAAGTGGCAGATTGTTGAAATGGTGTCCTAAACCCAATCGGGTTGGACCGGATTCGACCGGGTCAGGTAGTTTACAGTCTATTTTAGTTCATGTAACAACTTTATTATGATTAATAAAAGCACTTTTGTTATTATTTATCTTATTTATCTTTATGTTATTGAATGTATATATATAGTAACGCCTTAGTATTATACTGTGATAGAGAAACCATGATAGTGATTATGGTTGATGAGATCTCTACACTTTAATAAGTTTGATACTTAAATGTCTCTATTCGTATGTACTGTCAAATGGGACATTGATAGTACGATTAGACTAGCACGTATTGGATGTCTTCTATCTTATTGATGGTAGGGATAGATCTCGTCTATCAAAGTGTAGAGACGCTTGGACTGTACGTGGACGTGTATTAGAGAATGCGTACGTTAGACTGACCAACTTACATTAAGTGTCGTTGTATGTGGCAGTTGTGTAATTATCCTGAGACTGGAGTCTACATGGTATCACGGTGTGGATTTTCATGCTTTGACACTATTGAGGTTTCCCCTAGTCACGGGGCGATCATACGGTAGTGATTGGGTATGATATTGGAGCATGCGTAGGATACATGTTTGTTCGTCCGGGAATCGCTTATCCTATGATTAGGAGTGAATATCCGAAACGGCCTTCTTATAAGGAATGTCTAGCTCTCGAGAATCTTTGCAAAGTGGGAGTAAATGAGTTATTCCTAGAGAGCATGATATCCAGAATATAAGATATAATCGTTAATGTACTGACACTCAAGATACGATTGTATGGATATTATTACAACGATAGGATTCTATTTACATGGTAACTGTTTCACATGAAAGGTAGTAGTCATTGCTTTTGACTCTTCCGATGATTGCGGTCACGGTGTGTTGCTAGACGCTATCCCGTGATCGTTAGGTATGAAGGGCATTTTCGTAATTTGCACTTTTATGTCTACGGCCAACATATTCGGAAGCCTATTGGGTCATACACATAAGAACATCTAGTCGGATTAAAATGCGGTTATAGTGATAACCAAATAAGGAAAGTTTATCTCGACTATAAAGTGTTATACTAAATAAATTAATGTGACTGTATTTATTTATTATGAATAAATTAAATACAATATACCAATTATATTGATTAATTAAAGAATATTCCCGATGCCAATATTGACATATGGGGTGCAGGTCATAGTGTATAAGATACACTTGGATTGTACAATTTAATTAATAAGATTAGCATAATATTAATATTGGATATTAATTGATTTTGGAAAAATAGATTTATGGTAATAAGATAAAGATATTCAATATAGGATATTGGCAATATCTTAGATTTATTTAATATAAGATATTAAAATAAAAGAGATAAATCAATCAAAGTGATTTTCTTTATTTTATTAGGAAAATGTTTTTCTTTCTCATCAATTTACTAGAAGTTTCTCCTACTCAGATTGAGAGGCATTGGGGCGCCACCTACCCTTATATAAGCAAGGGGTTGGCTAGCTCTTTTGTACATCACAATTCCAAGAGCTAATAGTTCTTGAGAAAAATAGAGATCTTCTTCTAGAGAGTGTTAGAGAGAGAAAAAGGCTAGCAACCAGAATTTTCTGGTAGCAATCCAAGGAGGATTCCGGCAAGGAGTTCATATGGATATCGATAGAGGCCGGACACGTGGACGGCTCGCGCACACTACTATTCTCCGTTGGCGGTCAAAGCATCGATCTTTTAGATCAACCAAGGTAATCACCGTCAACTACTTAATGTGTTTATTGTATTAAACGAAGTCGATCTTGGGATCGAAAATAAAATTTTAAATTCCCCTGCGTAGACTTGTTGATTTCGTAACATGCACCCGACGAGATGAGGTGCAAAACTTTCCCAAGTCTACTAACAAGGTGAGCTTGGGAATTGTTTATAAATCTACCACCTCGCTTTATACACAATATTGACGAGCTAGGCCTTTATATTGGACCAAGGATCATGAAGATCATTTGCACCAACATGTCCAAAACAAGATTATGTATTGTGCACTTGATGAGATGAGGTGCAAAGATTTCTACGGTCTACTAGCAAGGACAACTCGAGAGTTCTTCATGAAGCTGCCACCTTGCTCTATACATAATTTAGATGAGCTAGAAAAACAGTTCCGTGAGGCCTTTATATCAGCTCGGCCTTTAAAGAGAAACGTTGCTCTCCTCCTCACCATCAAACAGAAGGATGAATAGTCAACAATGAAATATATGAGAACGTTCTTGGATGAGTTCAGGTAGGTACTGGATGCTTAAGAGGGGGTACTGGTGACTTTGTTTGTTGGAGAACTGTGAGAAGGTAGGTTGTATGCAAATTTAAACAGTAAACTCTCCCACTCATTAAGGGAATGCATTTAGGTCTCTCTCATACACTACTAGGGAGAAGAATCCAATAGACTGAAAAGACAGGGAATGTCTTCAATTTACTCGGCTGACTCATACTCGGCTGATTTTCTCTTCTGCACTGAATATTTCTCTGCTGATATGTCTGAGATGATTTCAGTTAGCCGATTTGATTAACTTATCTCTGACCCTTATTTTGTGTGAGGTCATAGTACACCATGTGTAAGAACACATTTCATCACTTATATTCAGGTTTACCCATGGTCATCGCAAACTTCCTGGTTTGTAAACCAGTCCACAAATCTTCTTCCCTGAGTTTGAATCCTCAGTCTTCTATTCAGCTGTCTCTTGATCTGTCTTTACTTCACTGAGCTGACCTACCAGACTATAGTTACAGTGCTTAGTCTGACAAACCTATACAAGGCCAGACTTCTATTAAGCCTATAAATAAGATCAATCTATACTCATTTCAAGCTCTTATTTTTTTTGGTTGAATGTAAAAATATATTAAACCAAGGTATGCAATCTATAAGAGGTTACATCCTAGACACAAAGGAGATAGTCTAGTATCTACAACATGTTGAGGAGAGGTTAGATTTTTTGATTTCAAGCAGCATAAGACCCTAGAGGTTATATGCAACAAGAAATAACAGCCACTAAACACTTATCAACACACAACACTGCAAAAAGGGGTCATATGAGAGCATAACTCACAGAGCCTATCCCTTGGGGTGTAGAGGAAGAAAATTATCTCATACAACTACCAACATGCACCAAAAGAGAACACAAAATATGTACAAAACCCTAACATCAAGGGGTAAAAGTATACAAAGGAAAAGCAGCCTGCATTATATAATAGATGTGAGTCTTTATACAATGAAGAACCTGAGGAATCTTCATCAAAGTGCCTTCAAATCCTTTCTTGTTCCTCATATGCCAAAGCCAGTACACAACAACAGAAAGAGAAGCTGATCTAGCCACATTCCCAAAGGAAGAGCCCCTGCATTTCCTACCAAACCATCTAACAGCACTCACCACTGTTTCAAGCCTCCTACTAATACCTAACCACAATATGATTTTCCCCCGAACCCCAAACCATGCAGGATATAGGGCATTGGAAAAACAGATGAGATACAGATTCATTGGCCAAACTACAAAGGGTGCAAAGTTTATCATCAAAAACCAGTCTGTCAGTAGTTAGCAATCTATTGTTCAAAGCCATCCATAGCACAAAATAGTGTTTAGGAGTAGCCTTGGGATTTCAGACAGTCTTGCACCACCAGGCCTTAGGCCTTTTCATTCAAAAAAAATCATATGCAATCCTAGGTCTTAGTTTTGTACCAACAGACTAAGACTGCATGAGAGAAACAACAGCTTTAGCAGAGCCAGTGCTGTCCAATATATTGTCCCTGATCCTAAACAAGGCCTTGATCAAAGAAGAATCAGTATGCTTGTACTGATAATCCCACAGATCTTCACTTTTCAAGTACTCTTCACTGATCCATTTCACCCAAAGACAGTCTTTCTTGCATTGGAAGTTCCACAGAATTCTACACAGAAGAGCCAAATTCCAAGCTTCTAACTGAAAGATCCCCAGACCACCCTCAGATTTAGGAACACAAACATTAGCCCAACTGACAAAAGATTTTCTATGAGAGTCAAACCCCCCCACAGAAACCTCCTACATATTTGATCCATCTTCAAATTGACACTGCCAATGATAGGATAAATTCCAAGGCAGAAACAATACACACCATGAATAACAGAGTGTATAAGTTGCAGTCTTCCAGCATAAGACAATGTGGTTTGTTGGTCCCTTGAAAAGGCTTTGGTTAAGTTTAGAGGGGAGGAGGGGGGGGGGGTGAATAAATTTAACACTTAAAACTTTTGGAGTTAACAAACTCAAGAACTTCAAAGAACTTTGCGATACCCGATAACTCTCTTGACACTCGATAGTCTCTTGACTTTGAGTCTGATGAATTTGTGCAGTGGAATTATATAAAAATAAAGCCTTGTTACTTGTTGTTAAATATGATACCAAGTATTGGATACTCAGTAGTGTATGTGTGTGAGTTCAGTTGCTAGATTCAGTAAGGTGATGTGCTTGATAAACTAAATGCAGAATATAAATGCAGAAAGTAAGTAGGCAGATTTATAGTGGTTCCAGGTGGTGTAATCTCTGCACTCACTCTTCTCTGTGATGTTGGAGGTAATTCACTAGAGAGATTCTTGAGATAGTTGTTACAAAATCCCTATGAAGTTTGTCCTTCACCAATAGCTATGGCTTCACAAACTGAAAACTAGGAACATGTAGGATTGCTGCTCCAAAGTCTTCCACTGGTCCTTGAAGGGTAGGATTGCCTCTTCACCATCTCCACCACAAACAACAGTCTTTCACACAGAAGTGCTTCACTGTCTTCAACATATTTCTTGTAAAAGAAAGGTTGAATCAAATGAATGATTCATTTGCAGCAACTTGATCAGGATGATATGATCAGTAGCTTGCAGTCTTCAAGTGTGTAAACTTGATGTAGCTTGAATGCTGATTACACTTGAAGAATTTAACTGGATCAGTAGCCTTAAGCTCAGTAGGGTCAGCAGGGTGTTTTTCTTGATCAGAAATTGAAGCTCAGGACTATCTGTATTTTTCTCTTAATGTTCATCATTTTTATCTGAATTAGGAGTCCTCTATTTATAGGTGGGAGTCCTTGTGACTTGTATTTGAAATTCAAATATAGCCATTCCAGATTTTGTCCCATTTGACTTGCTTTACATCACTTTGTTCATAGTAATCTTGACTTAGTCGATCGCTTTTTTGATGAATCGCGATCATCCATCCTTTGACTTGTGTCCATTGGATAAAGTCCTGAATCATCCAACGTCCCTTTAATCTCAACCATTGATTTGTTTGGTAAAGTCAGAGGTTTTTAGCTGTCCTTATCCATGTTTTCTTCCAATGTAATCTTGAATAAATCTAGGCATATGTATCAGCAGGTTCATAACCCTGCTGAGATACATATCATTCAGCTGAACCATGTTTTGCTAACTGTCTTATCTAACTTTTATTTATGAAGTTAGATTACACTTTTTTGCATATACCTAAGTTCCAATCATCATCCAACTTGTGGAACTTAAACCTTGTACACAAGGTATATGTAAACAGTTTAGGTCATCACAGACTTCCCTAAATTCTGATTCCATATCCTTGACTTTAATTTCTAAGTTTGATCCCTTAGCCTTCATTAAGCGAGTTTGACCCCTCGGCCTTTCGTCTCAAAGAGAGTTCTTGATAAGTCTATTCACCTAACTACCCCATCGACTAGACCGATCTCACGACATAAGTCGGTGACCATTACAGAGCTTGTTTGATCAAACCTATACAAAGATCAAACTCTAATAAGCCTATACATTTGATTTAGATATCTTTTTGCCTTTGCTCTATAACAATTAGTTTGGCACTCATCACTAAAACTTAGAAATAAGTCCAACAATTTCCCCCTTGTTGGTGATGATGCCACTACCCTCACCTAACAGCAAAGCAAAAAGATTAAAACAAAAGCAGAACAAATTTCAGTCATATCTCATTAAAATCAGTTGTTCACAGTTATTACAGTCTAAATGAAGCAAAGATAAAACAGATTAAGTATGTTGATCTACTGTCTTCTTTCTCTATCTTGTCTAGCCTTCTTCACTTGCTCTTGGTAGGCTCTTGTTTCTTCTATCATCTCTCTCATCCATTCATTTTCAATCAGAGTGAAATCAATGTAGGGATTCACTTCTTTCCACCACTTCCATGCTTCTGGTAGAATGAGATTGATTTGATTTACTCTGAATCCTAATTTCATGTATAGTTCTTTGAATTCATCAAGTGAGTCCTTTGCTTTTGTGATAGGCAAACTCCTTTCACCTCTACCACTTCTTCCACCTCTTCCACCTCTGTAATTTGCCCTTAAGTCTTTAAATCTTGCTTCCCAGAACTTTAAGCTCAAGAATGAGTTCAAACCTTCATGAAATCCCTTGTCATGATAAGGTTTCCTTCTGTTGTGGTACTCATTCTTGTATTGTTTGAAGAGATCATCAGTAAGTGGAATTCTGCCAGGTGCAGGTTCCCTGAATGCATTAGTATCATTCTCCCATCTTTTCTTGTGATAGATTCTGGCAGCCTCTTTTGCAATTGCTGTTTGGCCCTCTTCCCTCTTAGTGACATCATCAAAAAACCGGGACAGTAGGCCATGCACACTCTCCTGAGTGATAACCAGATTACTCAGTTGTCCCTGCATAATTTCAGTTCTTGTATCAACTGCAGTAATCCTTGTTTGCAAAGTCTGCTCCAGGAGATTGATCCTCTCAGTAAGCTTAGGATCCAATCCAGCAGGTTGAGATGTTCCAGCAGCCTCAGCAGGCTTAGGTGCCTTAGCAAGTTTGTCAAGTTTCTGGTGGATGGCTTCAAGTTGATTTTTCAGAAACTTGTCCTTCGCTGTATTTCCTTGCTTGATGCCTCTCACTTTAAGGTAAGATCAGCAAGAGCATACTGATTGGAGGTAATATTGGAGGCAACTGTTTCTGTAGTCCTCCCTCTATTTTCCACCAAATTGATCAAATCTACAAATCTCTGCTCTTGCCTGTCTAGTTGAGTTCTTAAATTTGCAATGTCATTTCTGACACTCCTCAACTCTTCCATGACATGTGCTGGTACCCCACCAGCCATTCCTCCAGTAGCTCCATCAGCAGGCTCTTCTACATTGTATTGTTGCCTCTGTCTGCTGATCACCAAGGCATAGCTCATATCCCTTCCAGTAGGGTGAGGTCCTTGGTATTCCTCCAAAATAGGATCTATAGCAGGTTCTGCAAAGATAGGTACAAATGCCTGTAGGGGTGCATCATCCATATGTTCTTCTTCAGGCATTTGGAATTCCTCATCACTATAGTCATAGTCCAGCACCTGCTCATCCTCATTAACAGCAGTCTGCTGACCATCTTTCGCTACAATGGTCTTCTTTCCAGCAGGCTCCACTACAACAGCCTCTTCAACAACAGCAGGGGTTTCCTCCAAACCCAAAGTTTGTTCCAACCTCTGTCAGTCTTTGTTTGAGACTCAAAGCAACTGTACCTCCCGCTCCAACTTTGTGTGCAGTCTTTGTTTGATCCTCGAAGAACCTATACCTCCACTTCTTTTCTTGGTTCTGGGGCAATTTAGGCCACAATAACCTGATCAGGGAATATATCCATATTTTCCTTTTGAAATTCCCTAGTATCACCAATCCTTCTCAGAAGATTTGCAGTGTTGGTTAGAGTGCCTTCAGTGTCAACCCTATTTTGATATTGAATTGAATCTACTGAACTGACACTGGGTTCACTGTGGTCAGTAACCCTCTCATCATCCAAGTCTACAGTCTGCTGATCATCAACATGCTCAGCAGGTTCTACAACAAATAAAGGATCTATCTCACCAACCATCCTGTTTGCACCAATGTCTATACCCTCATTGAGTTATGCCTCAATATCATCCATGGTGAGATGTTCCACATCCTCATCCATCTGTCCAGTTTGCTGTCCCTCTGTGAATTGTCCAGCACCAGTAGACTGCTCTACTCTTGGTTCAATAATCATGGCAGTTCCACTGACTCCCCCTGGACCAGAGGGGTGATTATCATCAGAATCAGATGATGAAGATTCATCATTGTCACCTCTTGGATCCCTGAACTTGATACCCTCTTCTTTCTGTTGTTCATCAAACAGATCCATCAGTCTTGATTGCAGCAAGGTGGTATCAACCAGATCCAGCAAATTTTCCACTCCCAATCTCTCAAAAGCCTATTCTTCAAAATCTGTCATTGGTTCTGCAGCTGGCTTTGGTCTCTTATAATATTGGAAATAATCTGCAACCATTAGGAGTTTAGGATCAACAAACTCCTCTTTCTTCTTCTTCTCATGTCTCTCAGATGGCATGAAAGACTTTCTAGGAGCTGTTCCAGTACCTTGCTGACCTCCAAAGGTCTCTCAAGTAAGTTCAAAGTATCTTCCACAGATGCCTCAAGGTCAGTAGGTTGCTTAGGTTGGATGTTAGTCCCTACTACCTCCATCTGTACAACACTTGGTTCCCCCTGACTTATATGCTCATCAGCAGAGTTAGCAGCAGACTGCTCTTCCCCCTGAATTATTGCAGGACTTGCAGGGTCTTGTACCAAATTTTCAACTTCCACAGCAGGTGTTGACTCAGTAGCCTGCTGTGGCTCTTCTACAAGTTGCTCAACAACAACTTGTGCAGTTTTAGTAGGCTCAGTAGCCTCTTCTTGTGAGGATTCAATAATTTCTACAGGCCTGACGGTCGATGAGTCTTTGTGATTCTCCAAAGAGTTGCTCAACAACAACCTCTACATCCTCATTAGGCTTGATAATAGTCAAGGGCTCAGCCTCAATAGCCTCTTCTGCTTCTTCTACTTCTTCTTCTTGTTGTTGTTCTTTCTGACTTTCCAAAATTCTCAGTTGTTTACCTTTGCCATGCTTCTTCTTCTTGGAAATCTCTTTCATTCTTTTGGAAAGTGGTTCATCATCATCAACTTCAGTAGACTTCCTCTTTCTACTGGCTTCCTTTTGTTGCTCTCTCAGAATTTCAGCAACAGTCTTCTTAGCAACTACAGCAGGGTCAGTTACCTCAATTTCAGCTGGACCCACAGCAGACTCAGCAGTCTGTGCTGTTTGCTTCTTTGTCTTCTTAGGCTTTAACATCTATGTTATTTTTCTTGTGTCAACAGCCTTTCTTTTCTCAGTAACCTTCTTTGGTGCAGCAGACTTGACAACTTTCTTAACCTGCTCACCACCAGCATCACCATCATCTCCATCATCATCACTGTCAGCAGCCTAACCAACTGCTTCTTCATCATCATCCAGACCAGGGATATGATGGTTAATCTTGTTCTTGTACCTGGATTTGTTTATCTTCTCAGGTGCAACATCAACAATTTCCAAATGATTCAGCAGGGCCTGAACCATTAATCCTAAGGGTAAGGCCTTGGATTTGTCCCTTCTTTTTCTTCTTTTGCAACCTTCTTCATGTAGTGTATGAAGTATTCAGCCCAATCAAACTTCATACTTCTGCAAATAATCATCATCAGTTCTATTTTGGGTCCTGATAGAGTATCCATGCTTACAATGAGCCCTAAGATATTCTTTGCAATAATCTTGCTCAGTAGGTTGTACTCATAACCAATGTGTTTCACATTAATGCCTGGAATTGATTTGATGGCATTATTGGTCTTGATTTTGTCAACAAACTCCATCTTTGACAATCCCATTTCCTCAGGATTTGTAGGCGCATCAATTATTTCTGTAAAACCAAAAGCTTCCCTCAGTAGACTTGAGGAAACTTCAATCTCCTGGGCATTTACAATTGTGGTGAATGCCTCTCTTCCTTCTCTTATGGCTATATTTCTCCAAAATCTAACAACATTTGTATAAGAGATTGTTTCCAATCTTATATTAAGAACATTCTCCAGACCTTCATATCTTCTTATTCTTCGACCAATATTGATTGCTAGATCTGTTTTGTTTGCATCAACAACAAAACCTCTCACACTTTGACTTGTTCCGATTTGAACATCTTCCTTTTCCGCCATTGTAATGAAAAAGAAAAGATGAAGAAGATAGCTTGTAAATCTGTGTTCACACAGTGTAAATACAGAGAGAATCGATCTGAGATTTTGTAAGTAGCCTCTGTGTAGGTCTGCATATATATAGACAGATATGGTTGAGAACTGTCAGATCGTGTACTGTGCATTAACCATGATTAAATATGAGTGAATGTTGTCTTGACACGTGGCCCATTACTTCTCAAAACGTTTTGTAACCGTTAGATCGTGTTAACTGCGGTTGTAAATAGGAAATAAATATCCCGCCAAATGCTTTTTGACTTTAGTAAGTTTGAGTGAGTAACATTTCATCCAGCTGACCTTGTCATCGCCAGACTTGGCTCAAAGAACGTCTTGATAAAGGTCTCAAGACCTGCCGACAAAATACTCTGCTGATGCTTGAATTCCTTTGTATTGTCCAACTGATAATAGAAGATGAAGTTTAATACCAATGACTGATCTGTCAAGTGAGCTCACCCAACATGACAAAGACCAATCCCCTTGGCAACCTCATTTGCTCAATTGTCCAACAATAAGTACATGGAATTGTTGATACCAATGACTAATATGCTAAGTGAGCTCACCCAACATAGCAAAGACTAATCCCCTTGGTGAATTCAAAGATTATCTTTCTTGATCGATCCAACTTTAATGTTTCAAGTTACATCCTTAATTTAGCAAATCTTTCACTATCTAGTGGTTTAGTGAAAATATCAGCAAGTTGATCTTCAGTAGGGATATAAAGAACCACCACATCCTTCTTCTCAATATGATCTCTTATAAAATGATGTCTCACATCAATATGCTTGGTTCTTGAGTGCAGAACAGGATTTTCAGTAATTGCAATTGCACTTGTGTTGTCACACATAATTGGAATTTCCTTTTCTTCAATTCCATAATCCCTTAACTGTTGTCTTAACCACAGTATTTGTGCACAGCAACTTCCAGCAGCAATATACTCTGCTTTAGCAGTGGAAGTTGATATTGAGTTTTGTTTCTTGCTGAACCAGGAAACCAGTCTATTTCCCATTAACTGACAGGTTCCTGAAGTGCTTTTTCTGTCAATCTTGCATCCAGCATAATCTGAATCTGAGTAGGATATGACTTTGAAACTTCCATCTTTAGAATACCATATCCCTACTCCCAAAGTCTCTTTAAGATATTTGAGAACTCTTTTGACTGCACCTAAATGACTTTCTTTAAGTTTAGATTGAAATCTTGCACAAACACCTACAACAAAGGATATATCAGTCTCTTTGGCGTTGAGGTACAAAGAGATTGCCTATCATCATACGTATAAGGTCCGATCAACATCTTTTCCTTTTTTATCTTCATCCAACCTTATGTTTGTACTCATTGGAGTTGATGCCTTGGTGCTGTTTTCCATACCAAACTTCTTCAGCAGCTCCTTGGTGTACTTGGTTTGATGAATGAAGATTCCATCTTTCAACTGTTTGACTTGTAAGCCCAAAAAGTAGTTCAATTCACCCATCATACTCATTTGGAACTTACTTTTCATCAGATTTGTAAACTTTTAACAAAGTAAGTAATTTTCAGAACCAAAGATTATGTCATCAACATAAATCTGGACCAGTAGGGTGCTGTCATCTTCACTGATTCTGAAAAGAGTCTTATCAATGGTACCTTTGGTAAAACCATTGTCCACCAAGAATTGAGATAGAGTCTCATACCAAGCTCTTGGTGCTTGTTTCAATCCATAGAGTGCCTTGTTGAGTCTGTACACTTTATCTTCTTGGTCTTTAACTTCAAAACCAGGAGGTTGCTGAACACACACCTCCTATTCCAGAATGCCATTCAAGAATGCACTTTTGACATCCATCTGATATATCTTGAAGTTTTTGTAGGCAGCATATGCCAAAAATAATCTGATTGCTTCCAATCTTGAAACTGGGGCATATGTCTCATCAAAATCTATTCCTTCTGCTTGAGAATAGCCTTTTGCTACTAGTCTGGCCTTGTTTCTCACAATGGTACCAGATTCATCCAGTTTGTTTCTGTATACTGATTTTGTGCCAATTATATTTGCATGAGTAGGCCTTTCCACTAATATCCAAACTTGATTTCTTTCAAATTCATTTAACTCTTCTTGCATAGCAATTATCCAATCTGGATCTGAAATTGCTTCTTCAACAACTTTGGTTCCATTTGAGATAGAAAGCATGTAAACATTGCTTCCAATTGTCTTCTAGTCCTCACACCTTGCTGTATGTTGCCAATAACTTGTCCAGCAGGGTGATCTCTTAACCATTGTGGATTCTGGTTAGTTGGATTCTCAGGAACCTCATCTTCAGTAGGGTCTGCTGTAGCATCAGGAGGTTCAGCAGATCCTTGAACTGCCTCAGTAGTTGCATCAGTTGAGTTTCCAGCAGGGTGTTCAGCAGGGGCAGTGTCAGAAACTTTTAAGTCATTGAACCTATCCAAAACTTCAACACATTCTGGATCAGTGACTTGTTGATTATCAGCAGGTTCTGAATCTTCTTCTTCCATTCCAGTGAACTTGGGTTCATCAAACACAACATGTATAGTTTCTTCATGTTTTAGTGTCCTTTTATTCAGTACCCTGAATGCCTTGCTGACTGAAGAATATCCCAAGAAGATTCCTTCATCTGACTTGGGTTGGAAAGTCTTTAATTGCTCCTTATGATTTAAGATAAAACATTTACTTCCAAATGGATGGAAATAGGATATATTAGGTATCCTTCAATTCCAAATCTCATAAGGTGTCTTCAGCAGCTTCTTGTTCACTGAGGTTCTATTTTGTGTGTAGCATGCTGTATTAACTGCTTCAGCCCAATACCTTTCAGGTAACAATGCTTCACAAATCATAGTCCTTCCTGCTTCTTTTAGAGTCCTGTTTCTTCTTTCAGCAACCCTATTTTGCTGAGGTGTACCAGCATCAGCAAGTTGATGCAGTACACCATTTTGTTCATAGTATTCTCTTATCACTTTGTTGAGAAACTCAGTACCCTTATCTGATCTGATCTTCACTACTGTGACACTTTTCTCATTTTGTAATCTTTTCAAAAGCTTTGGCATCTTTTGTAGTGTTTCACTCTTCTTATTCATAGATACCACCAGGTGTATCTTGAATAATCATCCACAACAACTAAAGTGTACTTCTTTCCTTTTACACTTGTTGGAGTCACTGGTCCAAATAAATCCACGTGCATTAGCTCTAACACTCTCTTAGTTGATTGCTTTGTTTTTTACTTGAATCTTGATTTAGTTTGTTTACCTTGCTGACAAGCATCACATATAGCATCCTTCTTGAATGTGATCTCAGGTAATCCAATCACCAATTTCTTCTTTACTAACTGATTGATATCATCAAAATTTAGATGATTCAACTTCTTGTGCCATAACCAGTTGAGTTCTGACTTTGTATGCACTATCAGCGAGGTTCGAAGGCTGCAGATTGACCAATCCACAACATACATATTTTGTTGTCTTCTTCCAAGCCAACACAACTTGATCACCTCTTTTCGCGATGGCGGTACATGTACTTTTGTCAAAAGTGACCTTGTATCCCATGTCACAGAATTGTCCAGTGCTCAGCAAGTTGTAGTCCAGTCCTTCAACATATGCAACATTCCTGATTGTCAGTCCATTCCTTACAAGTGTGCCATAGCCTCTTGTATAACCAGGTGTTTTCTTGTTTCCAAAGTTCACTCTAGGACCATCCTTTGCTACATAGTTTGACAGACAATGCTTATTCTTTGTCATATGTCTGGAACATCCACCGTCAAAGTACCAGACACCCTACAAAACAAAATCAATACATTTTAGGTACCCAAATCTGTTTGGGTCCATGATGGTCAGTGGTAAGCATGACCCCTGGCAAGTTCCCATAAGGTCTTCTTCTAAAGGTGTCATACTTATGTTCATACATGTATTCCACACATCCATAAGGTCTTACATTTGGTTGTGTAGGATTCATGTATACTTTCTTGCTTTTTGGTATATAGTGCTGTTTGGAGTGATTTTTCTTGTTAAAAGCACCAGTATAACCATATGTTTGCTGTCTGTTAGGAACAGCCCTGTAGTATGGAGTCTGCTGAGGTCTTATGTAAGTCCTCTGCTGATTCCATTGCCTAGGTTTTACCCTAGCAGTATGGTTGTATTTGTTGTTTCTATCAGTGGGGGCAGGAATATTCCAATCATCATCAGTAGGGAAAGTCTGCCTTTTCCCCCTGAGATAAGTATCCCTTGAATGATTAACATTTTTGAATTTAGGATTCTTATCCTTGGAATATTTCTGGTTTTTACCCTTCTGTGGTCTAGCAGACTTGGTAGCAGGTCTGCTATCAGTAGGTCTAGAAGGTACATCAGTCCTATTTTTTGGATTTATTCTTTTTATTAGGAGCTGTAGACTTCTTTGACTTCTGATTTTGCTTCCTTGAAGCTTTCTCAGTAGACTTTACTGTCTCAGCAACCCTACTTGGAGTTGGATCTTGAGCAGGCACAAACTTAGGACCAATTCTGGCACTAGGTTCAGTAACCTTACTGGATCCACTCCTGTTGGATTGTTGAGTTTCAAATCCAAGACCTGTCCTATCACCAAAGGGCTTCCCAGATTTGAATACAGTATAGGAACAAGATTGTTCAGTAGACTTAGGGGCTACTGAAGGTTCAGCAGACATATGCTGATTCTGTCCAACTTCTTTTTCCTTTCCTTTGAGAATTTTCAATTCAGCTTTCAATCTTTTAACTTCTGATTGAAGAGCTTCTTTTTCTGCCTTCACAATCTCATAACCAGATTGTATTATCCTCAGTTGATTAAGGATGGAATCCAAAGTCTCATCATTGTCAGAATTTTTTGGATTTGAACCACAGGTGGATTCACAATCACTATCAGCAGGAGTATTAATTGATACAGAATTGTATACCTCCTCTGTCTCATCTATATTAGCCATCAAGGCATAATCATCAAATTCAGCAACTAATGCAGTGTCATCAGATTCATTTCCTTTATCTGATTCAACTTCATAACCAGATTCATCTACAGCAAGCATTGCTTTCTTTCCATGTCTTCTTTGTTGACTTTTGCTCTTTTGTAGATCTGGACAGTCAGGTCTGAAATGTCCAGGCTTTTTGCAGTTAAAGCAAAGATAATCTGGTTCCTTTTTCTATTTTAACTCAGGACAATCAGGCTTGAAATGTCCTGGTTTCTTGCAATGATAACATAAGTAATCATTATCTTTCTTTGTTTCTTTCCGTCTTCTTTTCACTGAATTTCTTTGTGAAATTCCTAGGTGAATTCTTTCCAGTTTTCATCAGTCTGATCTTCTTGCTCAGCAATGCAATCTGCTCTTGCATCTCATCCAACAAATCATCTTGGGCTGCTGAGGTTTCTTCTTGATGAGCAGCAGCCAGTGCTGTAGTCTTTGGCTCTTCCTTTTCTGTCTCAGGCACCAGTTTCTTGCTAAACTCATGTGCCTTAAGATCTGAGAAAATTTTTAATGTATCCTCCTCGTGTAGGCTTCTCATTTCCTCTATTGCTGTCACTTTCATCTCCCAAACTTCTTTGGCAGGTAAAGCTTCCAAATTTTTTGAATTTACTTCTTCCTGTGAGTATTTTACATTCAGCAGGGTGAGTTCATCCATAATTGCATTGAACCTAGATTCCATTTGTTCAATGGTTTCATTTGGCTTCATCTTGAACTCTTGGAACTTCTTCTTTGCTACACTGATCATGTTCTTCTTTATAGCATCAGTGCCTTCACAAATTAACTACAACTTGTCCCAAAGTTCCTTGGCTGTTTCGCAATCTTTTACTTTCATGTACATATTGCCATCTAGAGTTCTGTAAATGATATCTATAGCAATGTTGTTGAGATTGGCTCTCTTCCTATCTTCAGCTGTCCATTCTCTCTTTGGTTTTGGAATGTACTGGATCTCATTATCCACAGTTACAGCTTTTGTTATCTCCAGTGGTCCATTTGTGAGTACATCAATCATTTCATCATGAGTAGCAGCTAGATATGCCTGCATACGACGTTTATATTCATCAAATCGATCCAAAGAACACATCAGCGTTGTTCTAGCATACTGATTGTTATCCATGATGCAAGTTTATGATAATTAGAAATTTGAAAAAGTTTTCAAAAAATTTTCACAAGTACAACAAGTAGGAATACTTGTAAAGTAAGCCTTTGCTCCGATACCAATTGTTGGTCCTTGAAAAGGCTTTGGTTAAGTTTAGAGGGGGGTGAATAAACTTAACACTTAAAACTTTTGGAGTTAACAAACTCAACAACTTCAATAGATTGCTTATACTTGAGAGCCTCATCGACACTCAGTAGTCTCTTGACTTTGAGTCTCTTTGAATTTGTGCAAGCAGATATATATAAAAATAAAGCCTTGTTACTTGTTGTTAAATATGATACCAAGTATTGGATACTCAAGAGTGTATGTGTGTGAGTTCGGTTGCTAGATTCAGAAGGTGATGTGCTTGATAAACTAAATGCGAGAATATAAATGCGTGAAAGTAAGTAGGCGATTTATAGTGGTTCAGGTGGTGTAATCCTGTACTCCACTCTTCTCCTGTGATGTTGGAGGTAATTCACTAGAGAGATTCTTGAGATAGCTGTTACAAAAATTCCTATGAAGTTTGTCCTTCACCAATAGCTATGGCTTCACAAACTAAAAACTAGGAACAGGTAGGATTGCTGCTCCTAAGTCTTCCACTGGTCCTTGAAGGGTAGGATTGCCTCTTCACCAGCTCTACCACAAACAACAGTCTTTCACACAGAAGTGCTTCACTGTCTTCAACAGATTTCTTGTAGAAGAAAGGTTGAATCAAATGAATGATTTAGTTGCAGCAACTTGACCAGGATGATATGATCAGTAGCTTGCAGTCTTCAAGTGTGTAAACTTGATGTAGCTTGAATGCTGATTACACTTGAAGAATTTAACTGGATCAGTAGCCTTAAGCTCAGTAGGGTCAGCATGGTGTTTTTCTTGATCAGAAATTAAAGCTCAGGACTATCTGTATTTTTCTCTTAATGTTCATCATTTTTATCTGAATTAGGAGTCCTCTATTTATAGGTGGGAGTCCTTGTGACATGTATTTGAAATTCAAATATAGCCGTTCCAGATTTTGTCCCATTTGACTTGCTTTACATCTGCTGTTCATAAATCGACACAGTCGGATCGCTTTTGACGGAATGCAGTCTGTCCATCCTTTGACTTGTGTCCTTTGGATAAAGTCCTGAATCATCCAACGTCCCTTTAATCTCAACCATTCATTTGTTTGGTAAATTCAGAGGTTGTTAGCTGTCCTTATCCATGTTTTCTTCCAATGTAATCTTGAATAAATCGAGGCATATGTATCAGCAGGTTCATAACCCTGTTGAGATACATATCAGTCAGCTGAACCATGTTTTGCTAACTGTCTTTTATCTAACTTTTATTTATGAAGTTAGATTACACCTTTTTGCATATACCTAAGTTCCAATCATCATCCAACTTGTGGAACTTAGACCTTGTACACAAGGTATATGTAAACAGTTTAGGTCATCACAGACTTCCCTAAATTCTGATTCCATATCCTTGACTTTAATTACTAAGTTTGATCCCTTAGCCTTCATTAACTGAGTTTGACCCCTCACCTTGGCCTTGGCGAGTTCTTGATAAGTCTATGACCTAACTACCCTCATCGACTAGACCAGTCTGCTGACATAAGTCAGCTGACCTTTACAGAGCTTGTTTGATCAAACCTATACAAAGATCAAACTCTAATAAGCATATACATTTGATCTTGACATCTTTTTGCCTTTGCTCTATAACAGTTAGTCTGGCAGTCATCACTAAAACTTAGAAATAAGTCCAACATGGTCCCCTTCCAATTGAAGAAATGGTTCCTCAAAGCAGTAAACAAAGGATCATAGTGACTAACATTCAATCTAACAGCACACAAAGGAATACCAAGGTATCTTATAGGCAGCACCCCTTCCTATAAACCAGTAATGTCTAACAAATCTGCCTTATTATCCTCACTTAATCCAGCACAAACCATTTCACACTTTTGCAAGTTAGCAACAAGGCCAGAGCAATCACCAAAAGAAGTTAAACAATTCATCAAGAGAGTGACAGATATAGGATCACCTCTAGCAAACAACATTAGGTCATCAACAAAAGCTAGGTGGTTTATTTTCAGATTCTGGCAGCCAGCATGGTAATTAAATTCAAAATCCTTACCCAGAATCCTCAGCATTCTTGACAGATATTCCATACCAATAACAAAGAAAAAAAGAGATAGTGGATCACCTTGTCTTAAGCCCCTTTTGTCAGGGAAAAACCCTTTCATTTCTCCATTGATAGATAGGGAAAAAGATGCAGTGGTAACTTACATCATAATCTACTTGATAAACCTGTCAGGAAAACCAAAACCCCTCAAGACAACCTCCAAAAAAGGCCAATGAACAGAGTCAAAGGCCTTTTTGATATCCAATTTGATCAAGCATCTAGGAGGGCCTCTTTTAACACCATAATGTCTGATTAATTCCTGACACAGGAAGATATAATCTGACATGGATCTACCCACAAAACTAGTTTGAGCTTCATCAATAAGATCAGGAAGACAAGAAGAAAGCCTGGAGGCCAAGATCTTAGAAATCACCTTGTAAGTAATATTGCAGCAAGAGATAGGCCTATAATCACCAACAGAGGAAGCATGAGTTTTCTTTGGAATCAAAGCTATGACAACATGATTGATCTGTTTCAATAAGGCATCATTCTGAAAGAATTCCAGCACAGCATTAGTAAAGTCCGCACCAACAATGTCCCAAGATTTTTTGAAAAAACCAGTAGAATAACCATCAGGTCCAGGAGATTTGTCATCAGAGAAAGAAAACAAAGCTTCCTTAACATCCACATCAGTAACCTCTCTTATAACAAATCTGCAGCAGCTCTAGGAACTTTAGGGACAGCATTAACAACATCCTCATCAATAGGAACAACATAATCCTCTGAACCTAAGAGATCAGAATAAAAATACACAAAAGCCTCTCCAACCTGATCATAGGAAGTGATGAAAGAACCATCAGCAAGTCCAACAGAGGAAATATGCTTTCTGGCATTATTCCTTTTCACCAAGGAATGGAAAAACTTAGTTCCCCTGTCACTGAGCTTAATGTACACACCTTTTGCTTTCCGAGATAAAAAAGAAGCTTCAATAGCCTCCAAAGTATGACAAATCCTCTTCCGATCTATGATCTGGGAAGCCAAAAGATCAGTAGGTCCCAGATTGTACTGTGACTATAAGTTTCCAAGAAACTGAATGGCATTCTCAGACCTAACTGAAATATGGGCAAAGTGCTTCTTGTTCAAGACTCTCAAGGGTTGTTTAAGTCTTTTTAGTCTTTTACACAGTTGATACATAGCAGTACCAGTAGCATATTGATTCCAACTATTTTCCAGAACATCTTTAAAACAATCATGATTCATCCACATGTTGAAAAACTTGAAGGGCTTCTTTCTGGTCATGGAATCAGTAAATAAGGAAATTCTACAAGGATAATGATCAGAATGAAGACCAGGTGGTTCAAAAAAAGCAAGTGCATTCAGATTCTAATCATACCAAAAGGCATTGATCAAAACTTTATCAATCCTGAAAAAGACTCCACCAGCAATCCAAGTGTAAAACTCACCAGCGGAGTTCATGTCAGTGAGATTGGCATCCAGACAACAGTCAACACCATCCTGCATTTCATAATCTGTAGGCACATTCCCATTCAGCTTGTCATCCACAGAAAGAACAGCATTGAAATCACCAAGAACTATCCAATAGAAAGAGGAGCAGACACTGATCTCCCTGATTCTATCCCACATAAACCTCCTATCCCCAATAGAATGCAGACCATACACAAAAGTGACAAGAAAACAGTCCCCAGTCACTAAAATCTTCACTTTGCAGTGGATCCATTGAATATCCACCTCCAAAACCTTCACAACAATAAGAGCAGGATCCCAGATCACCAATATTCTCTTACTCATATGCAAATCAAAATTTTGAACAGACTTCCAAAGGGGAACTTTCTTACATAAGAAGTGATCAAAACTATTTTGAGACAACTTTGTCTCAAGGATTCCAAATAAGGTAATCTGATGCTGTCTGAGAAAAGAGACAACAACAGACTGTTTAAGAGCCTTATTGAACCCTCTCACATTCCAAAACCCTATCATTTTTGTCTACCTAGAGGTGATCTACCTCTAGAGACAACATCAGTTGGTTTACTCCGATTTCCGGAAACACCAGCCGTGTTATGCCTATTTTTCTTCTTTTTCTTCTTAGATTTCCTAGAGCTAGAAGCAACAGCGTCACCCTTATCCACCAAATCTTCCATATCAACTTCATCTACCCAATTAGCAGTTTTTCCAGGGGATAGAACATCAAAAGAATTAATCACAGGTGTTGTGACCTTATCAACCTCAGTCCTGTTAGAGCACACTCTTACCCTTATCAGTAGATGTTGCAACTAAATTTTGAGCAACATCGGCAGAGACTTGTTAACCTCGGCGAGCTGGCTTTGAGAGCATCAGCCAGATGCGGTGAGAAACAACAGACTTCTTTTGAGCATCAGCAGGGGCATCTTTACCATCAATAACAATCACATTCTTCTTCTTTGTGGGGTTAGGTTTAGAAACACCAGGTTTTTTTGACCTAGCAACATACAAAGTAGGGAACTCAATCTTAGAATCATCACATCCAGCAATATTGTGCCCTAGCCTATTACACTTGGTACAAAACTTAGGAATTTCTTCATATAGAACAGGCTGTTTAAGAACTTTCCCATCATGCAAAGTTATAGGAATCACAGGTGGAAGCTTCAACGTGAGGTCCACTTCCACAAGGCATCTTGCAAAGCTCAAAACTTTTCTAGAAGCAATAACTTTATCTGTATACTGTGGACTCCCAATGAAAGAATAGATTTTACTCAGTGCCCTATCCTTCCAAAGCCTTAAGGGGATTTGGCAACTGGATCCATACTGGAACCACATTACAAGCATCCTTGCAAAAATTAAACATCACATGCATCTTCTTCAATATCATAGGCTTTCCAAAAGCATAGAAGGGACAGACTTATGAGAACATCATCTGAGATCGATTCTTTTTCAAGCGAAACACTATCCAACGAATTATGATAGTTATATCTACATTTCCTAGGCCAAGAATTAACAATCTTCTGGACAGCATCCCTACCAGAAAATTTGGCTGGAAAGATTCCAATTAGACTAAGCTTTTCCATACTATCATCATTCTCATCTTCCTCTTCCAAGAACATAGATTTTGGAGTAATACAGTCCACATGATCAGTCAACTGGACCACATCATCGGATGGCTCCCTATTTTTCTTTACTAGCTGGGCCCAAAAAGCGACCTCATCCACAGCTTTACCAGCATTAGGCCCCAAGAAGTCTCCTGAAGGTGTAACACCAGCAGCAACACTAGAATCTCCATCATTTTGTAAAACAGAAGACACACCACCAGTGGAAGGAGTAGTGCTCTTATCACAAGTAGTAGAGACATGATCCACCTCAAAAAGAGTCCCCTTCTCCACCACACAACCAGGTCCTAAAGTGGTTGCAACACCATCAGTAATAGGTCTAGCACCTGAAGAACCATGTTCAGCAGGTGTAAGGACTTGCCCAGTAGGTGCACCAACACTCTCAGTAGCCTTATCCAAAACATGATCAACAGTTGGACTACCAACTTGAGCATCTACCCTCACATTTTGAACATTATCTGACTGTTTTTCAACCTCAAGAAGTTCTGAAAGGGTAGTAGAACTTTCCAGATCAGAATCATTAAAATTCACCTTCTTTTTTGCTGTGTTGACACCCGGAGTGACTAACTTTCCAGATTTCAACCTCATTGCCTCATAAACTTTGGGATTACTACATAAGGGAGCAGATTCCATCACCTCCACCACTGCAGAAGCATCATCTACACCACCCACACCAGGTGCAGATTCAGCTCTTGCCTGCTTCCATGAAATAGGGGGATCTAGCAGCGGATTCTTCTCCAAAGTGTTACCATCATCATCTGGAGCTGCAGGGAGAGCAACATGGTAGCAGTAGCTACTGCAACCTGTAGATCAACTGGTTCATGAACAGTGCCATCTTCGTTTTTTTTTTTTTTTTTTTTGCGAGCCATGGAACAAAATCAAAGCTGTAAGATCAGACAAAAGATAATCAAGTAAAAATGGAGCTTACCGAGTAAGTAACAAGATCAAGAACGCAGTAACAGATGGGATTTGGCAAGCTCATTCGAAGAAGAGGAAGGAGCTAGTTGAGAGAAAACATCTCTCTAAAATCCGATTGAAAACCACGACTTTAGATCCTACCATATCCATTTCAAGCTCCAATAACAGTTGGCTAGAACATCATCAAAACTATAAAATGTTACTAACACACTGTGATAATATCATCAGACAAGCACAACAGGATAGTTGAATGTGCTTTCTCCTCTAGATTGACCATCTTAGCAAATTAATGTACCGTTTGTGTATTTGGCGTAATCCGTTGGTGCCGTGCTTAGATAGCGAGCGGACTTACATAATATTTTCCCGGGAGAGAGCTCTAGCTATGATGCCGAGCTGAAGTCAGTCTTATAGAAGATTCGTTCGAAGGCAAGTTCCAGATAGGATGCCGAACTAAATTCGGTCTTATAGAAGGCTTGCTTGAAGGCAAGTTCCAAATATGATGTCGAACTAAAGTCGGTCTTATAGAAGGCTCGCTCAAAGATGAGTTCCAAATATGATGCCGAACTGAAGTCGGTCTTATAGAAGGCTCGCTCGAAGGCGAGTTCCAAATATGATGCCGAACTGAAGTCGGTCTTATAGAAGGCTCTCCCTACAACTTCATGTCGGGAGAGTTCCAAAAATAAGAAAGCTCATCCCGACTCTTTAGGTCGAGAGAGTTCAAAAAATAAAAAAGCTCATCCTGACTCTTTAGGTCGGGAGTGTTCCAAAAATAAATAAGTGTGATCATTTAAGTTGTAGAAATAAAACCCGATGAGAGCTTGTGTCTTGAGAGCTCGGATCTGGAGAGCTGGGGAGCTCGGCTCGGATCTTGGAGAAGCTGGGGAGTTCGGCTCGGATCTTGGAGGGTTTGGGAGCTCGGCTCGGATCTTGGAGAGCTAGGGAGCTCGGCCCGGACCTGACTTTTGCGTTTTTTGGTGATACAACAGCAACTTTCCAGCAACGATCGGGCATCGAAATGGTCGATCAGGATGAAATTTGGAGGGATTATTCGGCCCTCATTCTGCTTCAATCTGAATGGTGCAAATTGTATTTCAACGGTTCAATCTCTCGCAATTAGCCTCCGATCTGACTGCTGCGTTTTTTATGAGACATCAGCAAACTTCCGGCGACGATCGGATATAGAAACGGCCTCCGATCGGCATGAAATTTTGAGGGCTTTATGATACCTTGTTCTTCTTCAATCTGAACGGTGGAAAGTTTGTTTCAACTGCTCAATCTCTGGCAATTGGCCACCGATCTGAATGCTGCGTTTTGGTGATACAACAGCAACTTTACGGCGACGATCGGATATCTAAATGGACTCCGATCGGCACGAAATTTTGAAGGCTTGTTCGTCCCTTCTTCTTCTTCAATCTGAACGGTGTAAATTTTGTTTCAACGGCTCAATCTCTGGCAATTGGTCGCCGATATGACTGCGTTTTCGCTATTGGATTTTTAACAAAGTTGCCAGTAGGAGTCCTCTTTCTAGCGCCAATTGACGATTCTGGAAATTGTCGATGATAAATCTGGGGTTGTTCTCCTAATGACAACCTGCTAAATCTTCAGGAACAACAACGATAAAAAGAGGGGGTGTTTTGGTGGTGGTAGACTGCGCTTGTGATACAGTTTCTCAAATGCAGTCTAAACCACTACCAAAACACCCCCTCTTTTTATCGTTGTTGTTGTTCTTGAAGCTTTAGCTGGTTGTCATTAGGAGAACATCCCCAGATTTATCATCGACGATTTCCTGCATCGTCAGGCAGCTTAAACCACAACTTAATTCTCTAGATACTGAAAGGAGTCTCCCGCTTTGCACAATAATCCAGGAGATCAAAAAGAAGACATGGATTCAAGTGGGTAAGAACAAAAAATAATAGGTTCAATTGGAGAATTTAGCTTAGGGTCTTTCGATGGAATTTTTTTTCCCTTTAATTTGACTTAGAATTGAATAGCCGTACTCTTTTCTTTTAGTAGAATTTTCCATTCGGGTTTTGCTTCTATGAGGTTTTGCGGAAGCAGGGTTGGGTGTTGAGGTTTCCTAAACTTACTAAGGCGGGTTGGACCGCCTTTTGTACTTTTCTTCTTTTCTATTAATAATACAAATACTTCTTTCAAAACAAAGTCAGTATATATACAGGGGCGGATCTACCTTATACATATGTAGGTCTACGGACCCCGCTAAAAATAAAATACTCTACATTTAATCTATAAAAAAATATTTCGGATCCTGTGAAAAAAATTATTTACTGTGATAAATATTTATGGACTCCGCTGAAAAAATGTCTTGAGTCCGCCACTATGTGTGTGTGTATATATATATATATATATATATATATATATATATAGAAATGAGTTAAATATACATACATATTGATCCATGCTATCAGACATACATACTACTAAAATAGTGCATCGATCACTATTTTAGTAGACCAGTTATTGTTTGAGTGTGCACCTAGTTAATGAAGCGGGAAATCTGCTATTAGGTAATACTAGAAACCTAACTAGAAACCTGCTCTCCTCAATTTGTAACAGAGATTTGAAACAATAAGCAGGGTCTGCACTAAAATAAAGTGATCGATGCACTATTTTAGTAGTATGTACTGATAAGCATGAGAAGATATGGTATGTAGAACTCCAACCCTATATATATATATATATATATATATATATATATATATATATAGTGAGTATGTAAAAGGAAATTAATTCCTGGGTGCACCACTATTAGTGCAGAGGTGCAATATATAAACCATCAGTTTACAAATTCGATATAGAGTGTATACTTCTCGTTAATTTAATTAGAAGTCACTTCACTCCATTTAGAAGGCGTATTTAAAAATTACCCGAGCACGTTGAACCCCCTTCCCCCCTCCCCGCTTCTTGTATGAAAGTGATAGTCCAATAGTTGCAGATTTGCATCCTAGAGACGAACCTTTATAAACCGAGAAATTGATGATCACTAAACCTTTATATTGTTGTGGTAACGTTCCAATGGAAGTTTGCATTTGTGAATTGTGAGTGAAACAACAAAGTTATGGTGGTCACCTGTGTAAAAATGAAATTGGTAATCGTAATTTTTATTAGGCCTGGTCAATTGTTTTTGAATTGATGGAATGAATAAATAATAATTTGTGATAGGGATGGTTTTTTATATCTTCGTAAATTTGGAACTTTTTACCTGTCTCAAACGATATAGTCCAAATATGACAAGTGGAAAAAAAAAAAACTTTCTGAGTCTTCTTTCTTTATAGCTTTTTACCAATTCGGGTTTGATGTTTATTATTATTTTTTATGTATATTTTGTTGCAGAATATAAATATTAAGTTAGTTTGAATATAAATTTTGTCTATCACTCTTTCAATTCATGTATTCAGTTAGCTAATATCACTTGGCAACGGAGGAAGGGCTTTTAATCTATGTATTTGACGATCTTTGATTTCGTCCGGATATAATCCACAAAGATAAATGGGTAATTGAGCTTCTAAAATGAGGACCAGTAAGCTTGTAAATGAATCTGCAACACAAACAAGACATAGGAGGGTCCGGAGTTTGTATCCGGGAAAATCTCCCGACGCTCATATCAGTTCGATATGCGTAATTTGCTATGTAAATTCGACATATTTGATAGAGTAAAAATATTTTATGTATGTTTCACTCATCACCACATCATCTATTTATACATCACAATTAGAAACTCTACTTCTCACAAAATACCACATCCGCCATTTACTTAATACAATGTCATAATAATAAATATTAATATGTCGTGATACCCCCCCTTGAAGTCGGAGCGTGAAGATCTCGAACGTTCAACTTGCGCAACAAAAACTCAAATTGTTGTTTTCCCAAGACCTACGTGACAATATTTGCCAATTGGACACGTGTAGGTGTTAGGAACATTTTATTATGTTTTGATGATGGTCATACTAGCTGTTATAGCAAGCCTGAAATAAGTTAGAATTCTCTGTATAAGATTTACTTAGAGTCTGACATGTTGTAAAAGTTGAGTCAGACAAGTATTGTACTAGTTGGTAGGATGGCGAAGTAAAACAGATATTCGGTAGAGTGAAGCCAGCCAAGTACCACCAGAGAAGCATGAAGACATTATGATCTGACTTATAACCAAGGAAGTCTGTGATGACATTGGATAAGTCTAAGTTATACTTCAAGTGATGAAATACATTGACAAATGTGGTGTACACTCATCTCACCCAAATCAAGGATCAGTGAAGTACAAAAAGTACTTGAAAGAATCAAAGAAAACAGCAAAGCAGTGAATCGGCAAAGTAAACTGGCTTTCGCCTAAGTAAAGACAGAGCAGTAAAGGAAGAACTAAATAGTCAAGTCAGAAGAATCACTTAACCGTTCCGGGAACGGCCAAGTAAACTTCACTCATTCAGAATTCAAATGATGAAGATCAAGCATTGAATGCACAATCAATTGAGGATCAATCAAGGACGGATTTTCTGATAAACGTTTGAAGAAAAATCCGATCACTGAAATCAAGGAGAATATAATTAAGGGGGAATCAAGAATTAAATCAAGGATTATTCTCCACATTAAATAGCCAACGGACGGAAATTCAAATCAAGGGATTATCAAGGCTATAAATAGAAGGCATTGACAGAAAAGAGAAAGCACAATTAAGTCTGGTAAAATACAAGCAGAAACTCTGTCAAAGTGAAAAGCATTCCATCTGTACTAAAAGGAAATATCTTGAGATCAACTCAGGAATCAGAGCTCAAATTCCACATCAAGCACTGAGATTGATCACAAGTTTGTGAATCCAATTCACACCAACTGAGGCAATTGAATCAGAGGAATCTGAGAAGGAGTTGCAACCCTTGTGATAGCTGCTGAAAGATTTGTTCTCATGGAGCAGTGATAGAGACTGAGTCACTGAAGTTTTTGAAGCCAGGGAGTGATAGTCTTGAAGATTGTGAAGCTTGTGTAGTCAAGGACAATCGTACTATTGTATCTATGAAAATAATAGTGAATTCCTCCAATCATCACATGAGAAGAGTGGATTAAGGGATTACACACCCTGAACCACTATAAACCTTTGTGTCTACTTACTTTACAGCACTTTATTTCATTATACACTCTATATCTGTGATTGCATAAACTACTTTGAAACAACATTTTAAGAAGGGACTTATCTGCTTCCCAAAAGCTTTTAAATACAAGAAAAGTTTTTGAAACTCCACTATAGTAATTCACCCCCTATGACTATAGTTTTACCCTTCGCTGGGACCAACAGTAGGAACATATCTAGGAGCTATGAGGCCATCCCTAATCACATCGCGAACAAAGTGACAACTAGCTTCAATATACTTCGTCCTCTCATGGAAAACCAGATTCTGAGCAATGTATAACGCGAATTGACTATCACAATAAATAGGAATACCTGTCGGAATACGAACCCCCAAATCACCATGAAGTTTACGAAGCCACTTTAACTCACAAGTCATCGCGGCCATAGAGCGGTATTCAGCTTCAGCAGAGGATCGGGACACCGTCAACTGCTTCTTGGTCTTTCACGAAACCGGTGAAGTCCCAAGTAACACAAACCACACACTTAAGTGCCGACGCGTAAGGGGGAAACTCGCCCAGTCTGAGTCACAACAGTCCTTCAAACGCGATGGGCTATCTGTCCTCAAAAGAACTCCCTGACCCGGATTTTTCTTCACATACCGGACCACTCTCAACGCGGCTGTCCAATGATCGAACCGTGGTTCTAGCATGAACTGAGACAAGATATGAACCGAATAGGTCAAGTCGGGACGTGTAACACCAAGATAAATAAACCGCCCCAGTAAACGTCTGCATTTGCCAGGACCATCTATTAGTGCACATTTAGTAACCACCAATTGATGATTCGGTTCCATTAGGAACTCCGCGGGTCGTGTCCCTAACAACCCCGTCTCTTCAATAATATCCAACGCATACTTTCATTGGGACAAGAATATGCCATGTTGATTCTGAGCCACGTCCAAGCCGAGAAAGTACTTCAACCTTCTCAAATACTTCATTTTAAAACAACTCCCCAAATAATTTTTAAAACTTGTAAGGCAGTGGGATCGTTACCTGCGAGTATCATATCATCAAGGTACACAAGAACATTAATCCAGATATCACCTCGAATAAGTGTAAATAATGAGTAATCCTAGTAGGATTGTCTAAAACCGTAAGCTTTCAAAGCGGAGGCCAATTTTGCAAAAAAATAGTGTGGAGCCTGTTTCAATCCATATAACGACTTCGCATGCGGCATACTAGGTTCAATTGCTTATGTTCAAAACCGTGAGGAACCTTCATATAGATTTCTTCATCCAAGTCTCCATGCAAGAACGCATTGTGCACGTCCATCTAATGAATTTTCCATTTTTGGACGGCTGCCAGTGCTAGGAAAGCCCGAACTATCACCATCTTTGCTACAGAGGTGAATGTCTCGTTACATTCAGTCCCCACAATCATGTGATTCCCGAATGCAATTAACCGTGCCTTCAAACGTTGAAGGTTGCCATGTTTATAGTATTTTTATGTATAAACCCACTTGCTTCCTAATGCCTTCTTTCCAGGAGGTAGTTCTTGTAATGTTGCCCTAGTCCTCTAATTCCCGTATTTTTTCAACCATAGACTTCCGCCAACCTTCATATTTCACCGTCTCTTTGAAAGAACAAGGTGTATTTCATACAGTCACAGCTGTTAGATACCTCCTGTGTGCATCAGAAAACCGGGGATAATTCACAAAATGTGTAAATGGGATAGAGAATACCTGAGGAGGTTGATGGACCGAACGAGTGATTGAGGTCAAGTTAAATTATTAACTTGATGCCTAACTAACACACTAGCAAGAGAACTAGGTTCAATTGTAGTATAACTAGATAGAGTCGAGGTCGATCCCACAGAGACTCGGCACAAACAAAACACAACTTTATTCTATCAGAACTAAATCGAAAGGGCGGTCTACGACCAACTAAACGCAGTAAATAAAATAGTGACAACCACAAGACAAAGAATACCACAAAGACAAACTAACAACTACTAAACAAGAACAAAATTATTAATACTATCTTAACAAAGAATATTAAGAATATTGATTACGCTAGTAGCTAATGACTCCCCCATGTGAACTAGATTGACAACGAGACAAAACAAACGTTAAAGATTAATTATTATGACTACGGGAGTCATCCCCTAAGGTAGATTTAGCTCCGATTAGGCCATCTAAATCATTGTGCCTCCATTACGTGACTTTTCCTTTTAAGTGCCTCCATCTTATATAACTTCTGACACAATTACGAAACTAGGGATGCCGGTATAAACCGTAACCTCATCTAAGCAACATTCCTAGGGTAAGGCGTACTTCTTAGATGCCGATTCAATCTATATCCTAAGTAACAATCACTTTTTAGGTTTCATGTTAAATTATGATGACAAATAATTAAGTTGATAAGGTTTAATTACTTGTTTTAATTCCAAATCATAGAATCTGACGTAGTCGAAGCCGGTCATAATTATGCCCTAAACTTCACCACACTCGGTCGACCGAATGACATGTCTCGGTTGACCGAGTGACATGTCTCGGCTGACCGAGTGAAGGTCTGCATGGATACACATTATGACTACTTCTTAACGTTTCTAATCTAAACACATGGGTTCGTAATTAGTCTACATCGCGGAATCAATACAAGAAAACTATTCCATAATAAAACAAATCAGATCTACGAATAAAGATTGCATAATTGAAAAGTCATACCCTCGAAGATGAGAGTGACTCCCACTCTTTAATGCGCTCCCTAACCGGAGAATCCGATGAATCCATAGTCAACAAACATAAAGAAAAGAAAACTAAAACTAAAAACTCAAATTGTATAAATTGTCTTGTGTTGTAATGGTGTGTTTTTCCCAATTTCATAGCTGCTGCTTATATAGAGGATTCTGCCGACATAGGATGGATCTAGAAGATATGCATGCATTTTTAGGTCTGAGCAGCTTCGGGTAACCGAACCACATGCCTCGGTCGACCGAATGAAGTGGCTCGGTCGACCGAGCCTCTTTTTTTGCACATGTACAACGCGTTTCTTGTCTAACTTGTTTCCCACTGCACTCTTCCGTGCTAATCTGATTTCTCTGACTTATCTCTTGATTAATGCTCCGATTTTCTTCCTTTATTATCTTGAGATTCACTAATTGAATGACATTTATCCTCCCGATTTATCATGATCTACAAAATCAGCATTTGTCGTACAATAAATTGGTCTTTAATAATAAAAACAGCTAAATACCAAAAATCATATTAATAATCACTTAACATTAAATAATAAATATTAACAAGTGATTTAATATGAAATATATATAATTAACTCCGATTTAAGGTTAGAATTGATGACATAAATAGGTATATTTTAACCGACATCAAAATTCCCCCCACTTAAACTTTGCTTCGTCCCGAACAAAGCATCAATAAATCATTCCCCAAGACAACATTTTCCTTGGTCATCTCATACTTACACAAGAAACTTGAGTCAACTCATACCAGTCATGCTCATAAAATAAGCATTATTCACTGCTCGCTATGAACCGACGTGATTGTGGGCACGTGCATTGGTTTTATATAAATTTAGCAAGATTAGAGTTTATGCAGACTTCACATCAAAATTCACCAACATCAGCATTCATACTTCTTTTGCCTCGCAATGGTTAAAGCACTAGAATAATAAGCAAGAGCGTATCTATAGGGATTTTGGACTTGGAGACCGAGTACTACTCAAAGCCTCTAAAAACTTGAACTTTCCCAATTTTTCATATTTTTCAAATACTACCAATCTCAAGGAAGAAAACTATTTTCTCTTTTATGAGTATCCTCCCTATCTTAGATCATGCATAGTATCGAATATTACCACAAGCGCGGGGCTACTTTGGTAATGTTACTACAAGCCCAGTGTTTTAACGCATTGTCAAGACACAGGTACGTCTCAAGCCTATTACTCCGCTTTGATGGCTAGAAAATCAGAATACATCCGTCGATAAATAACGACACTAGGTAAGCATAACCAATCATTTATGCAATGTACACATAATTAGCATAATTCATACGGTACTAAGCGATCCACATGTTGAGTAGTTGAACAATGCCTAACTACTTGCAATTGTTGGCATGAATATCCTTAAGTTTACTAACAATTTATCGCAAAAGTATAATATGACCATGTACTTACGCAACTTGGTTCCTTTCCTATCAATTCTAAGTATAAGAACTTCACAAGTTTAAGGGTACGAGTTAAACAACTTGGCATTTATCCATGAATTTTTTTTAAATTCAGCTCAATATTCCGTTGCCCTTACATTTTTAACATATAACTAAGCTAAGTCCCTTGCCCCCCACTTAAACATGGCATTGTCCTCAATGACAAAAATAAATGAGAGTTCAAGAAGAAAGACTTAGCTCTGGAAACGGCTCCCAAGTAAAGGAACAATATCGGAGTAAACATCAGCACGTCGTTGAGAGACAGACACATCCTGTATAAGCAAACAAGCTCCACGAAATCGTCAAATACCATGTCTATGGGAGTTTTAAAATAATGTGGCAGTAATTAGATATAGATATCTAAAAACAGTTTAAGCCACATTACTCTATACTGCCATGGACAAGACCAAAAGGGATTTAAACCTAAATAAACAACTCACATGACGGCTATCAAGGAAAAAACCTCGTTTATTCCGAACTTAGACTCGGAACATGGCGAGATGAAAAAAACCGTGATAGGCGCATGCTACTTTATTATTAAAAATAAAAACGAAAAAGATAGTTTATCAGAAATAGTTCTAAATTTATAGTCGCTAGCTCGACTCAGTTCAAGATGGTTTATTCATAGATAGGGTCGTCGAGGTACAAAACCTCCTCCTCAGCACCAGGCAGAAGCCCTTGATAATGCTTCACACGATGTCCATTGACCACAAACTTGGACTCGTCTTTGAAATTAAATAGCTCCACCGCTCCAGAAGGAAAGACTTGTTGTACTCGAAATGGGCCATACCATCTTGATTTTAACTTACCCGGGAAGAGTCTTAAGCGCGAATTGTAGAAGAGAACCAGATCACCCTTTTGAAAGGTCCTCTCCAGAATCTTTTTGTCATGGAATTTCTTCGTGTGCTCCTTGAAAATCTTGGCATTCTCGTATGCCTCTAAACGAAACTCCTCCAGGCGAGTTAATTCTAACATCCTCTTCTCACCGGCCAATGTCTCATCAAAATTTAGCATCCTTGTTGCCCACATGGCCCGGTGCTCAAGTTCCACAGGAAGATGACATGCTTTTCCAAAAACAATCCTATACGGTGACATTCCAATCGAGGTTTTATATGCAGTCCTATAAGCCCATAAAGCGTCGTCTAAACGTAACGACCAATCCTTCCTAGTCGTATTGACAGTTTTCTCCAGGATACGCTTTATCTCTCGATTGGTGACTTCTACTTGTCCACTAGTCTGGGGGTGATATGCGGTTGCTAGCTTATGTCGAACCCTATACTTAATCATCAGCCTTTCAAAAGATTTATTGCAAAAATGACTACCATTGTCGCTTATAATTGCCCTAGGCGTCCCAAACCTTGTAAAAATATTCTTTTTCAAAAATCTAACTACAACCTTAGCATCGTTAGTAGGGGAAACAATGGCCTCAACCCATTTGGATACATAATCAACAACAACTAAGATGTAGCGGTTAGATAGTGATGAAGTGAAGGGTCCAACGAAATCTATTCCCCAAACGTCAAAGAGTTCTACTTCTAAGATGCTCTTAAGTGGCATCTCATTCCTCCGTGAAATTCCTGTCATTTGACAAGCATGACATTCTTTTGCATATTGGTGTGCATCCTTAAACAACGTCGGCCAATAAAAACCGCATTGGAGGACCTTGGCTGCAGTTTTATCTCCCCCGTAGTGTCCTCCAACTTCATAAGAATGGCAATGCTTCAGGATATCATTATACTCTTCCTCGGGCACACACCTTCGAAAAACACTATCAGACCCTAGCTTAAACAGATAAGGCATCCCAATAATAGTGTCTAAGATCTTTAAAGAATTTTTTCCTTTCTTGGACAGTGAGATTCGGTGGTAGCTACTTTGCAGATAGATAATTAACAAACAAACTAAACCATGGTTGTTTCTTCTCCTTCACAACCTCTATTCGCGAAGAAACTGCAACACAATCATCATGTCCCCTGATGGTGGTGATGGAGAAAAGTTGTTCATCAGGAAAAGATTCTCCTATCTCAGGTAATTCCTCACCATCCTCTAATTGTAAGCGTGACAGATGATCGGCCACCACGTTCTCACTTCCTTTCTTATCTCGGATTTCTACGTCAAATTCTTGCAACAGTAGAATCCATCTCAACAATCTAGGCTTTGAATCTTGCTTTGCTAGGAGATACTTAAGAGATGCATGGTCCGTCCACACAGTGACTTTAGATCCCACTAAGTACGATCTAAACTTGTCAAAAGCAAAGATAACGGCCAAAAGCTCTTCTCCGTTGTGGCGTAGTTTCTTTGGACAGCATTCAAAGTCCGGCTTGCATAATAAATAGGTCTGAAGATCTTATCTTTTCTTTGACCCAAAGCGGCACCAACAGCAGTATCACTTGCATCACACATCAGTTCAAACGGAAGTTCCCAATCTGGTGCGACTAGAACGGGTGCAGTAATCAACCTACTTTTTATTTTGTTGAAAGCTTTTATGCACTCATTAGAAAACACAAATGGCACATCCTTGGCCAATAATTCAGTAAGAGGTCTAGAGATTAAGGAAAAGTCCTTGATAAACCTACGATAAAATCCGGCGTGGCCTAAAAAACCTCGCAAAGTTTTAAGATTGGTAGGTGGAGGTAATTTCTCGATCACCTCAACTTTGGCTCTATCCACCTCTATTCCGTTCTTTGATATGCGGTGGCCTAGTACTATACCTTCCGTAACCATCAAATGACACTTCTCCCAGTTAAGCACAAGATTCGCCTCTCACATCTCTTCAACACTGTGCTAGATGTGTGAGACATGAATCAAAATCGTCTCCAAATACGGAGAAATCATCCATAAAGATTTCCAAGAAATCTTCCACCATATCCGCAAATAATGACATCATATATCGTTCAAATGTCGCGGAGGCGTTACACAATCCAAATGGCATTCGATTATACGCAAATGTCCCATATGGGCATGTAAATGTTGTTTTCTCACGGTCTTGGGCGAGATGTGGATTTGATAGTATCCCGAATACCCGTCAAGAAAACAATAGAAAGCATGCCCTTTCGATCTCTCGAGCATTTGATCGATGAAGGAAGAGGAAAGTGGTCTTTACGAGTCGCATCATTTAGTTTCCTAAAGTCTATGCATACTCGATGACCGGTGATTAGCCTCACAGGACTTAACTCATTCAACTCATTGGCTTGCACCGTCAATCCTCCCTTCTTGGGAACTACATGGATAGGGCTTACCCATTCGCTATCGCAATTGGAAATATAATTTTCATTTCTAGCATTTTTATAACCTCATCCCTAACCACTTCCTTTAATTGTGGGGTTAGACGCCTCTGAGGTTGTGCAACCGCTTTCTTTTCAGGGTCCACGGAGATCTTGTGCATACATACGCTAGGACTAATGCCCTTAACGTCAGCTATGGTCCATCCAAATGCTCCGCGGTACTCTCTCAAAACTCTCATTAGTTTCTCCTCTTGTAAGTCCGTCAAGGATGAAGATATAATTAGTGGCAAGGTCTCATCTTGAAGAAATACATACTTCAAATTTGCAGGAAGAGGTTTTAAAGTCAAATTTCTGGGAGGTTCTTCCAAAGAGGTCTTCAACTTTTGACCAGTGAGTTTAAGTTCGAAGTACTTATGCCACGTTGGTCTATGATAAAATCTTTCGATCTCCGCAGCACTTACTTCCTCTACAGGCCTTGGGGTTCCTCTACTACATCCTGGCCATATCATCTTCTCCTCCTCACTACTTACGTACTTGACTTCATCTTCTTCTTCCAAGACAGCATCCAAGAAATCCTTGATACTTTCATGTTGTTGAAATTCTTGAACGATCCTATCAATGGAATCCAACATGAAACATGCATCCTCTCCATCATCAGGTTGCTTCATAGTGTCGAAGACATTGAATGCAACTCTCTCTTCATTCACTCTTAATACTAACTCGCCTTTGTAAACATCAATTAGCGTTCTACTAGTGGCCATAAAAGGTCTCTCTAATATCAAGGGCACTTCGTAGTTAGCTTCCATATCTAATACCACAAAGTCGACAGGGAATACAAACTTTTCAACTCTTACTAGCACATCCTCAACCACTCCACAAGGTTCTTTGACAGAACGGTCAGCTAATTGCAGCGTGATTGAGGTCTTCTTAAGATCTTTCATGCCTAGTTTCCGAAAAATAGATAGGGGCATCAGGTTCACGGTTGCTCTAGATCACACAAAGCTTTGTTTAAACATACGTTACCTATGGTGCAGGGAATGAGAAAGCTTCCCAGATCTTTGCATTTTGGGGGTAACTTATGTTGAAGAATGGCTGAGCACTCCTCATTAAGGCATATGGTCTCTAAATCTAAAAGTTTCCTTTTAGTTGAGACGGCGTCTTTTAAAAACTTGGTGTACTCAGGCATTTCAGCTAGTGCTTCAACTAGGGGTATATTGATTTGTAACTTACTGAATATATCCACGAACTTCTTATACCTCTTATAATCAAACTTAGGCTTCGGCTTTGGTGGAGGATAAGGTAGAGTTGAAGGATCGACTTCAGTGAAAATAGGATACTTGTTATTGTAAAGTTCAACTCTAGGGCCAGCAGGTTCTTTATACGTCCTTTGCTCAGGCAAAGTCTTGGGAGTATTAGTCTCATTGCTTGGCTCACCATCCTTATTCTTTGTGACTTTTTCTTTCTCTTGCAAGGATGGTGGAGTTACCTCTTTTCCACTTCTTGTCATGATCGCATTCAAATCCTTAGGGTTCTTCTCAGTGTTGCTTGACAACCCTCCAGGAGGTCTAGTTGAGACTTACTCAGCTAGTTGTCCGATCTGGTGCGTGAGATTTTGGACTAGAGCTTCTTGATTGGTCACCTTAGTATCGGTCTTCTGACAATATTGGCTAAAATTAGTGGCTAAATCAGCCATAGATTTTGAAAGTTGTCCCATATTGTCGATGTGACATTACTCGCTTTTTCTATTGCGACTTCCCAACCAAAAGTTTTAGTTTCTTTGTGGTACATAAGTGGTAGGCGGTTTAGGCCTCTCTCCTGCATTAAGGTCACTATATCGGAATCCAGGATGGTTATGATTAGGCTTATATCCCCCCCCGATATAATTGACTTCTTCAGTACCAGCATTCTCACTTTGAGGTGTTACCTCGATTCCAGCCCCTTTCTCTACTTTTGCCATCCTCTCTTGCATTCCATCTACCTTATTGTTGATAACAAAAAGTTGTTCTAAGATTCTGGTAGATGCACTATCCACGAATATGTCAGCGGCCATCTTCAATGTAGCTATGTCATTGCCTCCCTATTGACTATTCATCGCTATTTGCTCCATTTTTCCTTGTGCCTCCTCAGGAGATAAAAGAACAAACGCTCCATTGCTAGAGGCGTCTACTCTAATTTTCTCAGTCTCTCTCAATCCATGGTAAAAGGTTTGCATTAAAAGCCAAAGAGAGATGTCATGATGAGGACACTTCCTCATAGCTTCCTTAAAACGCTCCCAAACTTGATCAAAACTCTCCCCAGGTTGTTGCTTAAATCCTAGGATGTCTTGGCGTAACTTAAAGGTTTTTCCCAAGGGAAAATACTTATTCATGAATTTTTGCAACAACTGTTCCCAAGTAGTTATAGATCCAGCCTCTAAAGAGAGAAGCCATTGCTTAGCTTTATCTTTCAAAGTGAAAGGGAAAAGCTTAAGACGAATGTTCCCCTCCGGTATTAATTCTGGTTTCACAGTGCTAACGATTTCCAAGAAATTTGTCACGTGAACACCAGGATCCTCGTTTTGGACTCCATGAAAAGTGGAGTAGTTGGTCACCATTTGAATTACATTAGGCCTAGGGTGATAGACTTCCGCAGCATCTTGCGGTGCTACGATAGCGGGAATGAATTGCTCAATAGTGGGCGTTGCATAACTTTGCAAAGTGCGCCTCGCTCCTTGAGCTAGGGCTTGGTTTCCATTATTAGCATTAAGATTGTTCGCATTATTAACATTATTGGCATTATTAACAGCTTCAGGATTAAGTACCTGGTTTGGATTGACCGGAATGCCCTCCATTTCTGTTTCAGATTCAGAATGCTCAAAATGATTGGTTGTATGTCCTTCTTCCAATTCGTGCTCGCTTTCCTCAAGATTTGGATCCTCTTCTCCTTGCTTAGCCAGTTCTTTAGCTAACTTCCTATTTCTCCTTGCAAATTTCTCTATTTCAGGATTATATGGCTCAAGCGGTTCCTTTGATTTCCGAGTAGCGTACTATAAAATAACAAAAACAATAAAACCGTAAAAACTTAAAGGCTAAGCCTTTAACTAGACTAAATAATAAAAACGAAACTAAAACAGACTCGAAACAAGCGTGAGATAAAGAATAACGTAAGCAAAACAGAAGCAGATTACTGTAAAACTAATAAAGAACAGAAACAGAAAAACTAAACTCCCGGTCGACCGAGAACTGTGGTTCGGTCGACCGAACTCTTTTTTTTTTTTTAATTTTATTACGACACTGTTTAATATACCGACTCTTATTCACAGAATGTACACGAATCCAGTCCTAACAAAAGAAGCTGTATTTTAAATTAATGACTCGAACCCCGGCAACGGCGCCAAAAACTTGATTGAGGTCAAGTTAAATTATTAACTCGATGCCTAACTAACACACTAGCAATTGAACTAGGTTCAATTGTAGTATAACTAGATAGAGTCGAGGTCGATCCCACAGAGACTCGGCACAAACAAAACACAACTTATTCTATCAGAACTAAATCGAAAGGGCGGTCTACGACCAACTAAACGCAGTAAATAAAATAGTGACAACCACAAGACAAAGAATACCACAAAGACAAACTAACAACTACTAAACAAGAACAAAATTATTAATACTATCTTAACAAAGAATATTAAGAATATTGATTACGCTAGTAGCTAATGACTCCCCCATAATGAACTAGATTGACAACGAGACAAAACAAACGTTAAAGATTAATTATTATGACTACGGGAGTCATCCCCTAAGGTAGATTTAGCTCCGATTAGGCCATCTAAATCATTGTGCCTCCATTACGTGACTTTGCCTTTTAAGTGCCTCCATCTCATATAACTTCTGACACAATTACGAAACTAGGGATGCCGGTATAAACCGTAACCTCATCTAAGCAACATTCCTAGGGTAAGGCGTACTTCTTAGATGCCGATTCAATCTATATCCTAAGTAACAATCACTTTTTAGGTTTCATGTTAAATTATGATGACAAATAATTAAGTTGATTAGGTTTAATTACTTGTTTTAATTCCAAATCAGAGAATCTGACGTAGTCGAAGCCGGTCATAATTATGCCCTAAACTTCACCACACTCGGTCGACCGAATGACATGTCTCGGTTGACCGAGTGACATGTCTCGGCTGTGAAGGTCTGCATGGATACACATTATGACTACTTCTTAACGTTTCTAATCTAAACACATGGGTTCGTAATTAGTCTACATCGCGGAATCAATACAAGAAAACTATTCCATAATAAAACAAATCAGATCTACGAATAAAGATTGCATAATTGAAAAGTCATACCCTCGAAGATGAGAGTGACTCCCACTCTTTAATGCGCTCCCTAACCGGAGAATCCGATGAATCCACAGTGAACAAACATAAAGAAAAGAAAACTAAAACTAAAAACTCAAATTGTATAAATTGTCTTGTGTTGTAATGGTGTGTTTTTCCCAATTTCATAGCTGCTACTTATATTGAGGATTCTACCGACATAGGATGGATCTAGAAGATATGCACGCGTTTTTAGGTCTGAGCAGCTTCGGGTAACCGAACCACATGCCTCGGTCGACCGAATGAAGTGGCTCGGTCGACCGAGCCTCTTTTTTTGCACATGTTCAACGCGTTTCTTGTCTAACTTGTTCCCCACTGCACTCTCCCGTGCTAATCTGATTTCTCTGACTTATCTCTTGATTAATGCTCCGATTTTCTTCCTTTATTATCTTGAGATTCACTGATTGAATGACATTTATCCTCCCGATTTATCATGATCTACAAAATCAGCATTTATCGCACAATAAATTGGTCTTTAATAATAAAAACAGCTAAATACCAAAAATCATATTAATAATCACTTAACATTAAATAATAAATATTAACAAGTGATTTAATATGAAATATATATAATTAACTCCGATTTAAGGTTAGAATTGATGACATAAATAGGTATATTTTAACCGTCATCAACGAGCGCGTCGATGGACTATTCTTATCCATCGCGGTATGTGTCACAACTTCTCGATACTTGGAATTTGGCAATTTTATTCGTTTCCCTCTTCCCAATTCCTTTATCTCTCAAGTCTTCAGTTCACTCGTACCAACCTCATCTCTTTGCAATTCTCCAACCTCATCACCGATCTTCTCCATCCCGCCACCATAGGGGTCCACGTCACCTGCCAATACGGCATGATGCTCCACATTTGGTTCACTAGTACCAATGCCGAGCTCATCATCTAAAATCTCAGTTGTAGGGGAAGTGAAAAGAGGTGGGTCCGCCATGGGAAAAACGTGAACGAAAATTTTTACATCTCTAGAAACAGAAATTTCTTCAGTTTCCAAAAACTGTCTATCCTTTCTTAGCAAACGGATTACCTAGAAAGATACACTTCCTACTTCGGCTTCCAATTTGTCAATATTATGACGTTGATTATGTGCATAACACAAACATTCAAAAACACATATCACATCAAAACTTGGTGGTTTCCCAAACAAACATTCATAAGGCTTCTAATAATCCAAACCACTCGATGGGGTCCAATTAATCCAATAACATGCTGTCATCACACACTCTTCCCATAATTTAAGTGGTAGATGTCCCTAAACACGTAACGCTCTAGCAAAATTCAAGATGTGCTGTTGTTTTCTTTACACTCTGCCATTTTGTTGAGGGGTTCCCACACATAGGCTTTCAAAAATAATTCATTCCTTTCGAAAAATGTGGAAGCAGACATTTATACTCGGTTCCATTGTAACTTCGAACATGCATAATTTTCTCCTTAAATTGATGATCAATCAAAGCCATAAAATTCAAAAAAACTGTCTCAACTTCCATTTTATTATGTAGTAATTAACCCCACACAGACCTAGACAAATCATCAAAAATCGTCAAACAATAAGAGGCCCCATATGTAGTTGGAGTTCTATACGGTCCCCACAAGTCAGAATGAACAAGCTCACAAATTCTACTAGCTCTACTATCACTTTGTGGAAAACTTTCCCTAAGTTGCTTAACCCGAATACATGCATCACAACCATCTTTATTCAAATCACTAGACTTACTCACAATAGGAAGTTGTTTTAGAACTCTCTCCGAAGGATTTCCTAACTGGTTGTGCCATAAATCCATAGAATTTCTCCCATCAATCGCCATAACCTTGACGTGTGGAACCCCTCCCCCTCGGAAAAGAAATGTCCATCATCGCGTTCACTCACTCCAATCAGCCTCCTTGTTGCTCGGTCCTGCAAAACACACAATGGGGAAATGAGTTGAACATAGTAATCAAGTTCATCCATCAACTGAGTCATGGATAATAAATTACAGGGAAAATTAGACACATATAAAACATTTTTAAGTATCAATCCTCCGGGAAAAGTAATAGTGGCCTCATGCGTAGCATGAGCTGCCGACCGTCTGGGAGACCCACTGGGCATTTTTCAATAACCCGTACATTCCCTAAAGTGCTCATCACACCGGTCACGTGATGGGTCTCTCCTATATCAATTATCCACGAAAATTCACCTGTCAAGAGATTTTTAGGTTTATCTAAATTTAACAAGTCAAGTATGCTTTGCCAGTGCGTAGCCATCAAATTTGCAAGCCCAGCTTGCTCTACTGTTCCCAGCTGCACCTGTCCGGCCACCGGATTGCATGGTGAACGAGTTCACGGTGGCCTTATTCGCTCTCACCGCAGCCTGTTCGGTTCGGCCCGCAGCTATTCCGTTCCTAGAACCTGTTCGGTTTTGTGTAATCAAGTTTTCAGGATTGTCATTGGTGCTTAAGAAGAAGGCATCCAACTTCTTCTCTGATTCGTTTCCGGAAGCCATGACGGTAAGGATTAACCGACTTGAACTTGTATACAACCATATCTTTATGCGTCTAGCAATCTGTTTTTTTTTAATGAAGAAAAATATTTCGTGGCATAAAGCCTACGCTTCTTCTTATTACCAGCCTTCTTTTCTATTGTTGCTCTTCTTGATTCTTCATAGAATTGTTCCTTCATCTGGTTTAAGATATAACCATCCCAGTTAAAATCTAGTTGTTTCCACATGATAGCCATGAGATCAACATTCGCATTTGACAGGAACTTAATTTGGCAGCGGAAAAAACCGGGCTATCTAGGAACCCTTGAGATTTACCCACGATACAATTTCCTATCCAGGAACTTAATTTGGCAAATTCAGGCTTCGAAACTCTCATATAAATGTCGGTAGGTTCCTCTGTTGAAGAAATTTCCTTAAATTTTTTTTTTGATTCAATGGCAACTTGTTGGGATCGACAGTCTTGTTTTCTGGGGTCTAGAAACCAAATAGCCTTCTGATTACTTCTTCATTGAGATTGATATTCTCTCCATAAATGAGTGTTGTAAGAAAATTTTGATCAATCTTCATATTCTCCCAGAATTAACACATGGCTCCATAGTCATAAGCTTTTTCCAGATAAATGTACAGCACAACCTCTAAACCCTTTATTTTCCTTATCTTTTCCTCGATTTCTTTGCCTAAAAGGGTTCTTTTGAAATTGTTTTCATAATCTTCAATTGATAGCACTTTTCCCACATCGATATATCTTAAAGACATTGTTAAGAATTTACGGAGAAGATGATTTTTTAGGAGAGGAAAATTTTATAGGGTTCGTGTAGGTGTCCTTTCAATATGATCAGGAGATCTCTAATAGATATGATTTGTACCGTTTGAACTTCTCACCCTGAATATTTGTATATTCGATGCATGTACTTTTGTCCTTATACAAGTACAAATGTAACAGCTTTCTGACAATTACGGCGGTAACTAATGTGATATAACGGTAGTGGTATACATTCTCTTTACCAATTGACTGATATTGACTTTAGTCAGTAACGTTATAAAAGTCAGTAATCCAATTTTCAGCTCCAATAATTTTTAGTAACTCTTTCTTGTCAACTCTTCAAATGTCAGTTAAGTAAACAAAATGAAATCGTTGATACCAATGACTGATCTGTCAAGTGAGCTCACCCAGCATGACAAAGACCAATCCCCATGGTGGATTCCACTGTCAACTGACTTTGAAAATCTCCAACTATGTTCTCAGCTTGACAAATCTCTCAGCATTCAATGGCTTTGTATGAATATCAACAAGCTGATCTTCTGTTGGTATATATCGAACAATCACATCTTTCTTCTCATGATCTCTTATGAGGTGATGTCTACCATCACTATACTGGGTTCTTGACTTCAATACTAGTACTTGTGTTGTCACACATTATGGGAATTTCTCTTTCTTCTATCCCATAATCTCTTAGTTGTTGTCTGATCAACAACACTTGAGCACAACAATTTCCAGTTCCAATATATTCAGCTTCAGCTGTTAAAGTTGAGATTTAGTTTTGCTTCTTGCTAAACCATGACACTAGTCTATTTCCCATTGACTGACAAGTGTATGACGTGTTCTTTCTGTCCACTTTACATCAAGAATAGTCTAAGTCTGAGTAGGATATCAACTTAAAACTTCCATCATCGGAATACCATATTCCAACATCTAACGTTTCTTTTAGATATTTTTGGATTCTTTTAACAGCAGCAAGATGACTTTACCTTGGGCTTTGTTTTAAATCTTGCAGAAACTCCAACTGAAAAAGATATATCCGGTTTGCATGCTGTTAGATATAGTAAGCTTTCAATCATTCTTATGTAAAGAGTTTGATCAACATCTTTCCCATCTTCATCTTTATTTAGTCTGATTCCAGTCCACATTGGAGTAGAAATTCTTGAGATATTTTCTATTCCAAATTTCTACAGTAGGTCTTTGGTATACTTGGTTTGATGTATGAAGATCTCATCTTGCATTTTATTGACTTGCAATCCAAGGAAGTAATTCAGCTCTCCAATACTCATCTAGAATTTTCTCTTCATCAGATTAACAAATTTTTCACAAAGTACTTCATTTTCTGATCCAAAAATGATGTCATCCACACAGAATTGTACTAGTAAAGTACTATCTCCATCTTTGATTCTGAATAGAGTCTTGTCTATGGTTCTTTTGGTAAAACCATTTTGTATTAAGAACTGAGACAGAGTCTCATACCAAGCTTTGGGTGCTTGATTCAAACCATATAGAGCTTTCTTCAATCAATAGACTTTGTCTTCTTGTACTTTGATTTCAATTTCTAGTGTTTCTTGTACATAAACTTCTTCTTCAAGTATCCGATTGAGAAAAGCACTCTTCACTTCCATCTGATATACTCTGAAATTCTTGTATGCACCAAAAGCAAGAAAAAGTCTGATAGCTTCTAATCTTGCAACAAGTACATAAGTCTCATCAAAATCTATTCCTTCCGCTTGCGAATAACTTTGGCAACCAACTTTGATTTATTTCTAACAATGGTGCCAGATTCATCCAACTTGTTTCTGTACATCCATTTAGAGCCAATGATGTTTGCATGATCAGGTTTATCAACTATTTCCCAGACCTGATTTCTTTCAAACTTATTTAATTCTTCTTGCATGGAAATTATCCATTCGGGAACTGTTACTGCCTCTTCAATGACTTTTGGTTCTAGTTGAGATTGAAAACAAGTAAGCATGGCATCCAACTGATTTTTTGTCTTCACACCTTGTTGTATATCACCAATTACTTGTTCAGCAGGGTGGTATCTCATCCATTGAAACTCCGGTTCATTTGCTTGATTTGCTTGGTCTGCTGGAACTTGTTCTGCTTGGTTTTCTACTTCAAGTTCAGCAGGAGGAATATCAGCAGGTCCAGCGATTGGTTCAACATATGGATCCACAATTACATTATGAGGTCCATTTCATTTGTAGAATTGTCAGATAATCTTTGTTGACCTATATTCTTCTCAATTTCAACATAAAATGGTCAACTTCTTTATGTTGAATGATTGGTTTAGGAACATCTTCAATTGTGTCTCCAGTAAAATTTAGTTCATAAAAAACAACATGAGTTGACTCTTCATGTTTGAGTGAACTTTTGTTTAATGCTCTGAATTCTTCGCTCACATTAGAATATCCAAGAAATATTCCTTTATCGGCTTTGGGTTGAAAAGACTTCAGCTGATCTTTTCCATTGTTGTGTATGAAACACTTGCTTCCAAAAGCACAAAAGTATGAGATTTTAGGTTTCCTTCCATTCCAAATCTCATTGGGAGTGTTATCGTGTCTTTTGTTCATCAAACATCTGTTAAGTGTGTAAAAAACTATATTTATTGCCTCTACCCAATATATTTCAGGTTGTTTGGCTTCATTGATCATAGTTCTTCCAACTTCTTTTAGTGTCCTATTTCTTCTTTCTGCAACTCCATTTTGTTGAGGTGTTTCTGTAGCTTCTAGTTGATGCAGAACACCATTTTGCTCATAATAATCTTTGATTGCATTGTTTAGAAACTTTTCCTTTGTATGATCAGATCTTTACAACTGATACACTCTTCTCATTCTACAACCTCTTCAGTAATTTTGGTAACTTCTGTAAAGTTTCACTTTTCTTAGCCATAAAGATTACCCATGTGTATCTTGAATAATCATCCACCACAAATAGTGTGTACTTATTTCCACTGATGTTGATTGGTGTAACAGGGACAATAATATCCATATGTAACAGCTCTAGAACTCTGTTTGTTGATTGCTGGGATTTAGCTTTGAAGCTTGACCTAATTTGCTTGCCTTTCGGACATGCATCACAAATGTTGTCTTTGTTGTAAGTTATTCTGGTAGTCCAATAACTAGCTTCTTCTTCACAAGTAAATTGATGTCAACAAAGTTTAGGTGATTCGACTTTTTGTGCTATAACCATCTTAGTTCAAATTTGGTATGAACAATTATTCAAATTTCTGGTACAGCAGCTGACCAGTCCATAATATACATATTGTCATGTCTTCTTCCAGCTAGGACAACCTGGTGTGCAGCTTCACATAGTACAATGCAGTACTCCTTGTCAAAAGTAACCATTTATCCCATGTCACAAAATTGACTTGTGTTGAGTATGTTGTATTGTAAACCTTCCACATAAGCTGCATTCTTGATTTTAAGTCCATTCCTCACTAAAAGGCCAAAACCTCTTATGTATCCAGATTTTTATTTGCCTCCAAAGTTGACTTTAGGTCCATCCTTAATTACAAACTCTTCCAAACATTCTTCGCTCTTTGTCATGTGTCTGGAACATCCACTATCGAAATACCATACTCCCTCTGTGGCATCCTCTATGTGTGCCATAAGTGCTATGCCATCTGATTCAACAGCTGATAGAGCCTGTTCAGTTTCCGTGTAATAGCCCAATCTTTAGGAAAGGGCAGACGTGTCACTTTGTAAAATTCAGAATATTATATTTATTATTTTGGGTTAAAGTCTCGAAAATAAAAAATATTAATTACGGTAATTAATAGTAAAAGAAGGAAATTGAGGGGAGTAATTGCTATTAAAAGGAATTTGATGGACCTTCATTGAAATAACTCATTGGGAGTTATTTTCTGCAAGATAAACCTCGATCCCACTATAGGAGGGGTGTTTTTAGAAGTTGCCCATTGCCCGCAAAGTTGGAAATCTGCAATACCATTTGGGAAAATAAAGACTAAGGAGAATTCTTAAAATTCCCCATAAGATTTTCACCGGTTTCTAGATCAAAGTAGAGCAATGGATTTGTGAAAGGACAAGAATCGTGGGGATGAAAAAGGTTTCAGGTTTCACCAAGGTTTGGAGAAGTGTTGCTGCAGTCTTTCTCGTAGTTCTTGCTTTGGAGTTTGCTTTCATCAACTAAGAGGCTCTTCCTAATGTTTAATCAATGTTTTATGATGATAGGGTTGAGTTTTGACATGTTTTGGTGTTAGAAATTGTGCTCAAATGTTGTAGTTAAAGTGAGAAGTGCTATGGTATGATATAGTACTTTTGTATATTGTTGTTAAATTGTTTGGAAAAGGGTTAGAGATTGTGCATAATCGTAAAGTGTAGAAAAAGCTTCCAGGTGTTTTAGGTTGTGGCCTATGATTTATAGGCCGTGGCCTATCTGATGCTGAGAGTTCAGAGAATTCTGTAGGTGTCGTAGGCTGTGGCCTATGATTTATAGGCCGTGGCCTATCTGATTCAGAGATTTTATGGTATTCTGCTGTGCCATAGGCACCGGCCTATGATTTACCAACACGTGGCCTTTGGCCCAGAAATGTTGTTTTGACCGTTTTTGCGTATTTTCATGTGTAGTAAGTTGGGATTGATTCCTAACCTTATATTAATGATATAAACAAGTTAAATGAACATGAACAAGCCTTGATTAAGCTTCTTATGTGTTTAGTTCCGGCACCGAAGTACTCTTCCTAAGAGTTGAAGTTCAGGACCGTCGAAAGGGTATGATTGGCTTGTGCTTTGATGAATTAGTATTCATCAATGTCTGTGTATGTGCTAGGCCTTGTCCGTGTCCAGTGGTTTAGGAAACAAAGTAGTAGAGGTGAGGGAGCTTACTTGAAAATATTTAGATGGCTAGTTAACAACTTAATAACAAACAACAACATGTCATTCTTGGAAAGGCACAAGGTCATATCGCGATGTGTGGGCTATTCGGAAAAGCGAGTAACTCTACTGGCCTTGAAAAGGCACTGAGAGTGGAGGGACCTCGTGAATGAATAACTTTACTAGCCTCAAAAGGGCAATAGGAGTAGAGGGACTTCACCGAACGTGTACGCTATCGGGCTTTCTCCCGTGGCTATTGGTGTGATCCACTGATAGGTTGCAAACGATATCTCATGGTGGATATTCTCCATACGTAGTGCCCTTGAATACGGTTGTAACAAAGATAAGCTAAGCTAGAAACCAATAGTCACAACATGTTGATGAGCATGAAGTGAACCCTAGTTGAGTCGGTCTCATAAAGATAATTTAATAATAACTAATGAACCTTTTGTTGTAAGACTTAATTATACATTAGCTTCTTCATCTTGCTAAATACTTTGTACTTACCTCAATTGCATATGTTGTTTTGTGTGCTTTTGGGGTGACAAGACGAACAGGTTGAACAAGTCTTGGATGACGACCTTGAGGCTGACGTTTGAAATGATGCCTAGCTAAATGTTTTCTTTGATTTTGTTATCTATGATGTACTAAAGTATGTTGTATTTTAAATTTCAAGACAAGGGTTGTACATATGTTTCATGTTGTAAGACTAGTTGTTGTCCTTTTCTTTATGACATCGTTCATTGTAAGTTACCTTTCTATCTTTAGTATGTTTGGAGTTTCTATTCTTAGTAGCTCTTATGAGGTTTTTCCGAGTTTCTTTAGCTTCTGTTTGCTAAACTCGATACGACGTAGTAGAGGCTTACGTATAATATTGAATTTATTTAATATTATATGTGCCGAATGTTTCTTTTCCGGATAAGCACTCGGTATCCGGGAACGGGGTGTTACATTCAGCTTCATCATCAGTTTCATCACCAGCTATCATTCCTCTTCTAGCATGTCTTCTTTGTTGAGGTCTCTTATTCAGCAAATCTGGATAGTCAGCTTTGAAGTGTCCAGGTTTCTTGCAGTTGAAGCACATATACTCATGTTCTTTCTTGGGTTCCTCTTTCTTTTATAGTCTTTTCTTGACATATTTCTCGGTGTATGATTGACCAGCCTTCAACATTCTTATTCATTTCATCATCAAAGCCATTTGCTCCTCCACTTCACCCAATTCAGCAGTTTGGTGATTTGAGGATTCTTCCATTTGTGCAGCAGCAAGTGCTGAGGATTTTGGAACCTCTTTTGTAGCACTTTCAACAAGATCTTCACTAAACTCATAAGCCTTTAAGTCTGAGAAAAGTTTGAAGGCGTCTTCTTTACTCAAGTCTCTAGACTACTCTATAGTTGTCACTTTCATTTTCCAAGCTGAAGGTAGTGCTCTCAGAACTTTGACATTGATCTATTTCTTTGCCTAAACAATTTTCAGTAGGGCTAGCTTATCTAGGTTGGCATTGAATAATCCTTCCAGTTGCTCAATTGTCTCACCAGATTTCATCTTGAATTCTTGGAATTACTGCTATGCTACTGTGACCTTGTTTTCTTTAATGGAGTCTGATCCTTAACAAATCAGTTTCAACTTTTCCCAAATTTCTTTCGCTGTAGTGCAATATTTGACCTTCAAGTACATGTTGCTGTCAAGGGTCATATAGATGATATCAACTGTTATGTTATTCAGATTGGCTCGCTTTCTATCTTCAAAATTCCACCGATCCTTTGGCTTTTGAACTCTAACTTGTCCCTCACCTTCAATGGTCTATATATGTGTGATATGAAGTGGACCGTCAGTCAACACGTCCGTCATATCGTCATGAGTTGTTGTCAAATATGTCTGCAATAGTCTTTTATAGTCATAATATCTGTCCATGGTGCACATGACCAATCTGTTTACATATTGATTGTTTTCCATGATGCAAAACTTAGAAAAACAAAACTCAACAAAGTTTTCAAGACGTTTAGTAAGAACAACAAGAGAGATTCTCTTCAGAACAGAACTATGTTAAAGAACACTGATCTGATTCCAATTGTTGGTCCCTTGGAATGGATTTAGACAAGTTAAGAGGGTGGTGAATAAACTTTTCACTTAAACTTTTTACGGAGTTAAGATAACTTATCTAAGAATTAGTATACTAACTTTTTCTACAACTGAGTTAAATGCAGCGGAATAATTATTAAGCCTCTTTAATTTCCTGTTGTTCTATTGAAAATATGTTGAATGTGCGCTTGGTGTAATTCAATCAGTTTGTATGTAATCAGTTTGATGCTTGAGACAATAACTGTAAAGTAAATTGAAATAAGTAAACCGCGATAAAGTAAACTGTGTAAAGTAAAAGCGCAAATAAAACACAATTTTTGTAGTGGTTCCAGGTGGTGTAATTCTGTCAGTCCACTATTCTCTTGTGATGTTGGAGGTAAAATTCCACTAGTCTCTTTGAGGTACAGTTACAAAAAGTCCAAGTTCATTGTCCTTCACTAAACCCTAGCTTCACAATCTAAGCTCTTGGATAACAGGTAGGATTGCTGCTTCTCCAAATGCTTCATTTGTCCTTGAAGGGTTGAATTGCCTCTTCACTAACTCCACCACACACAGTCTGCCTGACTGCAAACAACTATCCTTAACACCCTAGACCGGATGCTTCACAGTCATGAACCTTTGATTAGATCAAATTAAGGTTGAATCAAGAAGGTGAATCATGTTTGAGGAATCTTCAAGTGTTTGATCTTGTTTGGTCTTGAAACACTTAGACACTTAAAGATATTTAGGATTTTGCAATTTTAGCACAAAGATTATGGTGATGACTTAGCAGAACTTCAATACAATTGATAACTCAATGCAGTCTTGTAATCTTAGTGTGCAAAAAGGTGGTTGATCCTTGTAGCTAAGTCCTCTATTTATAGTGTGAAATCCAACGTTTGAAATTTTAAATTCCCAACGGTCATTCTTTGAATTCCATGAAATATGCCATCATTTGTCAGAATGTCAGTGTCCTTTCTGACATGTCAGATTATCAACCAATCAGAATGCTTGATCTTCAACGTTCGACATTTCCTTCAGTTGATCTAATTAGCTGACCTTTAAATCAGTTGTCTTTGATGCTTGTGTTTTTTCAAAGATTCGGTTGGTTTGACTTTCGTCTAATTCTCAACTGTTATGCTTCTTTTCATATAATCTTGAACTTGTGAGATCAGAGTATGATGACGCTTAAAATAGTCTATCATACGGCATCAACATTCTACCTATTATGAGCTAAAAATAGTTGTTTCAACATATAAATATGAGCCATTTGAGTTGAATATCATATGTCGGGTTCGTGAGTCGAGTATTCTGTACTTAATTTATTTTCCCTAATTAGATATTATTTCGTGCGTTATTTGATTATTTTGAGAAAACAAGATATTGGGCTGAGCATTGTGGACGAATCTGGAGTGGACTGAACGAAAGGATTGGGCCTAGGGTATTCCAAAACCTTCCAAGCTAAGTCGGCAGAAAGAAAAAGACAAAAATACCCCCGGTTTATCGGGGTATGCCGCTGGGTTACCGAGGCTCTAGAATCTTCCGAAACACGTTTTCTTGGATGAGGGGTAGATCTAGGTGTTTCTAAGTTGGTTTATGTAGCTATAAATAAAAGGCTTCACCCCAGAACTTAGTGTGTCCTCTTTTGAGTTCATTGTACCTCAAAAATTACAATTATTATCCAATAAAAGTTCTTTATTTATTTTATGAGTTCTGGTCGGAGAGACGACGGAGTCGCCGCCTAGGAAGAGATCCGAGGGAGATCTACACTCGTCTTCGAGGGTATGATTTTATGTCTTTTCCTAGATATAGATCTGTCGTTGTTCTATTTGACTAGTATGTGCTAATTGTTTATTTAGTTTAATTATGTTGTAGTTAGTTTATTTTACCCCATGTTTCTATAGATCTAATTCGTTGGTGAAGAAATCATGAAGTAGTGATTGCATTCCTCAGATCTGCGACGGTCTATATCGCTTGATCTGAATACAAAGTAAATTACTAGTTCATGATAATCGGCGCCAGCTACATTGATAGAAATATTTAATTTACATGTTAGTAGCATGATCAACTATTTGCATGTCATCGTAAACTAGCATGAAGGACCGTTAGTGAAGTGTTAATTTGGACATAGACTTGATGGACCCTAGGAACGTGCTAGTCAGTGTCGATAGCTACCTAGGCGGGTTAGCGGTATGGGATGACACTCAATACCGGCGACTCTAGAACTTATTGCGTATGAGCTATTACGGACCAATTAAGAAGGGTTGCTTGCGTATAGATTGTCTGCTGCCATTGTCGGAGTAGATAGGGTTAGGAGTTGCACCCGTAGCTGACAATGCTTTAAAATTTACCAATGGGGAGGATTATTGCATATGTGGGGGGAATAACTAATCACTCATAATTAGACTAATACATTAGAAACTCTTGATTACTCCGTGTGAACTAGCGTAGTATTGTTAGTTTGTGTCAATAGAAGAGGAAACGGAGAAGGAGTTGTGGTACAAGGAGATAGGAGAACTCTACAGAGTTATGCAATGCCAACGATTGAGCAATTTGTGCCAGCGATTGTTCAGCCAGAGAATGCGGCTGAGGTCTTTCACCCAAAGCGAAACGTGATACAGGTGACCAACTACACTACCTTCCATGAAGTACCGAACAAAGATCCTGGTGTACACGTCACTTGTTAGATGTAATATCACCGGATGGATCAAGATCTACCCGATTACGTAGCGGAATAGTATAGATCTAGATCTAATCAACCAAAATACATAAAATAATAGATCTAAACCTATGAGGGGGTTAGATTGCTTACCGGTTTATTGTGAATAAACGTCTAGAACAATCTTCAATCCAAGCTAGTTGAGAGCCTAGTTGAGAAGCCAAAGTCTTCCAACGTGTGTCTCCAAGCACCACCAGGTGGATGGTGTTTCAAGCCGCCGGACCTCCTCGATATGCTACCGGGATAATCCCTAGGATTATCCCAACTCGAAACCCTAGTGTTGAAGCTGAAAATTCTAAGTTTCCAACACTCCCAATAATTCAAAATTTGTGATGTGTCATAAGGCTTGGTAAAACTCTCTTTATATAGGAGAGTAATCCTTGTCCTCCAAGGATTTAATAATTAAGAGATAACTATTAGATTAATCCTTATTCCAAATAAAAGATAAATAAAATCATTATCCAAACAAATTAGGATAAATAATATTATTATCTAATATTCCACGAATTATCATTTAACAAATAAAAGATAAATCACATGTCAAATAATTATCCAAGAAAACTAATTCCTTAATAATTATTTAATCATGACATGCGCCCCACCCTTAATTAAATAAAGGTCCATGCGCATTTTTGACACATTGGGCCGAGTCCACGAAAAATTTCTTTTCCATGCATTTAATTATCTAGTCCAACTAAACAATTAATCCACATATCAATTAAATAGTCCAATCCAACTATTTAATTATAATTGAGGTGAAACGACGAGAAAACATATGCTATGTTAGGAGCCACGTCGGGGACCATAGACCCATATTCAGTAGCTACAATAAATTAAATAAAATCATTCGTCAGACCGAACAATAATATTCAATCTATTAATTCCGGGATTACACCACCATAAACCCGAAACTGAACTCTGCTGAATATAGATATAAACTTACACTCAACTATGAGTTATAAGGTGTCCACTGATATAATCATTACATACGGATAAATCCTCCATAGACTGTTCACTTCGATTCGGGATATTTCCGTAAACCCTTCTCGAAACATATTATCCTTATTTACCATTAACCCTATAGTGATCAATTAGTTCATAACTAATATAATATGAACTCGGCCGATCGATCAGTTTCTAGGGTTAACAAATAAGGGAACTGTCTGTCTATTTCCCGAGGGAAGGAATGGATTCCATATATGTGATAGCATAGACTACTCACTCATCCTAGAATAGAGCCAACGAGAAGTGTTGGACCACATACTGTGAAGTGATCTTTACTAACACATCAAACTCTACCCTAGTCTAAGCAGTTGTCTGTGATCACCTCAGGATTGAGATTAATCCATATATGATCATCTTGTGATTCGATAAGACTTCTCGATCATGGAATTATATCGAGAATCAAATCGGTCCAGCCCTATATGATTATCATCATATATAAATGTCCCACTAGGTACCCTATTACCGACAGTCCGGATAAGACCGTCACACCTAAAGTGTTATGGGCGCATTATTAGAAAATTAAGACCCGTACTCAGATTAATAAACACTACGGACTAAGTTAATTTTAAGTACATCTCACTAACTCAATCCTCTTGTGTATAGCCATACACTGAGTTATGTGATTACATAAACGAGGTACTTAGGGTTTTCAGTAGTGTCTTAATTATAATCATACATGCATATAATAAGATGAATTATTAATTCTGTCCTAAAATAATTATATAATTGTCTTTCGGGCACTACACCTAACAATCTTCCACTTGCACGAAAGGCAAGTGGATTAATTGTTTTAGAGCACACACTTTATATAAACAATTATATAATTGTCTTTCGGTCACTACACCTAACATCACTAACTTCTTGGAGATAGTCAGCACGGTCAAACCAGCATGAGTGCCTGAAGATAACATTAAGCTAAAGTTGTTTCCATACACTTTGAAAGACAAAGCGAAGATATGGTTATTGTCTCTAGCACTAGGATCGATCCAAACTTGGACCGATCTACTGCAGAAATTTATGAACTAGTACTGCCCACCTGGGAAGTCACTACAGATGAGACAAGACATCATGAATTTCAAGCAAAAACCCACTGAAACTTTCAAATAAGCTTGGGAAAGATTTAAGGAAGCACAAAGGAGATGCCCTCACCACGATATCATTCTGCCCGTACGAATGCATAGTTTCTATCATGGATTACGGCCGAGTGAACAAATAAGAGTTGATGCATCGAGCAACGGATGTTTTGAGTTGCTATCACCTGAAGAAGATGAAAACAAATTAGAGCACATATCACTAACAATCCAATGGGGAGCGCATCAAATTGAGACTTCAAAGGTAGCTGAAGGCGTATTTAAAGAAGATACTTCTCAAAAGATCTTATACCAGCTAATGGCGATGAACGAGAAAATAAATGGCATGCAAGATCACATTGCCAAGGTTGAGAAAATTCAAGAAGTTGAAGTAACCAACACCGAAGATGTGAACTATCTAGGGAGGCAAGAAAATCCTTATAGGGGCGGATATTGCCCAGGTTCTCACGACCACCCTGGTTTTCGACTAAGTGATCCTACAGGTGGAGAGAGACCAAGACAAACTGGTGGATTCATGCCTCAAATCAACAATTCTGGTGGTTGAGAAGCAGCCAAGGATAAAATGAGCTCAACTGTGACCGACACGGTCAATCAACTCACAAAATCCATGACTGAGCTAAATACAAACTTCATTACATATTTTCAGAAGAATGATACAAGACTGACCAATCAGGAAGCCTTAGTGCAGAATCTATCGAACCAAGTAGGTCAGATCACCGAACAAGTGTCAGCCCGTCCTTTGAGAGGATTACCAAGTAACACTAAGAAGAATCCAAAGGACGTGAATGCAATTATGACTAGAAGCGGAAAGGAACTGTCTGGACCAGTTACACCAACTGTCCAGGAAGAATCAGAAAGTAGTCAGCATCAAAATGTAGCAGAATCGGGAGTAAAAGAGAGGCCGGTAAATTGGGACACTACACTGATTAACCGGGCGTCTGTAGATTCAACAGACGAGCAAGCAGAGCAGCAGTAGGCAGCAGGTAAGTCTTCACAAACTCTAACTATTAATCCTGCTACTTTACCCTATCCCTCTAGGAAATATAAACCGAATAATGATGATGCTCGTTATAAAAAGTTCATAGAAATGTTTAAGAAGTTGCAAGAGAATATACCTTTGGTAGAAGATCTGGTCGGAATGCCAGAATAGGCGAAATTCTTGAAAGAAGAAATCTCTACCAAAAGGAAGTTATTAGAGCTTGAAACTATTTGCCTTAACGAGGAATGCTAAGTGGTTTTGCAATGCAAACCGCCTCCTAAGTGTAAAGATCCTGGGAGCTTCCTCATACCTTGCACAATTAGAGGAGTATGCCTAAAAAAAGCATTGTGTGATCTTGGAGCCATTGTCAATTTAATTCCACTCTCCATCTTTCATAAGTTAGGCATGAAAGAGTTAAGCGAAACATCTATAACCCATCAATCGACCGATAGGTCTATGAAGCAACCTTGTGGAGTGGTGGAGGATGTTCTGGTGAAAGTTGATAAGTTCGTATTTCCCATTGTTAAGGGTGATTTTATACGTTTTATAAGGATATATTTGATATCAATTTCCCCCATATGTGGATGTTTCTCGTAGAAATCGAGCTTTATATTGAAATATTGAGCAAGTGGTGTTTTTAATAGTTAAATTGCAAAACGTAACGAATTATGTGCTTAAATTGTGATTTTATATTATTTTGGAGTTATGTTACGCTTTGGTATGTTTTACTATCTTTTAGATACATGTTCTCGAGCTAAAAGAGGATTAGAAGAGGTTGCATTCGGATTTTCTGATGAAGGGAAGAGATAAGGATAAAAGGAAATAAATCAAGTGTTGATCCAGCCTGAACTGGCGTCCAGAGGCATGAACCAGCGTCCAGATCAGACGGGCGTCCATCAAGTTGAACGAGCGTCCAAAGAAGAAATGCAGCACGAGAGTTTGGGCGTTGAGTGAACGAAGCGTCCGCATACTAGCGTCCAGCGATTGGGCGGGCGTCCATAAAGACCAGACGGGCGTCCAACACCGACTTAGGCCCGGCCGACTTAAAAGTCTATATAAAGCATTTGCGCCAACCCTAATTCATTCAGATTTTTATACACTAAAAAATATATAGCAGCAGCCGCTCTTTTGAGGTTCCAAGGCCGATCACCCGAGCCTTGTGCTCGGGTGATCCGGGTTAGATTAGGATGCTTTTATTTTCTTTGTTGAATCATGGAGATCATCCATTGTACCAAACTATGTGAGTTTATCTTTTAATTTATTCAATCCTTTGTTTATCTTTATGATCTTTGATTCGTTTTGTATCTTCCTATGTTTATGTGCTATGCAATCAATATCGGAAGATGAATTGCTTATTGATGTTTACCGTATGACGAGAGTCGGTGTAAACCTTAGATCACCATAGGAAAGATTAGACTTTTAACCTTGACATAACGGAAGTTGATAGGTTAGATTTCTAGGTTGTTAGATCTAATAAATCTTGCACCTTGTTTTGAGAGCGTTAATCTCTATAGATCGGAAGATGATGAGATTGATAGACGGATTACTTACGGAAGTAGGAATTCATACCTTTGATAGGTGAGACCACATTATTGAATTAAAATCATGAGATGAACTAGGATCGAAATCACTTGGTTTGTATATTGTTTGATCCCATGTATCGTTAATTTATGTTCTTTTCGTTTATAGTTTTATTTATTTATTTTCGCTTTTATCCTTCCTGGCTTTGGATTGACAATCCTCTGTCCAGTTTATTTTCCGTTTTAGTTTAGGTTTAGTAATAGATATTAGTAACAATTTAAGGAATTAATAAGATTATGTTCAACATCCCAATTCCCTGTGGATCGATACCCGTACTTACCCTACTATGCTAGCAATTACCCGATATTCGGTCGGTTAGGAGTTAGTTTGCATGTTAGGTATAGGTTTCTAAATTATTTTTTGTTTAGTGATGCAAAATCCTCCGAACACCCATATATTTTGTAGTGCTAGATATGGAAGCTAACCACGATGTTTAATTGATCTTAGGAAAACCTTATCTAGCCACGAGTAAACCCTTAATAGATGTTCATAAGGGTGAGCCGATTCTAAGAGTAAATGAGGACATAGTAGTATTCAATGTGATGAAACAATGAAGTATGCACATGATGAGGGAGAAGCATGTTACATGCTAAATTCCATAGACGAGCTTGTTTTAGAATTATATCTGCAGGTGGCACTAAACCCTGAAGTAGCAGAGACTTTGCTCCCAAAAGAAGACGAAGGAAGTGATGAGGAAACCTGGCCTGGGTGTAAGGAAGGTCAAGTGCGAGAAGTAGAGCCTATATCTTTTATGGATTTTGGATGAACAATTCATGGACCTTCGTGGCACAAGTTCTTTGACTTAAAATTGACTGGTAAACTGTTGAGATCATCGCTAGAAGAGCCACCAAGGAATTTAACGCTGAAACCTTTGCCATATCACATGAAGTACATGTACTTACAACATGATACTCTTCTCCTCATAATTTCATCGTTACTATCACGTTTAGAGGAGGAGAAACTTTTAATAGTACTGAGATAGCATAAGGGAGCATTCGGGTGGACGATTGCAGATATTAAAGGAATAAGCCCATCGGTGTGCATGCATAAAATTTCTGTAGATCCAGAGAAGAAAACGGTAGCACAACCTCAAAGGAGGCTGATGCCACAACTGAAGGATGTTGTTAAGGAGTAAATTATAAAGATGTTGGAAGTGAGAATCATTTTCCCAATCGTAGATAGTGAATGGGTGAGCCCGATTCATGTGGTGCCCAAGAAAAGAGGATTCACTGTCCAACCTAATGAGTTCGATGAGTTAATCATTGTGAGACTAATTACTGGACATCGGGTTTGCATCGATTTCAAGAAACTGAATGACGCAACGCGTAAAGATCATTTTCCCCTACTATTCATTGACCAGATGTTAGAAAGATTAAGCGGTCATGTTTTTTATTGTTTCTTAGATGGATATTATGGTTGCTATCAGATCTATATTGCCCCCGAGGACCGTGAGAAAACAACATTCACATGTCCCTATGGAAATTTTGCGTACAATCGCATGCCTTTTGGACTTTGTAATGCACCAGCAACATTCCAAAGGTGAATGATGTCACTATTTGCCGACATGGTGGAAGACTTTCTGGAAATTTTCATGGATGACTTTTCTGTATTGGGAGATATCTTTGATAAATGCTTGGACAACTTGAGTAAAGTGCTGAAGAGATGTGAAGAGACCAACCTAGTTTTAACTAGGAAAAATGCCATTTCATGGTAACTGAAGGAATAGTGTTGGGTCATAAGATTTCAAAGAAAGGAATGTAGGTTGATAAGGCAAAGATAGAGGTAATAGAGAAGTTACCCCGTCCGAAAAACTTAAAGACCTTGCGAGCCTTTCTTGGCCACGCTGGATTTTATAGGAGGTTTATTAAGGACTTCTGTAAAGTTTCTAGACCTTTGACGGAATTACTTGCAAAGGATGTGCCTTTTGTATTTGGAGAAAAGTGCAAGCAATCATTCAACACATTGAAGCAAATACTTACAACCGCCCCAATTCTGGTAGCCCCAGATTGGAACAAACATTTTGAGCTTATGTGTGATGCAAGCGACACGGCAGTTGGAGCAGCCCTGGGGAAAAGGGAGGATAAAATCTTTAATCCTATCTATTACGCCAGTCGTACCCTCAACAGTGCCCAGAGGAATTATGTGACTACAGAGAAGGAACTTTTACCTGTTATCTTTGCATTTGACAAGTTTCGACCATATCTGATGGGATCGAAAGTCACTATATCCATTGACCATGAAGCTCTAAAATACCTCTTAACCAAGCAAGACTCTAAGCCGAGATTGTTGAGATGGATTCTACTCTTACAAGAGTTTGACGTCGAGATTAAGGATAAAAAGGGATCTGAGAACCAGGTGGCTAATCACCTGTCAAGATTAACTTTGCTAGAAGAGGAGCAAGCGACTGAGATCAGGGAAAGCTTTCCCGATAAACAACTTTTTACCATCTCAGTGGTAGATCCAATTGAATCTTAGACCCAACAAAGTACATCAAGAGTGGGCAAGGTATACCCTTGGTTTACTAACATTGTCAATTATTTAGCAGGAAGGTACCTACCACCGGAATTCACAAATACGGATAGAAGAAGTTCTTTACGGATATGAAACATTAATATTTGGATGATCCCTACCTATACAAGATGTGCCATGACACCATTCTTAGGAGATGCGTCCATGATGACGAGATTCCAAGTATTTTGAGCCAATGTCATTCTGGAGAAGCTGGAGGTCACCATAGGCCCCGACAAGAAAGTAACAAAGGTACTGCAGTGTGGATTCTATTGGCCAACAATTCATAAATCTTCTTATGAGTTTACAAGAGCCTGTCATTCCTGTCGAATGACTGGTAACATTTCCAAGCGGAACGAGATGCCACTACAGAGTATATTAGAAGTGGAGTTATTCGATGTATAGGGAATTGATTTTGTTGGGCCTTTCACATCGTGAGGATCAAATCGTTACATCCTGGTAGCAGTCGATTATGTTTCCAAATTGGTGAAAGCAATAGCCTCACCTAATAATGATACCAGGGTTGTCCTGAGATTTCTTAAGAAGAACATTTTGAAGAGGTTTGGAGTGCCCAGAGCCATAATTAGTGACGGAGGGAGCCATTTCTGTAATAGGTTGTTTGAGAAATTGATGTTGAGCTATGGGGTTAGACATAAGATTGCAGCAGCATATCACACCTAGACGAGTGGACAAGTGGAGGTCACGAACAAAGAGATAAAAAGGATCTTAGAGAAAACTGTGAATCCCACGAGGAAAGATTGGTCTTTGAAATTAGATGACGCTCTTTGGGCATACAGAACATCTAATAGGACCATAATTGGGATGTCACCATACATGATAGTGTTTGGAAAAGCATGTCATTTACCGGTAGAACTCGAGCACCGAGCGTTGTGGGCTACGAGGTTTTTAAACATGGATGAAAGTTTAGCCGGTGAAAAGAGATTATTAGAATTGAATAAACTGGAGGAGTTTAGACTTCAAGCGTATGAGAATGCAAAGATATAAAAGGAGAGAATGAAGCGCATGCACGATCAAAGGATTATCAACAGCACATTTCAAGTTGGAGATAAGGTGCTGGTATATAATTCGTGTCTTTGTCTTTTTCCTGGGAAACTAAAGTCTAGATGGTATGGACCACAAGAAGTCATAAAATTTTTCAATTCAGGTGCGTGTGAAGTTAGAAATGAACACTCTGGGAAGACTTTCATAGTAAACGGGCACATGTTGAAGCATTACCTAGAGCGCAAGTATAACCCTGAAATGGAAGTCTTTATGTTGGCGGATCCACAGTATGAATAAAGGAGCCCTATTAGTACAGTCGAGCTGGCGACTATAAACTCAGAACTATTTCTATAAACCCGTATTTATTGCTTTTGTTTATTTTAAGATTGTTTTGAGTCAATAAAGTAGAATGACGATGCAAGGTTTTTTTCATCACATATATCTTCGGTCATCTGGCTAGAGCTATATGTGGTTTTTTCCTTCACAATTCTCATGTGATACCCTCGTAAAAGTTTTCGCGTCTTGCTTAGGCCGATAACAGAATAAAGTGGCTTAAACTGTTTTTGCGCATTCCTCCGGTCTGCACGATTACCACCACCTTATTTTCTTATTACCCTTCGCATGTTACTCACAGTTTTTGGAAGTATTTTGGAATGCAGTACCAACTTGGAAGATGGATGACCTAGGAGCTAATGATTCAGCTCCAGGATTCACTTTGACTCAACAGATCTAAGTACCTTTTATTTTCTTTACTATTATTCATTGGGGACAATGTCTATAATAATTGTGGGGTAGACGGTCTTAGCTAGGTAATCGATAAAGGGAATAATTTTGAAATTTTAACACTATTTGAGATAAAGTATGTTGGTCCCATGGAAAGGCTAACACAAGTTTAGAGGGGGGGGGGGTGAATAAACTTGTCACCAAAAACTTTCCCAAAACTGAAGGTACTTCAGGAACTGAGTTTTTCTTGAACTCAACCTGAAGTTTAATTCAGTTTTGTTCCTGTCCCTTAACTTGTGCGGAGTTCAGCTAACTCAACTGAGTATTAGTCAAGACTGACTTATTCTTAGTCCAGTTAACTGGCAGCGGATAAAACTAGCCTTTAGTGCAATAGATGTGTCAATGAAAATCTTAACCTCCTATGTATCAGTTCTGTGCTGACTCAGTGTCTAGTGTTTGCTGAGTGAAATGATGAGATGATTATGCAATAAATAAAACAAACACAAATGCGTAAAGTAAATCAACACAAGATTTGTTTATGGAAGTTCCGGGTGGTGTAATCCCGTACGTCTCCCCTTCTCCTGTGGTGTAGGAGGTATCACTAGAATCTTGAGATAACCGTTACAAAATCCTAGCCTAATGACGATCCTTCACGACACCCTAGTTTCTTTGTCACACATAATGAAGAAAGGTAGGATTGCTCCTTCATTTACGCATACACTGATCCTTCGGAGGTGGAATGACTCCTTCACTGACTCACCATTGTCAAACACACGATCCATGATCGCACCTGTAATTGTGGCAACAAGTTGCAACCGTATGAGGAAAGATGGAGTTGCTCCCCTCAAACTGTTAGGAAATCTACGCGGGAACGCAGCGGTGAATTCAAAAATTTGATTTCCTTTTACCCAAGATCGACCGTTTAAGCAATAAACAAACACGTAGTAGACGGTGGTTACCTTGGTTGATCTATAAGATCGACGCTTTGACCGTCCCAGGAGAGTAGTTACGCATAGAGCCGCCCAAGTGTTCGGCCTCTACCATTTAGTCCACGAGCAACTGCCGGAATCCCACCATGGATTGCTATTGGAAAACTCCGGTTGCTAGACGGCCTTTTCCCTCTCTCCAACTCTACATAGGATGCTCTCTAATTTTACACAAGAACTATTAGCTCTTGGAATTATGATGTGCAAAAGAGCTTGACACCCACACTATATTTATAGTGTATATGGCGCCCCAAATATGAGTGGAGGAGAAGAAAACATTTTCCCAATAAAATAAGGAAAATATAATTGATTGATTTATCTCATTTATTATAATATCTCATATTAAATAAATCCAGGATTTTGTCAATATCTTATATTGAATATTCCCAAGATATTGTCAATATCTAATATTGACTATCTTTATTTTATTACCATAAATCAATTTACACATATGTATATATCACATATATATAACACATATAAATCTATTAATATATATACCAAATATAATGCAAATCCAATTTGCATTCATTGTACACACACGCATGCATTCAATATATATATATATTATTTTATTTATTAATATCTAATATTAATAATAGGTAATACCATTAATTAAATTGCACAATCCAAGTGTATCACTTATACACAAATAAGTTGCGCCACCTTTGACCAACAAATTGGCTTCCGGAATATTCTTTAATTAATATAATATTATTAATATCTTGTATTTAATTTATTCATAATAAATAAATACCACCACATTAATTTACCACTATAACCTTTATAGTTCGAGATAAACTTTCCTTATTTGGTTATCATCTATAACCACATTTTAATCCGGCTAGATGTTCTTATGTGTGTGACCCGATAGGCTTCCGAATATGTTGGCCGTAGTCACAAAGTGCAAATTACGAAAATGCCCTTCATGCCTAACGATCACGGGATAGCGTCAGCAACACACCGTGACCCCAATCATCGAAAGAGTCAAATGCAATGACTACTACCTTTCATGTGAAAGCGATTACCGTGTAACTTACAATCCTATCATTTGTAATAATATCCATACGGTCGTTAGTTGAGTGTCAAAACATCAACGACCGTATCTTATAATCTGGATATTAAGCTCTCTCAAGTAACACATTTACTCCCACATTGCAAAGATTCACGAGAGCTAGACATTCTTATAAGAAGGCCATTTCGGATATTCGATCCCAATCATAGGATACGCGATTCCCGGACGACCAATCATGTATACTCCGCATGCTTGATATCACACCCAATCACTACCGCATGATCGCCCGTGGCTGGGAAACCTCAATAGTCTCAAAGCATGACAATCAACACCGTGATGCCATGAAGACTCGGTCTTAAGGATAATTACACAACCGCCACATAGTGTGACACTTATCCGTGTAAGTGGGTCGATCCTAACGTGACGCATTCTACAATACACGTCCACGTCACGGTCCAAGTGTCTCAACACTTCGATAGAGCGAGATCTATCCTCGCTTACTTAAAGCGAAGACATCTAATACGTGCTAGCCTGTTCATACTATCAATGCCTGTTTGATAGTACATCACCTAGAGACATTTAAGTATCAAACTTATTAAAGTGATTAGAGATCTCATCAACCATAATCGCCTATCATGGTTTCTCTATCACGATTTAACACTAAGGGCGTTATCATATAACAATTCATAATTGGTTCTTTAAAAGAACATATATATGACAATGAAAAGCCATTTTATATATGTATAAACATAAAGAAATAGTAGAAATGATCCGACCCGGTCGGATCCGGTCCAACCCGATTGGGTTTAGGACACTATTCCAACAATCTCCCACTTGGCCTAAAACCAATCACTCGCACACACAAGACCAAGTTGAAACACAAGAATCTCATGCAATACTACTGCAACATTGCCCAGCCATAAACGGATCGCTATCCATGGGGACTCAGACTATCTTCATATCATGTTCCATATGATCAAGTCAAAGGAACCGCCTCAACACACACACGAATCTCTTACGAGACCCTGGTCCTTGCTTCAAGCAATGAATCCACTTACTATATCAGCTATATAGAAGAGGTGGAAGAACCGTATAAGGTTCATGAATGAACCTTCTAGATCCATGTATCTTTGCTCCATTGCGCCTCTAAGGCACTCTTTGTGTTTTGGCTAAGTTGTAGAGTTTCTGATGACCCATAGGCTAGAACATTTCCAGCTCACTGGATCACTTAATCAAAGTGACTGCAAACCCAGACTGTAGCTCCCACTCGCCTTCATAAGACTCAGGATATACGTCTGTATATCTACGTTTATTTAACTCCAAGTTTCAATAAACTAGGAACTCTTCCTTAACTTGTTTAAGGAAATTTCGACATTCACCGATTTACATTCATACTTGCTCATGACTATTCATGAATTATGAACATCCGGCATTTCCTTTATGATGGTTTTTATCGCGATGGTGAAGAAACCTTCCATAAGCATCATCTTTCACCTTATCTTTAGGACCAACATACTAACACAGATAGATCTTGCGATCTATGCTAAACTTCTTTTAGCATCACATCTATATAGGTAAACAATAATCTAACAAATAGATTAAATCTATCACTATAGATTCTTATTTCCAAAAATAGAACTGCCAATCCAAGTGCTTTCGTAAAGACCTTGAACTACCAAACATTAATTGACTGTGACATGGGGAGATGATTCATGAGAGAGATATCCAATACCTTACTCAAAAATCATAACACACTCCCACTATCCTTCTTGCACATTGGACATATCCTTCTTTTGACTAAATCAAACGCCTTTGATTATCAAACAAAGAAATTGTCTAGAGAAACTTGTTTGAGTCCATAAATGGATCTCACGAGCTTACATATCATGTTTACGTCTATGAACATCGAGCTATATGCCCAACGGCTTCAACACTATCATATAGTCATGATACGAAGTTACAACAAGCATAGTCTGAATAGAACCGGGCACAGCCGCCAGCATAAAGACAATTACAAGGTTTACACCTCATGCCCTTCAGCCGTCACTATAGCCTTATGGTAATCATATTACCATCCATTTCAGCCTTTCAGGGACATTCCCTTTAGGTAAGATAGACTAGGTTCACAACTGGTTGTCATTGATGGAATCTAATTCGGATATTATGGCTCTGGCCATATCTCTCAATCTTGCCTTTCAAACATTCTTTCATAAGTCTTGAGATATTCATTCTTCAAGATGAATATACCAATGACCCTTTTCAGCTTAAGGTCATCCACAGACTTACAGAACTTTTGTGTGCTCTGAGCAGTGTTCTACACCTCATCGCTATGTGGCGTCTGCTCACGTTCCAATGGTTGAATATATAATTGTGGTTCTCAAACTCTTTTGAGATCTTATTTACTCCCACTGTCTCTCTTGGAAGAAACACTTCCTTTAGAAAATGACATGTTTGAGACAAACATTTTGCTCCATGGACAAGTAAATAATATCCAGCGTACTAGATAAGACATTCCACAAAGTTACATATGTCGTACTAGGCTCCAAGCCTTTCTGATTTTGCCTATGAAAACCTCAAATCATCGGTTAAGATAGATTCGACATTATCCTCTTCCATATCTAATGTGGAATTTATTCAACCTTTATTCTTCGGAACTCGGTTAAGTATAAGGGCACTATCCCGAAATGGGTAATGGATACTTCACATGGCTTGCGTCACACCTTTATCATATAAAGTGTTGTTTCCATTTTAGGAGCACAATCTAATTGCGTATCCCAAAGATGGTATCCTTCAAGGGAAGAATCTTATTCCTTTTCAGACGACTTCCGAAACACCCTTGAGTATTAATTACTTCAATCCAATTGAAGATTAATTCCTAAGTAGCTCATCAATCTCATATTCGTACTAGCTCAAACTTTTCGGGCTTTCCGAATTATCGTACTTCAATAAATACATTCAACTATTTCTAAAATAGTCATAGAGATTAATAAACAATTATTTGTGGTATTAATTATCACAAGCCAACAAACATCGGTATGCTTAGGCTTTAGACAATTTTCTAGATCTTACAACCTTTTTCATAAAAGGGTATTTTAGTCATCTTTGGGTAAGATACGTATTACCCACATGATTCATAATCATATGGTTCAACATCATCGAATGACGTTTAATCACACGCGCTTCCTCCCGGAGAGACTATGTCTAAAACAACCACAAATATTAAGGATAATGACCACACAAATATTTAGTTGAGATCACATCACATATATCAACTATATAGTGACATCAATCTAGTATGTTAGATTCAGTGACCTTCCAACTTTATCAGAATAACATTTATTCTTTACAATTGAATATGTCTACTAAATCCTAACCTGCAACTGAAAACATGTTCTTCATAAGAACCGGAGCATAACAACATTTACTTAGTTCCCTTATCAGTTTACTAGATCCAGAATATGGTAAGTGTTACAATGTTTGTTTCACCTTCCATATTTGTATTCAATCTTTCTAATTTAATCACACTCGTAATGTATCATATATCTTAGAGTTGACTTTGAACTTAGATAGATTTATCTCAACTCACTTGCCTAGGATAGAAACTTCAATAAGTTCTCTATTTAAGCACATGCCCTAACTTTCCTTTTCAATCCTTTAAGCACTTGAAAAATGTTTCTTATTGTAGTCTTCATAAGACTTAAGAAAGATCACAAGAGCTATGTCTTTGATTTCCTTTCATAAAGAAAATCTAAAGTTTATTAAATAGTTTATTTAACCTTTTAAATCGTATTTAAAACATTAACTTTTTAATTAACCTTTAAGCAATGATTAAAGAAATAAGTCGATACTTAAATCTTACAATTTTGAAAACAACCTTTCCAAAATTCGATGTGGTCATTCTTATCCAATGTTTGAATTAATTGTCATCGTATGACAGAATAATCATCTTGGATCGTATCCAATATATGACTAATTCGTTGAAACTTATTTCAAATGATTTAATCATATCAAGAGCTTCCGCTTTCATTAATAATTAAAGTCTCGAGAACCTTTGCATCAATTATGCAATCTCCTTGTCTCTAACTACTATAATGAGATTGCTCATGTCATTGCTTATTTTTAAAAGGATTAAAATTTACTTAACCATATTTGAGAACGTTTCTCAAAAGGTAATGATCATAATTTGGTTTTACTAATCGAGAATTAAACATAAATATAAAGTTTGCTAAAACTACAACATAAAATGAAAATAAAAGAGTGTTGTTGTTTATACACATAAAATCAAAAATGGTCTTTTGGTTTATGATTTTGCTCCCACTAGTCAACTACTTCCAATTGACTTTCAAGAATTTTTCAAAATTCTTTTTAGTGGTGAGATCCCATCTAGTTACCTCGATTCCCGGCGGTGGTCGATCAACCAAGATAATTTCGATAGGTAGGTAACCCTTTACCATTCACATCTCTATGTGATTCTCAGTGGTTGACTAGTCAACTCTTTGGCGATACACATCACTATGTGTTAGTCAACCCCTTGTCTCTAAAGTCGACGTTACGACGGTGGCCAATCACCGAAAGACCCTAGTCAAGTCATAACCCAATATTCACGAGATCTCATACGATCATATCTCAATAACGACGATATACCCGAGGTAGGTCAACTCCCGGCGGTGGTCGATCAGTTGGATCCGAACACAGGCTCTTCACCGTCGTTATAATATTGGGAGACAATATTTCGACTTAATTTTTGTTGTGGAAGTATTTTTCGTAAATTAATTCACTTAATTAATTTTAATTTTGGTCTCATCAATTATATCTATCTCTATAGATATATATCCTACACATTTATCTAGATCGTGCCTAGTCATGCATCTATCGTATCATATAAAATAAATACAAGCACAAAATAAATAAATGCGTAAAGTAACCGGTATGATCATGGACTTTTCCTAGGTGCGGTTTCGAATACAACCGCGCGAAACCGCGGGTCACAATCTAAGGTATTGCAACCGCCAATAGGATCTTTAATGCGCCATTCTTCAATGGGATACTTATTCTTCTTTCTTTGGTCTCCATCTTACTCGCTCCATTCTTGTTACATTTAATTCTATCTAATAAAATAAATACGCCCCGCCGCACACGGGGAGTCAACGGAATAGGATAAATGCGGAAAATAAACTAGGTCACGTTCTTCATAACGGCCAGGACAATTTTAAACCAACAGAAAATTAAATCATTCACATCTATCCTATCGATCGAGTCCATGATCAATCGGGGTCCATATAATCATATTATATCTACTATATCTAATCCATACAATAAAATCTTATGAAAAAGATAAAATTAAAATTTAACTACTTGCGTCTTAATTAATCAATTAACATTTAATCTATTAAATAATTTTATCCAATCAATTAACTAATTAACATTTAATTAATTAAATGATTTTAATCGAAATAAAATTAACGATTAATTTTAAACGATTTTAATTTTAATTTTAATTAATTAGAACTATTCCAAAATAAATCAAAATTAAAATTATTTCTCTTTTGTTTCTTTCCTTTTGATTCGTAATCAAAGGGATGTCTTTGGTTTCTAAACCAAATTTGGCTTAAGCTCAGCCACTTTTCAAAATCAAAATTTTGGAAGTGGCTTGACAAGCCTAAGCCTTTACAAATCAAATATTTGAAAGGGCACAGGCTATTCCAAATCAAATATTTGGAAAGGCCAAATAATTTTAGTTTAAGCTCTGGCCACTTTCCAAAATCAAAATTTTGAAGTGGCTTGCGCTAAGCCTTTTCCCAAATCAAATATTTGGAAGGGCTTAGCCTATTCCAAACAAAGTTTGGAAAGACCATTATTATTTTATCGCCATGTGCGATCCGATGCCCAAACTATTTGTACCATTGGTTAGCCACATGACACAACTAAACAAAAGATTTAATTACCAATCACAACTATGAACAATATTGAAACACAAAATACACAAAACAAAATTTAGGGATCCACCAAAAATGCACCACCGACGCCGACGTCCCCAAGGGTGTGCCGCGCCACCGGCGCAATTTCCGGTGGGGTGCCGCCGCCGATCGGCCGAGCACCCCAAAAGCCGCCCTTTTTTTTTTCTTCTTTTTTCTATTCATGTATCACTTTTGTGAATCAAAAATCTTTCATCTTTTAATTACGTGATTTAAACGATAAAATTAACTACGCGAATAAACATGCTTATTGCTTAAGCTCGAAGCTCGCTCTACTACCACTGTTAGGAAATCTACGCGGGAACGCAGCGGAATTCAAAATTTTGATTTCCTTTTACCCAAGATCGACTTCGTTTAAGCAATAAACAAACAAGTAGTAGACGGTGGTTACCTTGGTTGATCTATAAGATCGACGCTTTGACCGTCTAAGGAGAGTAGTTCTGCATAGAGCCGCCCAAGTGTTCGGCCTCTACCGCTAGTCCACACGAACAGCCTGCCGGAATCCCACCATGGATTGCTATTGGAAAACTCCGGTTGCTAGACCGGTCTTTTTCCCCTCTCTCCAACTCTCTATAGGATGCTCTCTAATTTTACACAAGAACTATTAGCTCTTGGAATTATGATGTGCAAAAGAGCTTGACACCCACACTATATTTATAGTGTATATGGCGCCCCAAATATGAGTGGAGGAGAAGAAAACCTTTTCCCAATAAAATAAGGAAAATATAATTGATTGATTTATCTCATTTATTATAATATCTCATATTAAATAAATCTAGGATTTTGTCAATATCTTATATTGAATATTTAAGATATATTGTCAATATCTAATATTGACTATCTTTATTTTATTACCATAAATCAATTTACATATGTGTATATATCACATATATATAACACATATAAATCTATTAATATATATACCAAATATAATGCAAATCCAATTTGCATTCATTGTACACACACGCATGCATTCAATATATATATATATATTATTTTATTTATTAATATCTAATATTAATAATAGGTAATACCATTAATTAAATTGCACAATCCAAGTGTATCACTTATACACAAATAAGTTGCGCCACCTTTGACCAACAAATTGGCTTCCGGAATATTCTTTAATTAATATAATATTATTAATATCTTGTATTTAATTTATTCATAATAAATAAATACCACCATATTAATTTACCACTATAACCTTTATAGTTCGAGATAAACTTTCCTTATTTGGTTATCATCTATAACCACATTTTAATCCGGCTAGATGTTCTTATGTGTGTGACCCGATAGGCTTCGAATATGTTGGCCGTAGTCACAAAGTGCAAATTACGAAAATGCCCTTCATGCCTAACGATCACGGGATAGCGTCTGGCAGCAACACACCGTGACCCCAATCATCGGAAGAGTCAAATGCAATGACTACTACCTTTCATGTGAAACGATTACCGTGTAACTTACAATCCTATCATTGTAATAATATCCATACGATTCGTTAGTCGAGTGTCAAAACATCAACGACCGTATCTTATAATCTGGATATTAAGCTCTCTCAAGTAACACATTTACTCCCACTTTGCAAAGATTCACGAGAGCTAGACATTCCTTATAAGAAGGCCATTTCGGATATTCGATCCCAATCATAGGATACGCGATTCCCGGACGACCAATCATGTATACTCCGCGTGCTTCAATTATCACACCCAATCACTACCGCATGATCGCCCGTGGCTGAGGAAACCTCAATAGTGTCAAAGCATGACAATCCACACCGTGATGCCATGAAGACTCCGGTCTTAAGGATAATTACACAACCGCCACATAGTGTGACACTTATCCGTGTAAGTGGGTCGATCCTAACGTCGCATTCTCTAATACGCGCCCACGTCTGATGACGCCCAAGTGTCTCAACACTCGATAGGCGAGATCTATCCACGCCTCTTAAAAGCGAAGACATCTAATACGTGCTAGCTTTGTTCATACTATCAATGCCTGTTTGATAGTACATCGACCCTAGAGACATTTAAGTATCAAACTTATTAAAGTGATTAGAGATCTCATCAACCATAATCGCCTATCATGGTTTCTCTATCACGATTTAACACTAAGGACGTTATCATATAACAATTCATAATTGGTTCTTTAAAAGAACATATATATGACAATGAAAAGCCATTTTATATATGTATAAACATAAAGAAATAGTAGAAATGATCCGACCGGTCGGATCCGGTCCAACCCGATTGGGTTTGGACATTATTCCAACACAAACTATGCACACGACCAACCTTTTTCTCAAAGGTTAGGTTTAGAATTAATCAAAAGATTAATTCGGTGAGTTGTCTCGATTCTTCCGGATATAGCATTGTAGCTCCAAGATGCCTTCTTCCCCCCTTGATGGGTTCTTGGATCTTTCTTTTAAATCTCCAAGGCAATTACATTTGGCTTCCTTTTCTAGATATGAAATCTGATTTTCTGGATCTGGATCTGGATCTTTAGATATGTGCTTTTCAAAAATTCTCCGATCCTCTCACTTTTTCAATCCTTTTTCTCTGTGTATTTATGGGGGTGATGTAACGGTCAACTAGCTCTTGTAGCCGTTACATTTGTCATTTAGCCAACGTTCATATGTACGACCTTTTGTCGTTTTATCAGTTTGAATTCATCAAGGCCTTAACTCAGTTTTCTACTCTTCTTCAAAACTGAGTACCTCGTATGTTTGACTAAGTCAAGGCATACCATTCAGCTTATTCTTTTCCTGTTAAACTGATAATCTTTGTCCTTAAGATTATTCAGCTTTACATGATCTATAGCTCAGTTTCAGGTCATCACAGGTTTGCCTGAATCATGATTTATAGTCACGGCTTAATCAGCTTCTAACTGAGTTTCCCACCTCAGTTCTTCAGTCTTCAACAACTGAGTCTGTGTCCCTCAGTTCTTCAGTCTTCTTAGATAGGCCAACTGAGTCTGTGTCCCTCAGCGAGCTTATCTTCTTCAATTTTACGTTGAATCTCAGTTTAACTAAATCTCAGTTTCTTACATTCTTAGTTCCTGGCTTAGAACTATTACAGTGCTTGTCTGATTTAACCTATACAAATATCAGACTCTATAAAATCCTATACATTAATATCTAGACATCTTTTTGCTTTGTACTATAACAGTTAGTTATGACACTTCATCAATGGGGTTTAGAATAAAGACTAAATAAGTGATGAATCATCATCAAAACATAAATTTTATTTCCAACAAAGTATATGTAAAAGCATCTCCAATGAAGGGAGTAAGACGGTATGGGCAGAAAGGTAAGTTAAGTCCCAGATATATGGGTCCTTTTGTGATCACATCTAAAGTAGGACCTTTAGCTTATCGGTTGGAGTTACCATAATCTCTATCACGAGTGCATAATGTCTTTCATGTGTCAATGTTAAAGAAATGCTCAACCGACATTGATGTGGAGGCAAGTATTGACCCTGAAATGGTTCAAGAGAGCTTGACCTACAAGGAAAAACCAGTTTGTATCTTAGAGCGGGAAGTAGAGAAGGTTAAGAATGAAGAGGTAGCATTGGTTCTGGTTCTGTGGAGTAATCACACACCGACAAAGGCGACATGGAAAGCCCACGTGGACAAGTCTGTGCCATATGAGTTGCTGAATATGTTGTGGTGCAGTTTTCACCATGCGTTTTGTTCTTTGGTCATAGTGTAACAAACGTTGAATTGGTCGAGGTTTGACTAGTTGGACTAGTAGAGGGAAGTGAACACTTTACAACATATGTAATAGGGTTTGTAGTTTAATATATGCTTTATTTATATTTTTCTTGCACTGATTCTTCTACCCCTTACTAAGTATGTAGTTTACCCTCATATATTATATGTTTCACCTCGCCGAGTATATTGAGAGGTATATAATGATGAATTTGATGAGGCTGACGTGTGAGCTTGGGAGAAAGCTTAAAAATGATGATTTCATTATTGTTATTTAATAATAATGTTGGGCAATGCATAAGTTTATCGTTTGAGAGATTCCTTAGACATTCTACTTCTCTAGATTAAGTTATTTTCCTTTAAATTTCATTTGGGATTCTTGAGATGGTCGTAAAATGATTTACTTTCCGTTGTTCGGTCTATGGTTGTTTTCTATTAAACTTGGATTGGAACTCTTGCGATCTACTTTTGTCGTTTGACATTCCCGAGTCAGTCTTTATTGTTTCCGCTTTGTATTATAATAATGATGATGTAGAGGCATACATATAAATTCTTTTATTATAATATATGCGTGTCAGACGTTTTTTTTTTTTGGATAATGACTCGATATGCGGGAAGGGGACATCACAAAAGATGATTTGTAAAGCCGGTGACAATCGTAACGAAACAAAGTTTGCTTTTTTTTTTTTTTGAGTGGAAACAAAGTTTGCTGACATTGATAATTTAGATAATTGTCACTAATTGTTCATTAACATGAGTAAACTCTTAAAATTTGCTAGAGGCTTGGAGAACTGACAACATTAATCATAAAAACAAAATTCCAGGTACCAACACACACGAGGTCGAAGTCAAACTAGATGATTTATTTTCACGGTTCCTACGGGCTGCGAATCAAATTGTGTTTTCTAATTACTCACTTTTCCTTATTTATTTATTTTTAAATAAAAGCCCAATAAGAGAAATGATTGTTATATCTTATTGAAATGGCCCAAAGAAATATAAAATTCCTAAAATCAATGTATAATGTGATATAGAGAAAAATCATCTGAATTTGGACACATGCTGGGGACCATTTTGAATGTCTACTTGGATCTAAACATTTCTTGATTCATTAGGATTATCTCCAAAAATTCTTCATGTAACAATTAATCACTAAAAATCTCATCGAATGTGGTCTCATCAAATACGAATTCTTTATGTCATGTTCATCTTTTATATATGGGGGAATGAGGGAGAAGGACAGAAATATTTTATCAATTAAGTAGAAAAACGATCTTTAAACTTTCGCGACAAAAGACAAAACTATTTATCCATTGTTGAAATTTCATTGTGTCGAAATTCACCGTCAAATTCATTTTCGAATTCACTAATTTTCAAAATTCATTGTCGTAAATTCACCGATTTTGGGATTCACCGACTAAATTTCTGTTAAAATTCAATCGATTTGGGATTCATGGGATGTTCATTGATTTTAAGGATTCATATTTTCTCTTCTCGTTGTAAAAATTATGCGATTGTCTTCTCCCAATAAAAATATGTAGAATACACATGTTATTTAAAAATATTCCAGATTGTGTCCTTATCCCTAATTTCCCATTTATATATTCTTCTTTCTTTATGTTTTTCTAGAATTAGGAAACTCGCCATACCGCATTTATCTTCAAAGAATTATCTATATTTTCAAATTAAATAAGGGTTTACTTCGCGATGGAAAGATATAACAATTTGATAACATTTTATGTATATACATTGCATTTATCGTTGGTCAAAGACACCGAATTATGGTACAATTATATTGAAAATATGTTAGATATATTTCCTCAGTTTGGATGTCAATATTCATAAACTTCAAATAATTGCAAATTTCAGCTAAGCAATAAATAGTTAAAATGATTAGAATTTAGTCCCCAATTGATCCATAAGATATCAAATTAAGTACTACTCAAATAGCATAATCGATAACTAATGGGACTGAATCTGGTTAGTTAGTTGTAAATGTTATATATTTCACTTCCTGATTTCAACCACTATAATTTCTCCTTTATAATAACAAAGCATCTCCCCCATTAGAAAAAGTTAGAAAAATATAGTAATCGTGGTCATACTTGATCGTTACTCATATTTTTATGCATTTTTAAATTTTTTTTTTTATCTGAATTTTTGAATGGTTGTAGTGATAAATTTATAATGGTGATATTTGAATATGAAAGGTGAAAATGTGTAAAATTGAATAAACATTATCATGAAGGGAAAGCAATGTCTTGATATAAATATGTACGAGCCAATGTTTAATTAAATTTAATAGATACGAAACATACAAAAAAATCCGGACTTATTGAATATATTATGAGGCTCTCCGAAACAATTATCAAATATGTTTTTTTTTTTTGAACGTATTATCATATATGTTTTAACATAAATATCACTTAATTTTTTCAGAATAAATGGTTAGTGGTATAAATAAAATTTCTAATAAATTTTGAACAATTTAGAAGGTCAAACATTGTTATATATTTCTTATTTTAAGCTCCCATACTATGGAAATAAATTTCTTATTTTCATAGCATACTTTAAGGACTCCAATATGCATAGCATACTTTAAGGACTCCAATATGCATGCATAAATAAGAAGTAGCATTTTCATGGATTTACAATTCAGACATATTCTATCCAAGTTCTCCTTAAACATAGAAATTAATTTATTTGTCTGCCATTGTCTTTAGCCTGTTTTTTTTTTTTTCCTTCTCTCTCATTGCTTGTTAAAGTTTTTAGAATATTCCATGTCTTCACAGAAAAAACTAAAAAAGGAAAAGCCACATATTCCTGATGATATAATTATCAATAACATTACAAGCAGGCTTCCAGCTAAAGATGTCTGTCGGTATCGATGCGTTCACAAATCTTGGAACGACGTTACGACAACCCTATGCTTTAGAGAATCGCATTTGCGACATGCGCGTCCATTTCTTCTTGTTCTAGACATCAACAACAAGAATACAATGAGCCCTTTCTTGCTTAATAAATGGTGGGATCTTGATCTTCTTAAGCCAACAACTTGCGAATTAACCAAGTACCCTAGACGCGGTATGATACGTGCAGATGATGGATTTTCACTGGATGGTTTGATTGTGTTGAAGGAATCAAGTTTCGTTAGCTCGGAAGCAAGAAATTTTCTTATTTTTAATCCAATTTATAGTGATAAAGAAGTGAGAGTAAGACTTCCTCCAAAGTTCATGATTCATAGTGATATTTACGCGGCTTTTTTTCATCCTATTTCGAAAGAGTACTGTACACTCTGGCGAATAGTTGAACGGTCAAACATGAATTCTGATTTGGAATCAATGAGCGTGAAATACAAATTGCTAAATTTGGGGCCGGAACCATGTTGGAGAGAGATATATAACCCATGGTCTCAAAATAATTCTATGGTTTTCGGTACCCAACCTGTATATGCTAATGGTGCTATCTATTGGATGGTTAAAGATAATCAAGTCAGCTTCTTAACATATATCATGGTATATGAGATTATAACAGAAAGATTTGAGTTGATCTCTAATCCAAGTGCGCTTAATGGGGCAATCATTTCTTCAGTACACATTCGATTACTGAACATTGATGGTCTTCCATCCCTGGTTCGTATTATAGAGATTCATGGGAGCATAATACATGTCCATATTTGGACATTGAGAAATAATGGAGAACCGTTTTGGACATTCTCAATTTATTACGCCATTGGTAACGAAAAAAGATTAAGCGATGATTTCTTGGAACCGATAGCTATTTCTGATGGGATATTAGCGTTTCACAATGGAAAACGAATTTTTCGTTGCAATCTTAGGCGCGGTAAAATAACAATGTATGGGAGAGGAAAGTATAACAAGTCAACTAAATTTTGGTGTCACATTGAAAGTCTTATATCTCTGAATTGCAGGCCTTTAATAAACATGGAGGAGGACAAACAAATATAAGAGCCGAATCGTATGTACTGAATGCATCAGTAAAAGTTTCAAAGGAAATGAATATGCAGCAAATGACTATAAGTTGAAACACTGGGGAATTTAAGGAAAATCCAACATTAGAGGAAATGCTCAGGGAAAAGAGGCGAAGAAAAGGTTCCCCCGTTGAGAAGTTTTCATGAATTTTTCACTACGGATTGAATAAATTTTGAGTGATTAGATTTAAGGGATTTCTAGATAGGAGATTTTTTATTTTAGATTTTACTCAGCAATGAATTTCCGTACTCTTTTCTTTTAGTGGATTTTTCCTATTTGGTTTTTGCCACTAAGAGGTTTTAATGAGCGGCTAGGTCCTATGAACTTTATCAACAGGGATTGCTCCACCTTTTGTACTTTTCTTTTCATCTATATTTAATAAAAATAAATTGTATTTCAAGAAAAATAGAAAATAGCAAGCATGGCAATTCTAGTAGAAAGTACAATACCTATTAGTATTTTCTAAGTTTTCCACTCCTCAAACGGGATGAGAAACATATGTTTAGCGATCCGAGTTAGAAGACGTCACTGGGCCGAAGTTAATTAATGAAGTCTGTGAGGAGTCTATTGGGCCAGAAGAGGAGGCAAAAAGCCCCGCAGCTGTGCAAACCCTAGCCGCAGTTGCGGCATCTCGGAGGACACGAAACTGTAGCTGCCGTGTTGTGTATCAAGTCGGCTAGGTTTAGGATTTTAAGTCGGTTTTATGGCTGATAAATAGCTTATTCAGATTTATTATACAATGAACCACCACTATTATTTACTTTTATGAAATAAATTGTTCTTGCCTTTATTTTGAGTTCGTTGCTTGGCTATCTTCTCCAATCCGTCAACTAGCTTGAGTAGATCAAGTTATATCCGCCATCGATAAAGGTATAAAGTTTTGAACGCTCATTCATGTCTTTACCATGGTAGATTAAGTTAGATTAACGCGATGTAATTAATCTGCATGTCTAAACGAACCGTAATTAACCAGAATTAATCAGAACAAAACGATGATATTCCATAAGTAGGAACCACCGCTCCCGCAATTGCGGCGGTCTTTACCGCAATTGCGAGGCAACCTTTAGGTCATTCTAAGTCTGGAGATTCATCGTCAACTACTTTTATCGACAGGTTTAATTCACAGTGTGTTAGATCTGGCTGCTTATTGTACATCGTAAATTAACACGAAGGATGATAAAGTGAAATGTTAGCTAGGACATAGTCTGGATCAATCCTTAGAAACGTGCTAGTCAATCCACGATAGCTGCTTAGAGAGGTTCTCGGTCTTAAGCCGGCAATTTCTATAACTTATTGCGTGTGGGTTAATACAACCAACGAAGAAGATTAACTGCATATAAACGTCTACTGTCCTTTCAATGGAAGTCGATAGGATTAGGAGACTGCACCCGTAGCTAAAACTGAATTAAAACACACGTTGTGGTTGATTCGGGGAATTACGGGGAAACGTAGATATAAAGATTATTTACACCAAGTTAGGAGATCGGTGAGGAGGGATAAGGCAATTACTTTTCTGTCTTTACGTTGGTCTAGAGACCGTTATTTGTATTATGAGCTAGATTTATGGATTTATTATATGTGTTGCGTCGTCTCTGTGGATTGACATTGACTCGCCCTTACTATACTGCGATTGACCTAGTACTCATGCTAGTATTTTGTGAGTAGAGTGACTTACACCGCGGATCACTCTGATGATCTTTCTCCATGTGCAGCAGACCTACTTGTTTCACCAGGGAACATAGGTCTGTCATCATCTGAATCAGAGTCTGATGAATCACTATCACCAAAATGTTGAAGTTTTGGATCCTTGAATAAGAGACTTCCCTTATTCCTTCCTGCTTCAATTGTTTCATGAATTCTGGTCACAAATTCAGAAGTTTCTATCAAATCCTCAACCCCAAAAGTTTCAAAAATCCATTCTTCAAAACTTGTCATTGCCTCAGCCGCAGACATTTTCTTTTGTAGAAACCAAACTTCCATTGCATGTACGGTCCAATCTTCTTCAATGCAGGATCTTCCTTATGTTTTTTAGGTTTTGGAACATAAGGCATGGAAGGTTTCTTAATGGCAGGGATTGGCCCGAGTGTTTGTCCTGCTGATCTTGACAAGGTTTCCTCAGCACTAAGAAATGTGTCAGTTGTTTGTTCTGCTGACTGGGGAACATTTGTATCGACAATCTCCAACTGTTGAACAGTGTCTTCCCCCTGTGTTTGATCATCTCCAATATTATTCACAGGTTCCTGTTCAGCAGCAGCCTTCTCAGCATGCTCTTCTTCCTCTTCCCTTTGTTGTTCCAAAGTTCTCAAATCTTTCCCAATACCATGCTTTACTTTCTTGATTCTTTTCTTAACAATAGACTTTATTCTTTTGCTTGGTGGTTGGGTTTGGATTTCAGCAACACAAGCTAAAGCCTTAGACAAATCCTTTTGTGTGATGGACTTTCTCTTCCTGGCAAAGGTTTGACTATTACTGACCTAGTAGGCTCAGCAGTTTTTGATGGGTCTGCTGGCCTGCGGATCTTCTTGATCCAACATCTTCCAAATCCAGTCTTCTTTTGGTTCTTCTTTCAACAACCAATTCTTCTTCTTCTTCTTCAACCACTTCATCAGACAACAATGTTGATGAAGATGTATCATTTCCTATGATTTTCTTCTATTCAGCAGGATTGATGTCAGAGGATTCTTGATGACCAATCTCCATGTGGTTCAAGATCCTTTGTAGCATGAAGGCTAGTGGTTTTACTTTGTAGAAAAGACCACTACCTATCTTCTTTGCCTTGCCTGTTGTCATCTTATTTTCAGCAACTTTCTTGTCTTCTTCAATCTTGATAATCTTCTTCATATGAAAAACAAGAAACCCTACCCAATCTAAGTTCATACCTTTCTCTATGATAGCCATTAATTCCACCTTGGGTCCAGAAAATGTATTGTAACTGTCCAATTTGGTAATGGCCTTCATCTTTCTTTTTTAATATTTTCTTGTTCATCGTTGTCGGATCTCTGGTCAAGGAAATCAAGTTTTTGTATTTTCCGCAGTGCATCGTTCTTGATGTCCTTATAGTGGCATCAGATTCCCGTTAAGGGTCTGTATGACGCCCTAATATTATACCTTTATTTTGGTCAATAATCTGGAGTTCAATTCTTTTTCATGGTAGTGAGTTGTATTAATGTTGTAACGGTAGTTAAGTGATTGTGCTCTATGCCATTTGTGGGGAAAACAAATAACCGCAATACCACACATATCAGAAATACCAACAAAGTCTTTCCAATGACACACAACGGAATTATACGAGGCAGCCCCATCGAAGTCAAATCACAAATTAAGTGAAACGAATAGAACATAATAACTCCACATTTTTTAAGTGGAAACCCATCTCGATGTGAGAGAGTAAAAAAACACTAGGCCGGGGCCCACAAAAATCTCCACTAATTAGCAAATGATGATACAAAAGTGTTCCAAACACATCAACCAACTCAACTACACCATAGCATCAACTAAGATGCAAAATACAAAAGTTGTTAATAAATATCACAAAAAACATGATGACGGTCAAGTTATACCCGTAAAAGTCATCAACATTGACCTTAAATCGAGATTAATAATGTATATTTCATATTAATTCACTTGTTTATATTTATTATTTAATGTTAAGTGATTATTAATATGATATTTGGTATTTAGCTGTTTTTATTATTAAAAGACCGATTTATTGTGCGATAAATGCTGATTTTGCAGATCACGACAAATCGAGAGGATAAATGTCATTCAATCAGTAAATCTCGAGATAATAAGGAAGAAAATCGGAGCATTAATCAAGAGATAAATCAGAGGAATCAGATCAGCACGGAAGGATGCAGTGGAGAACAAGATAGACGAAAAGCGCGTTTAACACGAGCAGAGGGAGGCTCGGTCGACCGAGCCCTATCATTCGGTCGACCGAGTATGTCGGTTCGGTCACTCACGGGATTTTCGCGTGTATATCTTCTAGATCCTCCCTAGGTCGGTTACAACCTCTATATAAGCAGTAGCTACGAAATTTGTAAGAACACACCTTAGACATACATACAATACCTTACACCTTTTTATCAATTACATTCATAGCTTTGGTACGTTACAATGTAATGTCTCAAATAGCAGTTTATTATGGCTGCAAATATGTAAGCCTTTAATTTTCTGTTGTTTTTTATTTGAAGTTATTAATCCCTCCCAATTATGCTTTATCGTTTGAATTAGTTAATCGTAGCTAGATGATGTAGATCTAGGCTATGACGTTAGGGATGTGGCGACTCCTTGTCTATGGGGATCCCATAACCTATGTCATACACTTAGTATTTATTCATGAATCTACTTGATTTAATTAATGCGATCTATGCTAGTTTATATGAATATCGTATAATCATCAAGTAAATCTGTTATGTATGATGAAACGCTGAGAGATATGTTCAGAGATGTAATCTGGGGACGAAATCGATTCGGGTGACCGAATAAGTTCATTCGGTCGACCGAGCCTATTCACTCGGTCGACCGAGCCCCTGTCATCTGTTATTTCTGCCACGTCTTTATGGTAGGTTTAGCCTAGTTGAATTTGTTATCTCAGTAGGTATGGCTATGGCTACGTTACTCACTTAGTTTAATTAAAACGTGTAAAAAGGAAATACCAATATAAAACTCTTAGGTAGGCTTATGAATTGCTCTTCATGGACGTTCAGCAATATCTAGGTAGGTTTATATTCGGGGATTGCATGCACCTGCTTATACGTACGTCGTAGATTAGCATGAGACTATAACTTGGTAATTGCTAGTTGGATGAGAGCTTGAGTAATCGCTTAGGAAGTATGCCTAACCATAGGAATGTTGCCTAGATGAGGTGTACGATTAATATCGGCATCCTTAGTGTCGTAAGCGTGCAAGTTATATGAGATGGATACCCAAAAGGTGAAGTCACGTAATGTGTAGCAAAGTTGATCAGCAATCTAACCGGTGCTAAGTCAAGTTAAAGAGGATGACTCAGTAGCCAATCTAAGATAGAAACAAACAGATTGACAGTTAATAAGTTCGGCTTTATTATATAAATTATCTAGGTCCAAACGATAAAGACTATAATTAGGGAGGTTAATTACGTTGTGTCGAGTCGTGTCTTTACCTTTCTTGTCTTATGTTGGTCGTAGACCGCCTCTATGTCCTTGACATGTTTAATTAATTGTTTGTATATAAGATGATCCATAATTGGTTCCCTGTGGGATCGACCTTGATTCACTATAGCTATACTACGATGGGCCTAGTCCTCTTGCTAGTATTGGTTTATGGTGGTCAAGTATTTTATTACTTGATCTACGTCATCAAAACGCAGCAGTCAGGTCGGCAGTTTATTTCAGAACATTGAAACGAAAATTTCACTGTTCAAATTGAAGATGAAGTTGAGACGAACAACCCCTCAAATTTCCTCACGATCAGAGTCAGCTTTGATGCCTGATCGTTGTCGGAAAGTTTCTGTTGCAACACCAATAAAGCTACGAATCTTTTTGTTGTGAAAATTTGGGAAAATTAACTTAACTTATTCCATTAAATAATACTTGACATATATATTTTTTCTTTTATTTATTTATTTTTCTATTATTTAGTGGGTTCCACAAAGCATAGATCCACAAAACAAATCTCCCTCATCACAACATTATGGAGGAATTTGTCATACCCATGGCAGAACGACATATCTCAAACATCTCTCTTGTCAATGCTTTTGTCAACATATCCGCACCATTATCATCCATGTGCATTTTTTCAAGTGCTAGCAACTTCAACTCCAACACATCCCAAATCCAATGATAAAGAACATCAATGTGCTTAGTCCTAGAATGAAAAGATGCATTCTTACCAAGATGATAGCACTTTTGCTAACACAAAGCAACACAAACTATTCTTTCTTCAAACCAAGCTCTCGGAGAAACTTCTTCATCCACAACAACTCTTTACATGCTTCAGTTGCTGTAGTATACTCAGCTTCAGTAGTTGAAAGTGCAACACATTTTTGCAATCTCGATTGCCATGACACAGCTCCCCTACAAATTTAAGCAAATATCCTGAAGTAGTCTTGTAAGAATCAACATCTCCTGTCATATCAGATTTAGTGAAACCAACCAACAGGTTTTTCACCACCAAAAGTAAGACATAAATAAGTAGTACCCTGAGATATCTCATAATCCATTTCACAACATTTCAATGCTCTCTACAAGGATTAGAAAGAAAATGATTGACCTTACCAACTGCATAAGCTATGTCTGGTCTAGTACAAACCATGGCATACATCAATGTACCTACCGCAGAAGCATACATGACCTTCTACATCTTATGGTTTTCATTATCACTAGAAGGACACTGTTTGATACTCAACTTGAAATGACATGCAAGTGGACTGGAGATTTCTTTAGCATCACTCATGCTAAATCTCTGAAGCACCTTCTTTATATACTTCTCTTGTGACATATAAATTTTCCCGTCCTCACTGTCACGAGTAATCTTCATCCCTAAAATATGCTTTGCATGGTGAAACAATCAAAATATCATCAACATAAAGTTAAAGAATGATAAAATCATCCTCTGAGATACTGGTAATAAACACGCATTGATCTGAAGTAGTCTTCCGATAGCCGTGCTCCCACATGACAGACTCAAATTTCTTATGCCACTGTCTAGGCACTTTCTTCAACCCATAAAGACTCTTCTTCAACGTGAACACAAGATTCTCATTTCCTTTCACCTGAAAACCCTCTGGCTGCTACATGTAGATGTTTTCTTCCAAATCAACATGAAGAAAAGCTTTTTTCACATCCATCTGCTCAACCACCAAATCAAGACTAGCAGCCAAGCCAAGAACAGTCCGGAGAAGATCTTTTACTAACAAGAGAGAAAATCTTACCAACATCAATGCCCTTTCTCTGACCAAAACCTTTGACTACTAATCTTGCCTTATACCGAAGTGCAGAATTACTGCCTTCATTCTTAATTCTGAAGACCCACTTATTCTTCAAAGCTTTCTTCCACTTAATCAATTTCACCAACTCATATGTGTGACTGTCATGCAAAGACTCCATCTCGTCTTTCATGGCATCAAACCATTTATCTTTATAGTCATCATCCATGGCCTCCTCAAAACATTCAGGCTCTCCACTGTCCGAGAGCAAAACATAGTAGATCTTTTAGGAATAACTGGTGGAGCCTCATCTGGTACTGGTTCCACAATCATATCATCATCAACGTTCTATTCAAAATCAATTACATCATCCTGCTGATTACACTGGTAATCAACTGCACCATTCTCCACTATTGGTGTAGGAGAAATTATCTTCAAGTCAGCTGAACCATCACTAGCCTGAGGTGTTGAACTCTGATTTTTATCAATATCCTGCAAAGTCTCATTCTGTGCAAACACAACATATCAGCTTCTAATCACTTTCTTGTCAATATGATCATAAAGTTTGTACCCAAACTCATCTTGACCATAACCCACAAAAATACACTATTTATTCTTAGCACTAACTTAGACCTCTCATCATTAGGAATGTGAACATAAGCTTTACAACCAAAAACTCATAAATAACGGTAAGATACATCTTTACCTGACCATGCCTTCAGAGGAACATCATTCTGCAAAGGAACTCATGGAGACAAATTTAGTACATAAACCATCAGATACAAAGCTTTACCCCAAAAGGATTTAGCCAATCCGCTTGTGAAAGCAAACATATGACTCTCCATTAATGTTCTTCTTATTCTCTCTACCAAGTCATTCAACCTGCTGGAGTCTTTGGTGGAGTTCTCTCATGTCCGACACTCACGCTTACAGAATAATGAAATGGACCTTTGTATTCACCTATATTGTCACTCTGAATACACTTCAACTTCTTTCCAGTTTCCCTCTCAAATAAAACATTAAAATATTTGAACATGTCTAACACTTGATCGTTGTCTTCAAAGTGCAGACCCAAAGTTTTCTTGAGTGATCATCAATAAAAGTCACAAAATAGCAGGAACCACCAACCACCCTGACGATATATGGGCCCACTAGGTCGGATTATTCATAATTGGGCCAGGCCCAGTACAGAAATTAGACAATAGAAATAAACAGGCTGGTCAAGATGCTGACCAGATCATACTCCTGTACAAAATAGTCAGCGGAGCAGGACTCCACCATATTCTGTGCAGAAGTATACCAGGATAGAATAATCGGATGAGCAAGACGGAGACCAAGTCAGCGGCGGTATAACTATCTATAAACGTGGGTAGATCCCCACGCTTGATTATATCCAGGATAACTGACGATAACTCTCCACCATGATGGAGGAGGTTACCACCACGATCTGATAATATAAAAGGAGAATTTTGAACTACGAGGGGGACTTGATTCCAATTTGATACTTGAATTGGATACGTAGGCAGCTCTCTCAAAGAGTTCAGTCCAAGCTTACAGACAAATCTCATTGTTCTTGTATTATTTTCCTAACTCGAATCGTCCAATTACCCGATCGTAATTTTGAGCAACATCATTTGGCGCTAGAAGGAGGGTCGATTCTAGTTAGTGAGTGATTATTGCAGCAAAAATGGCAAGAAATCAAGGAAATTCGAATAAGCAACAAAATCAACCAGAAAAGGAAAACCAAACTGGAGAAAAGAGCCCAAGTAGGGACAATCAAGGAAACGGAAAGAAAATTTTGGAGGAAGGGCAAACCAGCACTCCAGATACGGTTAGACAAATATTGGTGGAAAATTTTGCAAATCTCAGAGGTGAAGCTATAAAGGCAATTTTTGAGGAGGTCTTAAAGGCCAGAAATCAGGAAGGTGATGTGTCAGAAACACCTTCTTTTCATCATGTAGCGAAAAAAGAAAAGCACGAAGCAGAATCCAGTGTAAAGGTGGTTGTTACTCACCCAAGAGGTGATAACGCCAAGGCAGAATTGGATGCTATTCTAAAGCCCAAACATGATGAATTTAGGCTAGTATCCCCTTTTACTGAGGACATTGATGCATTTCCTTGTCCTCCAGGATTTAAGATCCCCAAGATCCAGGCGTACGATGGCACAAAAGATCCATATGATCATATGCATCTCAGATATTCAAAGATATGAATCTATATAACACACCGTAAGAGATGAAATGCGTGGCATTTGCAACTCTTCTCATAGAAAGGTAAGATATTGGTTCAACAAGTTGAACCCCAGATCCATACCAGATTTCCCTACTCTGACCAGAAAATTCATGCATGCATTCATCGTAGCAAGACCCTTCCAGAGAAACCGGACATATTTGTCGACCATTAGGCAAAAAGTGACTAAACAAAGATGTGCGCTTTATCAAAAGATTCAATGGAGAATCATCCCAGATAGAAGATCTGGATGATAAATTCTTAGTGGCATCCTTCGTAGCAAATCTTAGAGAAAGGCGATTACATGCCAAGCTGAGCAGCAAAAATCCAAGTACGATGGAAGAATGTCTGGAAATTGCATACAGACATTGTCAAGGAGAAGAGGCTAACAGAGCCAAGAGAGAGGAATCCCACAGGGATTCTAAAAAGGGAAAAGCTGATGATAGGTCTGACAAGAAGAGAAAATCTGTTTGGGATAGGGTAACCGCTCCCATTTCTGAGAGGTTAGGGAAAAGGGTGCTTTGCAAGACAGAGACCTTATTCCTCTGAACAGATCTCGTGACCAAGTTCTTGCGATTATGGAAAAGAAAGGAATTGCCAAGACCCCCCTCCATTGAGGGGTCCAAGAGAGAAGAGAGACCATACCAGATGGTGCAAGTATCACAAAGACAAGTGCATCGATCGAGCACAGGGAGATAACCCCTGAGGAAGGAGAGAGTTCAAAAAACAACACAAAAATCATGACAGGTACAATCAAAGGAGACATAGAGATCCGTCTCCTGATGCTGATGGACATAGAGAAAATGCCCCAATCAACACAGTGAACACAATCGTTGGAGGGCCAGGAGAAGTTAATAAGGCTGGTCAGCAGGAAAAAGGTGGCAACACAGGAAAAGACGGGGAAGCAAAGAAACAGAAAGTGATGGGAGCCGTTCAGTACGGCCCAAGGGATGCACTACCAGCCATCGTGAGCAACGAAGGACTGCTAACGGTTATACAGAAAAACCTAGTCAGAAGGATCTGCGTAGACACGGGCAGCGTAGTAAACGTGTTGTACTACAGCGCGTTCCAGGCAATGAAGTTAACAGACTCGGAGTTGACTCCTGTGTCAACTCCTCTTTTTGGATTTACCTGGCCACCCATCCATCCTGTGGGTATGTTGAAATTATTGATGACTTTCGGAAAAGGACCATAGAGCAAGACTCTGATGGTCAATTATGTGGTAGTAAAAGCTGCATCGGCGTACAATGCGATTTTGGGAAGACCAGCGTTGATTGATCTCAGGCGCGTGGTATCACCAAAGACATAACAAAGATGAAATTCCCAACATTTGAAGGAGAAGCGACCGTTAATTGGGATGTGGACGCTGCCAAAAATTGCTACACAGCCACAATCAGTGGAAAGATGAAGGTGCAGCAAGTAACAATGGAAAATCTTGTTCCAGATGAAGAAAAGAGTTGGCATTCCAATGATCCAGTGGATTCAATAATGCTAGATGAATCGACTCGAATCCACAACAAGATAGGATCATGGATACCGCCAACGTAAACAAATGCTGGTCAGAATCTTGAAAGATTACAAAGATGTGTTTGCATGGAAAGCAAATGACATGCCTGGACTGTCAACAGAGTTGGCTGTCCATAAGCTCAACATCGACCCAACCAGGAAACCAGTGAAGCAAAAGAAAAGATCGTTCGCCCTAAAAAGGATACCGGCTGTCCAGCATGAAATGGAAAAGTTGTTACAGGCTAACTTGATAAAAGAAGTTATCTATCCAGAGTGGCTAGCAAATCCGGTGCTAGTCAAGAAACCAGATGGCAGTTGGAGAATGTGTGTGGATTTTACAGATCTTAACAAAGCTTGTCCTAAAGATAGTTATACTTCCCCTAGAATTAACAGGCTAGTAGATTCTACAGTTGGTTATGAAATCTTTGCTTTCTTAGATTCTTATAAGGGATATCATCAGATTATGATGGACCCTATAGATGCTGTAAAAACTGTTTTTATTACTGAATTTGGTTCCTACTACTATGTGTCTATGCCTTTCGGATTAAAGAATGCAGGGGCTACCTATCAAAGGGCAGTCAACACCATTTTCAAACAACAGATTGGCAAATCCATGGAAGTATATGTTGATGATCTATTGATCAAGAGCAGGACTCTTGACCAAAATTTGAAAGATGTAGAAGAAGTTTGTCAAGTATTAAGACAAACAAGGATGAAGTTGAACCCAAAAATGCACTTTTGGAGTAAGATCGTGCAAATTCCTTGGTTATATGTCTAAAGAAGTGTGTGGCCAACCTCGATAAATTGGAGGCTTTAAAAACAATGCCCGAACCGAGGATATTAAAGAAGTCCAACGGCTGACAGGCAGATTAGCGGCGCTAAAAACCGTCACAAAATCGCACAAAAGTCATTGCCATTTTTCAAAATTCTCGTGAAGGCCAATTTATTTGAGTGGATCAAGAATGTAAACAGCTTTTCAGATCTAAAGGATCATATCACTACCTACCAACTTTAACTCCTCCTCGTGAGCGTGAGGTACTCTTTCTATACTTGTCTTTTTGCAACGAAGCAGTAAGTGTTGTGTTGGTAAAACAACATGGCATGTTACAAAGGCCTGTATATTTTGTAAGAAAAGCCCTGTAAGGGCCTGAGATCATATATTCTGAGGTGGAAAATTTGGTTTTAGCCCTAATACATGCCACAAGGAAACTAAGACCATACTTTCAAAGTCATCCAGTGATTGTATTGACAAATCAACCCTTAAAGCAGATTTTGGATAAACTAGACAAGTCTGGGAGATTGGCAAAGTGGGTAGTCGAATTAGCAGGGTTTGACATCGAATACAAGCCAAGAACAGCAATTAAAGCCCAAGCATTAGCCGATTTCTTAGCAGAAGAAAAAGCTTTGGCCGTAGAGCAAAACGCTGAGCAGAAAAAAGCTGAGCAGTGGCAACTGTATGTTGATGGAGCTTCAAATAAAAAGGGAGCGAGAGCAGGTCTTCTACTCATTATCCCAAAAGGTGAAGAATTCCCGTATGCTCTGCATTTTGAATTTCAAGCTACTAACAATGAAGTAGAATACGAAGCTTTGATAACTGGTTTAAACCTAGCACAGAAGTTAGGTGTGCAAAATCTGAAAGTCTACACGGACTCACCTTGTAATAAACCATATCAAGGGAGAATACGAGGCAGAAGAAGGCCCCATGAAGAAATACCTAACGGCTGCGCAAAAGAAACTACAAAACTTTTTTATGGTAGAAGTAGAACAGATAACCAGGGCCCAAAACACCAGAGCAGATGCATTGTCTAAATTGGGGTCGAATTTCCTATCAAACAAAAAGTCGAATTTCCTATCAAACAAAAAGGTGTTAATTGAGCAGTTGAAACAGAAGAGCTGTGATGAGATTGAAGTACAACCGATCACACAGGTAGAAACTTGGATGGATCCCATTGTGATGTATCTGAGAGATGGAAGGCTTTCTGAAGATAAAGTACATGCTAGAAAACTGATAAAGCTCTCAACCAGATATGCTCTGTTCAACAAAATTCTGTATAGAAAATCCTATGCAGCACCCTGGTTGAAATGCGTCACTCCAAATGAAGGTGATTATGTACTGAGAGAAATCCATCTTGGGATTTGTGGGAATCACTTGGGAGAAAGAGCTCTAGCCAGGAAATGTAAGCTATTTGGATATTACTGGCCAGAAATGCAAGAAGATGCAGAGAAACTGGTCAGAACTTGCAAGGCATGCCAGGTGCATGGCAATTTGTCACACGGACCTGTACAAGAGATGATACCAATTGTATCGCCATGGCCTTTTGATCAATGGGGAGTAGATCTTGTGGGTCCATTACCTAGACCACCAGGAAATTTCAAATTTCTTGTAGTGGCAGTAGATTACTTCACCAAATGGGTGGATGCAGAACAGTTGACAACCATCACAGCCAACCAAATACAGAAATTCCCGTGGTGAAACATTCTGTGCAGATATGGCATTCCTAAGATCCTCTCTCGGATAATGGCACGCAATTTGAAGATCAAAGAGTGCAGGCCTGGTGCACAATCCTTGGAATCTCTCAACATTTCACTTCAGTAGCACATCCCCAAGCCAATGGACAGGTTGAGCAAACCAACAGGCAAATAAAGCACGGCTTGAAGAAACGTTTAGAGCAAGAAGGATCTCAATGGGTGGATCATCTTCCGAATATCTTATGGGTGTACCCCGAATGCTGCTACACAGGAAACTCCATACTTCTTGGCATACGGATGCGAAGCAGTGATACCAGCAGAAATAGGACATAAATCCCCCAGGACGGAATTATACTGTCCAGAAACACAAGAGGTAGATATGCTACACATCAAGGATGAGTTGGAACACAAAAGGGACATAGAATTGATATAGATGGCCAAATACAAACAGAGGATTGCTCAGTACTACAACTCCAGGGTTAGAGGTATGCATTTTAAAGAAGGTGATTTAGTTCTGAGGCGAAATGATTCTAGCAAGCAAGGTCCCACTGGAAAGCTAGACCCAAATTGGGAAGGTCCTTATAAAATTATTAAAGTGCATGGAAAGGGATCTTATCAACTAGCTAATGCTCTCCGAAAAACCATTCCTAGAAGCTGGAATGCTATTCATCTCGTGAAATTTTATCCTTGAAAAGTTTATTTCCTTGAGTAACGTTACCTTGAATTATTATCCTTTTACTTTTGTGATTATATATGTGAATATTTTAACCTGGTTTTCAAACCTAAAAACAAAAGGCAAAATGCCCGAAATCAAACATTTAACTTACAAATAAGAAAAAAGAAGTCCAAGGTAAGACCCATTAAAAAGCTAAGTGTCAAACTTGCGCAAGAAGGACACTCAAGCGTAAGACCCATTAAAAAAATTAAGTGTCAAACTTGCAGCCAAGAACACTCGGGCGTAAGACTCATTAAAAAGAAAGTGTCAAACTTTGCAAACAGAAGAACACTCTAGCAGCGTAAGACCCATTAAAAATAAAGTGTCAAACTTGCACCGCAAGAACACACGGGTAGAAGACCCGTTAAAAATATAGGTGTCAAAACTTGCAAAGCAAGGACACTCGGGCAAAGGACCCATTAAAAAGCTATGTCGAACTTGCGCAAGAAGAACACTCAAGCGATAACCCAATTAAAAACATAAATGTCAAACTTGCAAGAACAAGGACATTCTCGGGTAGAAACCCAATCTAAAAACATAAAGGTTAAATCGGGCAAGGCAAGATAATTTGGGCAGGCGTTGTTGTTCGACAAACTCGCAGGCAAGGTTGTTCGGGCGTAAGAACCACTACAAAATTTTCCATGAGGATCACTAAAGGAGCATTTCTATGCAACGCAGAGATAACAATATAAAGAAGCTAAGGATAAATAGTCTTAACTTCTTTGCAAACAAGAATGAGAATAAGCTATAAGCTGGAAAATACGAAAAAAAAAGTCGATTCAAGAGGCTAATCAAAGTATATCATACATTGAAGACATAGTTACATAAAAGTTATCCAGAAATTGCAGCAAGACAAAAGTTATCAAAGTTTCAAAACGAAATCAAGAAGAAGAAGGAGAGTGTAAGATCGTGGAGCGTAAGGCCGTGCAAATTTCTTCTTTGCATACTTGCGAAAATATCTTCCCCACTCTTGTATTCATCATACCATTTTGTGAAGATCTCGCCAGCTCTCTTATCATATAACTTGTGATTAGGCAGAGTGTTAATCACTAAGTCAGCAGGTTTGGCTTCATCAACACCAAGGGTATATCCTCTGCGCAGAGCAGGAGCCAAGATGATTTGGATTTCCTCGTAAGTCTCAGGAGAAGCTTTATATCCAGTAACAAACTTCTGGATGGTATTCTGAGCTGGAGTTTCTTCCATCTGCCTCACAGTTTCATCAAAATCATTCTTCATTTTCTTCACTGTGGCGAGATGCTGTTGATTCTCCTCCTTCATTTCCTTCAGTTGCTGGTCTCTAAGCTTCAATTGCTCCTCTTGAGTGAATAACAAACCCTCAGCTTTGGCAATTTTAGCTTTCAATTCCTCAATCTCTTGGCGAGCAAAGCAGCATCTGAAGATACCAGTGCAAGGTTGGTTTCTTCCAAGCTAGTCACCTTGACATTAGCCTCTTCCAAGTACACCACTTTCGCCGCAGGCAAGAATATCCCTAGCCATGCTAGATGTCTTCTTGTGTAAGGACTTGCCCAGGCGGTAGCACTGTAGAAGGCCAAATCTTAGAAAATAGAAATTAAAGAAAAAATAAAGAATCTTGCAAAAGGCTACTTACAGAATCAACAAAGTCTTCAGCAGACATGTAATCAAAGTTAAAGGAGGAATCACTCACAGAACTACCAGAGGAGGTGGACCTGTGCCTTTTCTTCTGTCTTTGGGAAACAATCCTTAGAGGCACAGCATTCAAGCCGGTAGATTGACCACCAGGGAGATCCTCTTCGACAGGCAGATCCACAGGATTAATTGTTCTCAGGATGTTCTGGTCAGAAGAGTTTGCAGTGGGGATGGTTTCCTGCGCAGCGTTACGGGAGTCAATGTTTATCTCCACAACCTCTCGCTGGCCAGAAGCCTCACCACCTTCAGGAATAACAGACAAGGTCTGTTCAGAATCTTCTGGCATTTGTTCTGTCTCCTCCTCCTCGTCAACGTCAATGTTAATCAAATCATCCACATTGGCCACTACAAAGATAAAAGATAATCAAGATATATTCAAAAACAAGAGCAAAAGTAAATTCAGAAATACATTTTCTGTACTGTTCTTTGGAGAACTCCACATAGCCAGTAGGCCCTGCAGTATGAAGCTGAGCAGCGTCTATCAAGGCAGAGCTTGTAATGTTCAAAGTCAGAGAGATTTTGTTACTGATAAGATAGTTAACCATGGTTACATCTATATGGTCTTCCAATTTGTCCTTCATGGAAGAAGTATTCCAGCGACCAAGGTTCACCTCAGTATTGTGCTTCACAAAGAAGAAGCGCTCTTGCCACTTCTTCTTGGTCCTATCTTTGCTGGACAGAGGAATAATCTGGTTTAACTTGCCGGATCCACGGCAAAAATGGTACCACCCCCCACTACCCTGTGTTAACTTGCACTGGTAAAAATTCCTAAATAATTTTACAGTGAAAGGAGTGGTATTCAGACGACACCAAATCATGAAACCCACAAGGAATTTCATGCTGTTCGGGTGTATCTGACCAACTCCCAACTTATAGTACTTCATTACCTCGACATACCCAGGAGGAAGAGGGAACCTTAAACTGCTATATAGTCGATCAACAGACATCGCATGTAAAACCTACCTGGGGATTATAAGCATACTCAGTAGGTTTGGGAAGGGCAACCGCAAAAGGACCAGTATGAATCTGATAAGTTTTCAGTAAACCAGCCATTTCAGTTTTGGTCATTTTGCTAACAACACCATGGCAAGCCATTATAGCTTTGGTTTTATCAAATCGATTGATTTCCCTTTTTAAAGTATTCAAAAGCGTGTAATGGTCTTCGATATTGATGGACAATCAAGTAGAGTGAAAATCCTGTGGGGAAGGAGATGAGAAGGCGCGTAAGACACAAGGGGTTTTCCCAAAAGTGGAGGTATTTCTTAGATCAATCAAGAGGATGGATGATCGATGTTTATTACGCCTCGTAACAAGGAATGGGGTTAGAAGAACTCACTTCTTCAATCTCTATTGTGATCGAAATCTTTTCTAGCGATTGAAATAACTTTTCTACAGAATCGCTAGAGGCAGTATCGGCTCTCAAACTCATGAATGGAATAAAGATTCAAAAGAAATATAGGAATAACATAGAAACAAAGACTTACTTGTAACTGTAATTGCAGAGGGACGATCCCAAAGGTTTGAATAGAGGAGACGTTTGACAAGAGGTCTAATTATGTGACAAAAGTGGAAGCGAGGTGACAGTCCAATTCACAGTTATAATAATAATCGGGTGTGACTTGCCCTCGGTTCACGATATATATTAATGATGGCGCTTAAAGCGCTTTGTAATAGTGGCAGTGTGCAAAGTAATCCACCCTACCCTGGGGACTTATGACGATATATGGGCCCACTGGGTCGGATTATTCATAACTGGGCCAGGCCCAGTACAAAATTTAGACAATAGAAATAAACAGTTGGTCAAGATGTCGACAGATCATACTCCCCAGATGAGAATAGTCGGGCCGGAGCAGACTCCACCATATTTTGTGCGTATATACCAGATGTAATAATCGGATGAGCAAGACGGAGACCAAGTCAGCGGCGGTTTAACTATCTATAAACGTGGGTAGATCCCCACGCTTGATTATATCCAGGATAACTGACGATAACTCCCCACCATGATGGAGGAGGTTATCACCACGATCTGATAATATAAAAGGAGAAGTCTGAACTACGAGGGGGACTTGATTCCAATTTGATACTTGAATTGGATACGTAGGCAGCTCTCTCAAAGAGTTTAGTCCAAGCTTACAGACAAATCTCATTGTTCTTGTATTATTTTCCTAACTCGAATCGTCCAATTACCCGATTGTAATTTTGAGCAACATCACACCCTTATCTTCATAGGACCACAAACATCAGAATGAACAAACTTAAGTACTTCTGACTATCTTGAAGGTGGATTTGATTTAAAAGAAACTTGGTTTGCTTCCCTGTGAGACAATGAGCACACTTTTCCAAATGCAAATTGTTAGAACAAGACAATAAATTTTTCTTAGATAAGACATTCATTCCTTTCAAGCTCATATGACATAACCTGTTATGCTAGAACTCGGTCTCATAACGTGACTCCACTGCATGAGCCTTATCAAAAATAACTTTGGCTTGAGTCAAGAAAAGTGTAGACGTCTTTGTACCTCAAGTCACAACTAAAGACCCATTTGTGAGCTTCCACTTATCACAAGAAAATGAGTTATTATAACCATCATCACATAGTCTGCCGACAAAAATCAAATTCGACCGGATCCCTAGAACATTATTAACCCGTCTAAGAAACAGTTTGGTACCATTAGACATCTCCAAACTAATATCTATAACACCTGCATACTTTAAGACAGAATCTTGAGCCATTCTCTCATCACCAAATTCACGTGAAGTGTAAGATGGGAAAACTCTCTTCTTGAAGTAACATGGACCGAAGCACCACTGTCAACAACCTAACTAGTCATATCATCCACAAGAATAACATCATCAACCTCTTGAAACACAAGGAAATCATCAGAAGAAGCGGTATTAACTTTATCTTCCTTCTTCTCATCATTTTTCTTCTCATTGTTTTCCTTTTTCTCACGTTTCAATTTAAAGAAAAATTTCTTGATGTGTCCCTTCTTTCCATAGTGATTGCATTAAAAAAAATTGTACTTGCCCTTGGATTTGCTTCTACTCCGACCTCTATCTTTAGGAGCTTTGCTTTGACTTCTCCCCCTTGACTTAGTAGCCAAGACATCCGATTGTGAGGAAACACCGTGTGTCTTCCTCATTTTCTCTTCTTCCAACATAGTAGTCTTTGCAAGATTAATGGTCATAGCACCATCTGGGGTAGAATTAGATAGATAACATCGAAATTTCCCACGATTCCGGTAAAGATCCAAGAAGCATCCCTACACTTCATCATCAAACTTAATACCCATACCATTAAGTTGGTTCATAATACCCAAGAAAGTATTCAAATGATCAGCCATATGAGTCCATCATGATATCTCAAATTCATCAATTTATACATCAAAAGCATCTTATTGTTTCCAGTTTTCCGGGCATACAAGTCTTCAAGCTTTTTCTACGAAGACCTAGCATGTTGCTCCTCACTTATGTGCATTAAAAAATTATCGTCAACCCATTGTCTAATATAACCACAAACTTGCCTCTGCAACAAATTCCACTCTTCATCTGTTTTATCTTGACATTTTCAGCACTGAAGACGGCAAGAAATAATTTTTCACTCACAAAAGATCCTCTATTTTATTTTTCCATATGGCATAGTTAGACCCATTCAAAGTGATTATTCTATTCAAGTTGGGGCTCTGCTACCACTTGTTGGGAAAATAGGAAACCACAATACCATACTTATCACAAATACCCTCAAAGTCTTCCCAAATACACACAATATAATTAAACAAGTCCGCCCCAACGAAGCCAAAGCACAAATTAAGCGAAAGGAAACACAACAAGAATAACACCACAAATGTTAACTTGTAAACCCCTCTCGATGTGAGAGAGTAAAAAGCATGAGACCGAGGCCCACAAAAATCTCCACTAATCAAAGAAAGTATGATACAAAATTGTTTGAAACACATTAACCAAATCAAACACACAAAAGCATCAACTAAGAATGCAAAATACAAGAGTTGTTGATAAATATCAACAAAACACAATAATCAAGTCGGCGGTTGATTCCCAAACATTGAACCGTTGAAACAAAAATTTACCGCTCAAATTGAAGAAGAAATTAAGATGAACAAACCCTTAAAATTTTGTCACGATCGGAGTCCAATTCGATACCCGATCGTTGCTGGAAAGTTCATGCTTCTACACCAATAAAGCTGCGAATTTTGCCTCTCTTTTTGTTGTGAACATTAGGGAAAATTAACAAAACTTATTCCCTTAAATAATACTTGACACATTATTTTTTTTCTTTTATTTATTTTATTTTTCTATTATTTAGTGGGCTCCACAAAGAAGTGATCCACCCAACACCATGTGTATTGGCAAGGCTAGATAAGATTGTTAGGATGAATGATCTAGTCATAGATTCTATTATAAGGTGGTGGTATATTTACAGTAAAGCTGTATAATGTTCAGATGAATTATCAAGGAAATCTATAAAAGAATTATGTGCAAATTCTGTGATTCAATTCTTAAGTTGGTATCGAAGTTATGCCTCAAATAGCTTCTGATTTGAGTCATGTCTAGCTTGGCTCATGAGCTCACCAAATGGTGACCAATAGATCAAAGCGGAAAAGGAACTACAAGTTTGGTGGATTCGCAACATCAGGGGCTGCAATTGGAAGCTCCGGAAGCAAGAGTACAACTCCAGTAACTGGATTTACTCAAGGGCCACTAGGAATTCCTCTCAGAGCCAACATGCGGGCTGAAGAAATTTCTAGTTTGAGTTTACCCTTCGTCTCTGGTGTAAAACTGGTTCGAATTGATGTCTCAGCTCCAGGTCTGGTTAGTTCATCCTTGCTTAGTTCTTATCCTGATTTTCCCACTATGCCAACATTAAGGTCTCTAGGACCTTCTCCAGTGAATCCTCTTCATTTTACCAGTCATTTGAATAAGACATGTAATGTTAAGTTGGATAGATCTAATTATCTTATGTGCAAGTATACAGTTTTTCGAATTATTAGAGGACATAAACTTCAGAGTCATGTTCTAAGTGATGAAAATAGTTATAGAGATGTGTCACCTCTCAGTATGTCTCCTTCGCCATATCAACGCATCCAGACACCAGAGGAATGAAGCATAAATGATTAACTACTGATGGGATGGATTTTGAGTTCCATGACAGAGCAAGAATTGATTAAAGCCATGGGGTGTTATTTAGCTAGAATGTTCTGGGTAACCCTTAAGAATCTGTTTAACTGTGAAGAAGCATCGAGGATGTTGGAATTCAAGACTTCTGTGACTACAGCTACCAATGGATCTAAGTCAATGGCAGATTATCTTACACGTATGAAGCCATATGCTGATAACCTTACTACAGCATGTTACCCTGTGCCCAAATCAGAGTTGATTCTTTCCAATCTAGGAGGATTGGACAAAGAATATAAATTTGTCATTGTGAATCTTATTGCTAGGGTTGGATCTTTATTTTCACAGAAGGTTCGGTCCTAACTGATTACTCATGAAAGGCTTCTAGAAAGATTCAGTCCAACAGGAAAAGGTTACGTTTAGCTCAATTTGTTAGTAATCAGACGGTGAGACCTAGGCCATCTGAAATCAGAGATGCTAGCCCAAACCCTAGAAGAGGAAGAGGTCAAGGAAATGAAGGACAAGGGGGAAGATCATTTAATGGAAACAAAACAGTCTTTCAACTACGTGGGAAAACTAGTCATGTTGTCACAGCTTGTTGGCACAGATTGAGCAAGACTTCATTCCACACAACATCAATATACATGGTGTAACTAAATAAAACCAAGCGTTTGTGGCATCTCCCCAAACGACTGTTGATCCTACTTGGTACATGGAAAGTTGTGCTACTAACAACATCACTTCTGACATCGAAAATCTTCTTCTCGGTGCTTGTTACTCAGGTTCTGAATCATTGGATGTTAGGATGGTGAGCTTCTTCCTATCCATCATACTAGTTCCTGTTTAATTCATACCCTAAATAACACAAACATTCACTTAAATATCTTATTACATGTTTCTCTATGACTAAGAATCTCATTAATGCATCTTAACTTACTTCTTATTTTCATGCGACTGTTGAATTTGATGACAAGTTTTGTTATGTTAAGGACAATGCATCAAAGAAACTGCTGCAAATAGGAGCTATTAGAATGCATTGTACCAGATTCCAAGTCCTCAAGTGTCCAACAAATCCATCCAGGGTCATCTAACCTCTCAAGAGCTATCAGTGTATGTTGTCTGCTTTTAATGAAATTTCTTGTAAGGCTCTAGTTGGCACTGTTAATCTTGAGAAGGATAAGAATGTTTGGCATATGAGACTAGCACCCTTCTAAGAATTTTCTGAATCTTGTTCTCAATAAATGTAATGTTTTGTTAATAATATTTTTGAATTATGTGAGGCTTGTCAATTCGGAAAAATCCATTGACTTTCTTATGCTAAACCTAGTTCTAATGCTACTTATGTTCTTGATCTTGTCCCCACAGACTTGTAGGGACCATCTCCTATAGAATCTACCAATGTATACTCATAATATGTGCATTTCATTCATTATTATTCTAGATATGTATGAATATATCCACTAAAAGACAAGTCTGAGGCTCCATTTGCTTTTGTTCAATTCAAAAACTTGTTGAAAATCGTTTGGAACCACAATTAAGTCTTTTATTCAAAGTTGGATGGGAGAGTATAGAAGTTTTGAATCCTTTCTTAATGAACATGGAGTCATGTTTAAACATCCTTGTCCTCATGCTCATAAACAACATGGAAGAGCTGATAGTAAACACAAGCATATAATAGAAGTAGGATTGAATTTTTTGGCCCAAGCATCTCTACGTCCTAGATTTTGTGGGACAACTTTCTTGAGTCTGTGTCCATCATCAATGTTTTGTCTACACTTGTTCTACAAAACAAGTCTCTTACATAGATATTATTCGGAACTAAACCTGATTATTCCAAATAAAGAGTTTTGGGATGTGCTTGTGATCCCAACTTATGACATTTCTTCAACACCAACTTTAGATATCACACCACCAAATGTGTCAATCTTAGTTTGAGTCATCAACATAAATGATACAAATGTCTTGACTAATCATGAAGAGTCTTTATCTCAAGAAATATCACCTTCAATGAGTCTAAAATCCTCTTTCAAGAAGGATTTTTTCAGGGTCTTGCTAGGACTGAGTGTACTAATTCATAGATATCTAATTCTATCCTCTTTCCTTTATTTCTCCAACAACAAGCACCTAGTCCTGGTGCAATCCAAGAACCTGCTACCGGCCGCAGTAATCTAGATGATGTGGTCAATCCAACAAGGAACATTAGTAGTGAAAATACAGCACCCCAGTTCTTCCACATGAAGATTATCTTTCCTCATCAAATTTTGAATATGCCATAGAAAATCCTCAGATCCACTGATTTTCCGTATATGCCATCCCTGAACCTGTCCAAATAGGTCATCCTATGCAAACAAGATATGTATCTTTAAACCTAAGATCTACTCTTCCACTATTACTGCTACCTCTCTTCATACTCAACTATCTGAACCAACAAAAGTATCACAGGCTCCGAATCAGCCTGAATGGAAAATTTTCATGTTAGAAGAGTATGAAGCCTTGATGAACAATCACACCTGGATTTTCTGCCACTTGATCCTAGACAACATCTTGTTGAAAATACTTGGGCATTCAAATTTAAATTGAATCTTGATGGATCCATACTAAAGCATATAGAAAGAGTTGTTGCAAAATGATTTCATCAGACTTATGGAGTGGGACTTCCTGAGACCTTTAGTCCTGTAGCCAAGGCTTCTACTATCAGAGTTTTCATGGAAGATGCAGTTTCTTAAAACTAGGTACAAATCAAGTTGATATCAACAATGCCTTTCGGAATGGTCCTTTGACAGAAGATGTTTATATGCCCCATCCTGAAATGTTTGTGAATTCATTAAAATCTCATTATGTTTTCATATTTAAAGCGGCCCTATATGGACTAAAACATGCACCCAGAGCCTAGTTTGACGCATTGAATAATCAAATGTTGGACCTGGGGGTTTAGTCACTCTAAATCTAACAATAGTTATTTTTTTATGGGAATGGCACATATCTAATGTATGTTTTAAAAAATTGATGACATTTTAGTGACAAGAAATTATCAGCCTCCTCAGAATTTCATTGAGACATTCAATGCCAAATTTGCTCTAAAAAACCTGGGATCTGTTGCACATTTTCTTCGTATGTAGGCTAAGAGAAAGGGTATTGGTCAATACTTATCACAAGAACATTATGCTGCTCAGTTGCTGAAAAGACTGAACTTGGAGAACTTGAAGCCAAGTTCAACTCTCATGACAGCTGAAAAATACTTGTGTCCTAATGAAGGACAACCATTGAATAATCCCATTACATATAAGGGTGCAATTGGTGGTTTGCAGTTTCTTACATCAACCAGACCTGATCTAACCTTCTCAATAAACTAATTGAGTCAATTTATGCAGGATCCTACTATTGAACATTGTAAGGCATTGATGAGACTACTAAGATATGTCAGAAGGGCTTTGAGCTATGGTTTACACTTTAAATGTGGCGGAAGTATATAAGTGGATATTGTGTATATCTTGGTTCTTCCTTGGTATCTTGGAGTTCCAAGAAATAGAGTGTTGTGGAAAGGTCCAACACATAATATGAGTACAGATCCTTGGCTAACTTGGCAGCAGAAGTGACTTGGCTTACTCAAATTCTGAAGGAAATGCAGATTCCGGTTTCTTCTGATCCTTTGTTGTGGTGTGATAGTTTGGAAGAAGTTGCACTGGCTCAAAATCTGGTTTATCATGTTAGGACCAAGCATATAGAGATAGATATTCATTTAACTAGGAACAATGTGTTGAACAAGGAAGTACATGTTAACAGACAATAGAAAGAAGATTATTTCCATTGATTCAATCAAATGTTACAATGTGCTGATTTATATATAGTCTAGAATACTTACCAGGAAAGCAAAGTAATTATTACAAAACTATTACAATGATTGTGGTGAATCGTAGAGAATCAAATGTCATTATTATTTTTGGTAACATATATTCAACACGCCCCCGTAATCCCACCGGAACGGGTGAACGTGGAGATTGTCCTTGAGTAGATGGAAGCGGGCATGACTGAGTGGTTAAAAGAAGCGAATAAACTTCATCAAAACTGATCGTGGTGCATGCGGAAATCATTGTCACCAGAGAGTCATATTCCGATCCAAGGCCAGAAAGTAGGTACGCGATTATATCATCCGGAAGGGGTGGCCGGCAAGAGCAAGTTAGTCAGTAAGACGTTTGATACTTATGAAATATTCTGTTGCTGTCAAATTTACTTTCCTCATTGCTGCAAGCTGTGTTCGAATTTGGACCAGGCGAGCTCAAGATTGAGACGAGAAGCAGGGCTTAAGGCAGCCCAAATTTCTGCTGATGTCGTTGCCGTGAAAAATTGCACCAAAACATCATTGAAGAGAGATGACATGATGGTGCTTAATATGAATTGGTGATGAAATGAGGGGATATTGGATTTTTAGTCCTATAACTTTCCCCGTTTTTGTAAATAGTCCTCTTTTTGCGCCGGTAGTAATTTCAGTCCTATAACTTTCTATTTTCTAGAGTTTTAGTCCTTTTTGCCTAATCATCGCCGGAGCTCCGGTGAGATGGCTTAAGTGGCTACCAAGTGTATTGTGGGACCCATAAAATATGATGTGGCTGATTCGTGGCATGTGGGGCCTATTTTGAAAAGTTGAAAATAAAAATGCAGCCAAGGGTGTTCAAACCCTTGACCTTTAGGTCATTTTCCAATCAACTTACCACTACACTACATAGAATAATTTATTTAAACTAGAACTAACAAATATAAGTACCAAGTATTATATGTGAATAAATTCGATACATATTATGTATGTTACGTACGTGCGTGTGTGTATATATATATATGTTATGTATGTCTATGTATGTATATATTTACTTACATATATATATATATATATATATATATATATATATATATATATATATATATACGTACGTGTGTGTATATATATAGAGAGATACATGTAAATTGTAACGCCCCGTCCCGGACACTGAGTCCTTATCCGGAAAATGGGACATTCGGCACGTGACATTTAGAGAAAACCCTAAACCTCATGTAAGCCTTACATCATATCAGAGTAATTAACAATAAATGCGGAAGTAACAACAACCAAAGACTCGGGATTAAGACCCTCAAGGTCTTGCATAAACAACCCAACCGTAAAGTAATCACACAAACTATATCATAAATAATCAAATAAATGCTAGCATCCCAAATGAACATCCATGTCTAAAAAGAAAGGAACGACCGTAACAACCGGCAACAATGCCTTATTCAAAAGGTATTAAAACAATAAACTAGAACATAATCTCCATAAGCTCCAATCCTAAGCCTGATCTTCGAACTCTTCCTCAGAAACATCACCAACCTGCATATCTTCTTATTCCAAAAGATGAGTAAGCTCATGCATAAGCTTAGTAAGGAGAAAGAAGATCAAAAGTGAGAATCATGGTTGTCATGAGCCGGAAGACACGACATGAATCTACTTTACCCGCTTTCACAAACAATTTAGAACCATGCTTTTAACATAAGGGAAAAACCACTTTTTAGTACATAATAAATGCATAAGAAAACATGCCTATTTTACTATACCCGTTTACCTTGCACATACATGTTCAGTTATATTAACTATTTACTCACTTTCTTAACATATTCATGTCATTGTCTTTTTCTATCCGCGACTATTGTCTACTAGCTTTAAGGCGCAGGATACAACTCGGCTAGCACAACCAACTACACCTCCAACATGGGACTTGCTGATGCCCAAGGTACACTTATAAAAACACCGCCTTAAGAACGGCTTGGCTAATATAGCTAGTCACACTTCCGACATGGGTCTTAACTATGCCCAAGGTACCCCGTCTATTCGTGTTTATTAATGAATACCCTGCTAAGTAGATTCGATAACATGTAAATCAACTAGAGCACATAAAGCACATAATTTATATTAAAAATCCATGTCTAACCTATAGAAACATGAAAAGTCCATAACCACACCATACTACCAACCTATCTCCACTATATATGAAAACAGAGCCCGTAAAATCATCCGTAAAACCTAGATAACATTCTCAAAGCATCGCCGACTCTCACAACAAACCTAAACCCAACTGAGACTTTCCTCGACGCTTAACCGAGAGATGCCCTCGTTCAATGAGCCGCTGAATCCCTGATTCACTTTCGCCTAAGACTAGTCCGGCATCTTGTCCTAAAACACATAACATGTCCAGTTTGTACAATTTACAAAATACAAGATTTAAACATATTAAAAACATAATCTTTAAAACCAAAACGGATACTTTTGATAAGAAGAACTCCTTACCTCATAGACGTAACGAAAACAAGCCAAACAACGATCAAACTATGGTCAAACTTCAAACCCTTGCGAATCTATGAAACCCGAATAAACCCTACCATTAAAACTATGAATTCTAACAAATCCAAGAGTAAAACTACGAATAAAACTAAGGTTTCATGATTAATACCTTCTTGAGATGAAACAATATTTGAAACTGCTCCTGGACTTGAAATCTCTTCGAAACTAGCACTGACCGCAAACACGCATTTATCAAAATCGAGCCTCAAGTCCAAAATCGGGTCGCTTAACCGATGAGAGTGCTCGGTTCGGGCCCCGCTTGATCTCGACACGCTCGAGACACGCCTGGGACACGCCCCTGGCGATCATGGACACGCCCCGGGCATCACCGGGTCGCTTTTATCGAGGAGTGTTCTCGGTTCGGGCCAGGCCGAATGATCACGTAACCTCAAAAAGCGATTTTATGATGTCTAGGGCTACCTAGTGGTCCTATTTATAGCCTTTTATCACAATGAGTCGCTTTTCAAAACTTGAGGAAAAGAAAACCTAAAAATAAAAAGGAAAAGGAAAATAAATTTCAAAAAGACTAAAATACTCCTTACAAAGAGGTGAGGATTTTACATTCTCCCTCCTTATAAGAAGTTTTGTCCTCAAACTTAACGCACTGTAAAGAAGGAAACTCTGGATAGCGGTCCACCATTTCCGCCTCTAGCTCCCAAGTAGCTTCTTGAGCCGTATGATTACTCCATTGCACAAGAACTAGAACCGAAAACTTCTGCTTTGACCATTGTCCTTTCCTACCCAAAATCCTTATAGGCCTTTCCTCATAAGCCAAATTGTCTTGCAAAAGGTCATGATCAACATCCGCTACTAACCCTGGGTCAACAAAGCATTTCCGTAGCATCGACACATGAAACACATCATGCACTCTAGCCAATGACGGAGGCATTTGTAGCCGATAAGATAAAGGACCAACTCTCTCCACAATCTCAAAAGGTCCTACATATCTCGGACTTAGCTTGCCTTTCTCGCCGAAACGTCTAACACCTCTCGTAGGCGAAGCTTTAAGATACGCCTTCTCACCAACTTCGAACTCAAGCGGTCTACGGTGTTTATCTACCCAACTTTTCTGACGATCCTGAGCTTCTTTCATTCGTTCTCTTATCAACAATACTTTCTCTTTAGCTTCTTGAACTAACTCTGGACGCGTAACTTGCTTCTCACCGACTTTATCCCAACATACCGGGGATCGTCACTTCCTACCATACAATGCTTCGAAAGGGGCCATCCCAATACTCGAATGGTAACTATTTTTGTAAGCAAACTCCGCAAGCAACAAGCACTTAGTCCACTTACCTCCAAACTCAAGAATGCAAGCACGTAGCATATCCTCGAGAGTATCCGTCTGTGGGTGAAATGCTGTACTAATATTAAATTCTGTACCCAAAGCTTTCTGCAAACTCTTCCAAAACTGAGCCACAAAACGTTTATCTCGATCAGATACTATTGAAACTGGGACTCCATGCAAACGAATCACCTGATTAATATACTTCAAAGCCATATGCTCTAATGGTGTATCCTTCTTCAAGGCTAGGAAATGAGCACTCTTTGTCAAACGATCCACTATAACCCATATCATATCAACACCGCCAACTGAACGAGGTAACCCCGTAATGAAGTCCATGGTAATCTTCTCCCATTTCCACTCTGGGATTTCAAGAGGTTTCAACAAACCTCCTGGTCTCTGATGTTCTGCCTTAACTCTCTGACAAACATCACATCGAGAAACATAACTTGCTATATCATTCTTCATTGCTTTCCACCAAAAGTGTTGACGTAAGTCTTTATACATCTTGGTAGAACCTGGATGCATAGAAAAACCTGACTGATGGTGTTCTTCCATGATTTCTTCCTTAACATTCAACACCTCAGGAACACACAGACGTCCTCTAAACCAAAGCGAGCCATCATCTGCAACCTCAAAACCCATATCCGGTTTATCAACCGCCTTTTGCTTCATCTCTTGAAGAAAAGCATCATTCAACTGCATCTCTTTAATCCTATCCAATAATGTAGGTCGAACTGAAATTACAGAAATGACGCTTCCTTGTGGAACTGGATAACAAACCTCTATCTGAAGTCGATCTAAATGCTTGATAATCTCTTCTTGGCTAGTTAAGGTCGAAAATGCCCTCCTACTTAAAGCGTCTGCAACCACATTTGCCTTTCCAGGATGGTATTGAATATCAATATCATAATCCTTGACAAACTCTAGCCATCTTCTTTGCCTCATGTTCAATTCTTTCTGCGTAAAGAAGTACTTAAGACTCTGATGATCACTGAAAATCTGGGTCCGCACTCCATACAAATAGTGTCGCCAAATATTCAAAGCAAAAACAACTGTAGCTAACTCCAAATCATGTGTAGGATAGTTTTTCTCATGAATTTTCAGCTGCCTCGAAGCATAAGCAATTACTTTACCCTTTTGCATCAAGACACAACCCAAACCATGACTGAGGCATCTCAGATAAATATCAAACTCTTCGTGAAGAAATCGCAATGACAACACCGAAGTTGTAACTAACCTCTCTTTAAGTGTCCGAAAAGACTTTTCACAATCACCGACCACTCGAACTTAACTCCCTTCGAAAGTCAATTGAGTAAGAGGCATAGCAAGCAATGAGAAATCCTCGAACGAACTTCTGTAATAGCCTGCTAAACCCGTAAAACTACGAATCAGAATCAAGTAGGTTCAGGCCACGCCACCACTGATTCAATCTTAGCTAGGTCAACTGAAATTCCATCTCCTGAAATGATGTGACCAAGGAAAGCAACATGATCCAACCAAAATTCGCACTTGCTAAATTTTGCAAACAACTCTTTAGCCTTTATGGTCTGCAACACTATCCGTAGATGCTTCTCGTGCTGTTGTTTATCCTTAGAATAAATTAATATGTCATCAATGAACACAACAACAAACTGATCCAAGTAAGGGGAGAACACCCTATTCATCAAGTCCATAAAAGCTGCAGGGGCATTAGTCAAACTGAAAGGCATGACCAAGAACTCATACAACCCGTATCTAGTACTGAAAGTTGTCTTAGGTACATCTGCTGGCCGGATCTTCAGCTGAGGATAGCCAGAACGGAGGTCAATCTTTGAAAACACCTTTGACCCTTGCAATTGATCAAACAAATCGTCTATCCGAGGGAAAGGATACTTGTTCTTAATAGTCAACTTGTTTAACTCCCTATAATCCACACACATCCTCATAGTGCCATCTTTCTTCTTTACAAACAGCACGGGTGCACCCCATGGTGAAGTACTTGGTTGAACTATCTTATTCTTAAGCATATCCTCTACTTGTGCCTTCAATTCTTTAAGTTCCGCCGGAGCCATCCTATATGGCTGCTTAGAGACTAGTCTTGCATCTAGAACTAGGTCAATCTGAAACTCTATCTCTCGGTCAGGAGTATTCCCTGGTAAATCATCTGGGAACACTTCGGGAAAGTCCCGAACCACTGGCACATCTTCTACCTTTAACCCTTCTTTTGGCTTAGGTCATTCTTTAGCATTCATTGCAAAAACCCAAAACATCTCGCAATCTTCCCTGAACGCTTCTGCAACTTCTAATGCTGAGATGATAGGAAATTTAGGCTTGCACTCCGAAAGATTCCCATGCAATACAACTTCAGAACGCAAAGGTGAGCGAAAGGTCACTTGCTTTGCCCTACAATCAAGATGCACATAATGGCGTGTTAACCAATCCATGCCAAGTATGACATCCAGATCCATGGTATCCAAAACTATCAAATCTGCATCAGCTCTCTTCTTGCCAACTTCGATCTTACAACCATGAATAACTTCATCTACTAGTTATTGACACCCAAAGGAGTAGAGATAACCAAAGGAGGTGAAAAATTGCTAGGGGAGCACTTAATCTTACAAACTAAGCGACTGGAGATAAAGGAGTTGGATGCTCCCGTATCAAACAAAGCAGTTTCAGAGACAAAATTTACAAAGATGGAGCCTACACATAAGCTGGATTCAGATAAGAGGAAAACAAAGGGAGAGATGGTAGCACAACAAAACTAAGACGAAATCAAAAAGGAAAGGATAGAACCACTCTTAGTCTAAGATTCAAAATTCACAACTTAAGATTAACATCCTAGACAACAGTTTGACGCCCAAGTTTCCCTAACTTAGGCTCTGATACCAACTGTAACGCCCCGTCCCGGACACCGACTCCTTATCCGGAAAATGGGACGTTCGGCACGTGACAATTAGAGAAAACCCTAAACCTCATGTAAGCCTTACATCATATCAGAGTAATTAACAATAAATGGGAAGTAACAACAACCAAAGACTCGGGATTAAGACCCTCAAGGTCTTGCATAAACAACCCAACCAGAAAGTAACTGCTGTCAAACTATATCATAAATAACTGAAATAAATGCTAGCATCCCAAATGAACATCCATGTCTAAAAAGAAAGGAACGACCGTAACAACTGGCAACAATGCCTTATTCAAAATGTATTAAAACCAAAAACTAGAACATAATCTCCATAAGCTCCAATCCTAAGCCTGATCTTCGAACTCTTCCTCAGAAACATCACCAACCTGCATATCTTCTTATTCCAAAAGAGGAGTAAGCTCATGCATAAGCTTAGTAAGGAGAAAGAAGATCAAAAGTGAGATTCATGGTTGTCATGAGCCGGAAGACACGACATGAATCTACTTTACCCGCTTTCACAAACAATTTAGAACCATGCTTTTAACATAAGGGAAAAACCACTTTGTAGTACATAATCAATGCATAAGAAAACATGCCTATTTTACTATACCCGTTTATCTTGCACATACATGTTCAGTTATATTAACTATTTACTCACTTTCTTAACATATTCATGTCCTTGTCTTTTCCTATCCGTGACTCTTGTCTACTATCTTTAAGGCGCAGGATACAACTCGGCTAGCACAACCAACTACACCTCCAACATGGGACTTGCTGATGCCCAAGGTACACTTATAAGCACACCGCCTTAAGAACGGCTTGGCTAATATAGCTAGTCACACTTTCAACATGGGTCTTAACAATGCCCAAGGTACCCCGTCTATTCGTGCTTATTAACGAATACCCTGCTAAGTAGATTCGATAACATGTAAATCAACTAGGAGCACATAAATCACATAATTCTATATTAAAAAAATCCATGTCTAACATATAGGAAACATGAAAAGTCCATAACCACACCATACTACCAAACTATCTCCACTATATATGAAAATAGAGCCCAGAAAATCATCCAGAAACCTAGATAACATCTCAAAAAGCAGCAATGACGACTCACAGAACAACTAGAAAGCCAACTGAGACTTTCCGGGACGCTTTACCGAGAGATGCCTCGGTTCAATGAGCCGCTGAATCCAGTGATTCACTTTCTGCTCTAAGACTAGTCCGGCATCTTGTCCTAAAACACATAACATGTCCAGTTTCGTGCCAATTTACAGAATACAGTATTTAAACATATTAAAAACATAATCTTTAAAACCAAAATGGATACTTTTGTTAAGAAGAACTTCTTACCTCATAAACGTAACGAAAACAAGCCAAACAACGATCAAACTATGGTCAAACTTCAAACCCTTGCGAATCTACGAAACCCGAATAAACCCTACCATTAAAACTACGAATTCTAACAAATCCAAGAGTAAAACTATGAATAAAACTAAGGTTTCATTATTAATACCTTCTTGAGATGAAACAATATTCGAAACTGCTCCTGGACTTGAAATCTCTTCGAAACTAGCACTCTGATCTGCAAACACGTACTAGAACGATCAAAATTGGGCCTGAAGTCCAAAACTGGGTCGCTTAACCGAGGAGAGTGCTCGGTTCAGCGTCCTGCTTGATCCTGGACACGCTCTGGGACACGTCCTGGGCTGTCCTGGACACGTCCTGGGCACCACTAGGTCGCTTTACCGAGGAGTGTTCTCGGTTCAGCGTGCCGACTGATCACAGAACCTCAAAAAAGTGATTTTATGATGTCTAGGGCTACCTAGGGTCCTATTTATAGCCTTTTATCATAATGAGTCAGTTTTCAAAACCTTGAGGGAAAAGAAAACCTAAAAATAAAAAGGGAAAAGAAAAATAAATTTCAAAAAGACTAAAATACCCTTACAAAGAGGTGAGGGATTTTACATATATATACACGTATATAGATATATAAATATATACTTACGTGTGTATATATATATATATATATATATATATATATATATATATATATATATATATACACAAATGTGTCTGTGTGTATATACATACATATACATACATAACATATATATACACACACACACGCACGTACGTAACATATGTATCGAATTTATTCACATATAATACTTGGTACTTATATTTGTTAGTTCTAGTTCAAATAAAGTATTCCATGTAATGTAATGGTAAGCTGATTGGTAAATGACCCAAAGGTCATGGGTTCGAATCTCCTCGGTTGCATCATATTTTATGGGTCCCACAATACACTTGGCAGCCACCTAAGTCATCTCACCGGAGCTCCGGCGATGATTAGGCAAAAAGGACTAAAATAAATGGGCCCCACATGCCACGAATCAGCCACATCATATTTTATGGGTCCCACAATACACTTGGCAGCCATCTATGCCATCTCACCAGAGCTCCGGCGATGATTAGGCAAAAAGGGCTAAAAATCCAGAAAATAGAAAGTTATAGGACTAAAAATGCTACCGGCGCAAAAAGATGACTATTTACAATAACGGGGAAAGTTATAGGACTAAAAATCCAATAACCCCATGAAATGAAGCTATAGATTTTTTTAGGAAAAAAAAATAGAATGGAGTCAGAGAAGGAAGCATTCAATGCTTTTAGGAGGAATTTGAATGGATATGTCGATAGATTTGAAGAAAAGGGAAACAAAGAAGAATTAAGAGAGGGAAAGAAGAGTAGCATATGTTTTTAAGGGAAGACAGAGCAATAAAATATTGTTGTCTTAAGGAAAATAAAAATTAAAAAAAATTGAGGCACCAGGTAAAAAGGGCTGCTGCTCCTCGTAGTTGATTCAAAAGTTTGTGCTTGATTTTTTTTTTCTTCATATATATATATATATAATGAAGAGGTTGTAAAATAAAATGGGTACATTTGGGCTAAATTACAATTTTGGTCCTCTAACTAGACACGTTTTTCAATTTTGGTCCTGAGTTTTCTCCGGCGACAATTTTAGTCCTGTAAGTGGACTTTTTTTTGCAAAAATAGTCCTAAACGCCGGAAAGACCACTTACAGGACTAAAAGTGTCGCCGGAAAGACCACTTACAGGACTAAAATTGTCGCCGGAAAAGACCAATTTTAGTCCTGTAAGTGGTCTTTCCGGCGTTCAGGACTATTTTTGCAAAAAAAAGACCACTTACAGGAATAAAATTGTCGCCGGAGAAAAACCAGGACCAAAATCGAAAAAGTGTCTAGTTAGAGGACCAAAATTGTAATTTAGCCGGTACATTTGCAGCAGCATGGACTGATAGAAAAACAAAAAAAAAATTCCAACGGATTGAGAACAATTTTATTGTATGAGCCATCAGATGAAAAGACCAATAGGTAAATGTAAGCAGAATTTGAATACGAGAGAGACAAGGTAAAGAGCACCGATTGGGAGCACAGAAAAGACAGAGATTGGAAGATCCAGCAACGTATGTGTATCATGAGATGAGATGATGATTTTTTTCAAAGCTCCTTCTGTGAGGCGACTGCGGCGGTGGTTTGAGGGATTAGGAAATTTATTTAGAAAATTTGAGATAACAAAAAAAAATCAACATAAATAATAAAAAAAAAAAAAATTGAAGAGGAGGGTGAGGGTTCGTTAAGATTAATGCAACAATCCCCCACCCGGATAAATATTCTGAAAGTTCCAGTAAAGATACGAAGACGTTAGTCGAATCGCTCTGATACCATAACAGACAATAGAAGGAAGATTATTTCCATTGATTCAATCAAATATTACAATGTGCTGATTTATATATAGTCTAGAATACTTAACAGAAAGCAAAGTAATTATTACAATGATTGTGGTGAATCGTAGAGAATCAATTGTCATTAATATTTTTGGTAACATATCTTCAACACATATTGCATATATACCATCTGGTGCTCATATTGCAGATATGTTGACAAAGGCATTGCCCACAGCTCAATTTCATATGTTTAGTTGCAAACTCAATATGTGTTTGACCCCATTTTGTTTGAGGGGTATTGAGAAATGATTTATATATTATTAGTGTTGTTTTGTATAATAAATAGCTTGTCACAATCTCTTATAACTTCAATAGAGTCGATTTCATCTCCTTCTACATCCACGACTTGTGCATTTTTTGCATCAAATCCAAACTTCTCACCTGCCGTAAATTACATAGATCAACCATAATTTCAAGCCATATAAAAGAATCGAATTTAAAAAAGAAAAAATAGACTGTCAATAAAGAAAAACCCGCGAGGAACGGTTTGACATGCATTAACTTATAAACTTAATCATTGAATTATGGCGGATCATGGGGCGGGTGATCAAATTATAAGACTAATCAAGGAAAATTATATTGGACTCAATTGCTAGTCTAAATAAGGTTATCATCTCAGGACAAAGAATCTAGAAGAGGATGATCAAGGTGTTCTTCAGGTGCTAGTTAATGATACTCATGTTGAGCTTTCGATAGCTAATACGATTAGGGACAGTGGTTTAAAATGACAAAAAATAGGGGGAAAATAGGAATCAGGACAGTGGAAATATAAAATGGGTGATAAGGATAAATTCACTGTTCATAACCCCAAATCCACTGTTTTCTGCAGTGGATGACCTCAAATCTAATGTTTCCCTATCACAGTGGAATAAGGATATACCCATTTTACCCAAAAAAAAATTCCAGTGTCCTCATTGCATATCTCTAGGTTCAAATTGTCTTTTTTAACAATAAACCGATACGATTATATCAAACGGAAGTAGAACATTTTGAATTCTCCACAACGGCGTCATAAATAATTTGGAAAAAAACAAAATTTTCTTTATGATGTAAAGTACCTGCAACAAGTTTTAGCTGTGCAAATGATTCTGGCAACAAGATCAACTTTCCTGGCTCGGTGCATTGTGTGTCCCTTCTGGTCACAGGATGACCTCTATACATACTCACCCTAATAAAACCCCTCGAACACGAGCTTGAGCTCTTAGAATTACCATTATCATCGTATATTTTATCTTTAGCGCACCGGTTTAATCTTTGTTCATCGGGGATCACTGCTATTCGATGGCCTACATCTTGCGTTTGGAGAACTTCATTCAAATTCCATGACAAAAGCTCAGTCTTAAGGTAATCATTTACGAAAGCTCGGTCTCCATGCCCTTTTAATAATGCTGCTGTATGCTGTTAGATCATACAAGAAAAATAACAACGGTCACAATCAGCAAATTAAAATCTACAAGAACTAATTTTGATAGAGGGATTTTTTTTTTCTCATTTAGGATATATATATATATACCTGTAAAAAGTTGTTCTTGATTATAGCATTGTCTTCTTGTCTGTTCTTCATTGCTTGCATAAGACTATTTGTTCTAAACCTCAACAATTGTGAGATTGTCCTGGTTCGAAATGTAAAATATTGAGGCCTGCTATGGAAAACACCATCTTCCCCAAACATGTCACCGGATTTTATTGTCGAAATAACTCGCTCTTTATTCCTCTCGGAAGTGATTATTTCCACTTCTCCGGATACAATGATGTAAACATCTTCAGCTGTTTCATTCTTCAATATCACATCCTCTCTAGGTGGAAAGTATTCAGCCTTCACACCTACAACCTGATGAAATAGAAAAAAATACTCTTCTTCATCATAACATATGTTTTTTTATATAACAAAAGGGAACATCATTTCACACAGCAAATTATTCTGACTCGATTCGAGTCAGAAAACGATGATTATTCTGATTCAATTCGAGTCAAAATATTGAATGTTTTTCATACCCAATACTGGTCAGAAAGACTTTCTGACAAAAATTTAGTCAAGAAAACTTTTATCATTCTGTCTGAAATTCGGTCAGAATCAACGAGTTTGCAAATTATTCTGACCCAATTAGAGTCGGAAAACAATGATTATTCTGATTTAATTCGAGTCAGAATTTCGAATGTTTTCCGTACCCGATACTGTTCAGAAAGACTTTCTGATTAAAATTGAATCAAGAAAACTTTTAATATTCTGTCTAAAATTCGGTCAGAATCAACGAATGCCAAAAAATACATAAAATTGAAGGGTAAAAATGGAAAAAAATTATTGTGTATTAAGACTTTTAGTTGGGTTAAAAGACATTCCGTAACAAAATTCAATATAAAAATTCATACCAGGTGCACAAGAAATTCCTTGGAAACGCCTTTGAATAGGTAAACAGTCTCTAGTGTTGGTAGAAACAAATGCAAACAAATATTTGTACAAATACTTGTAGGGAGTTGATCAATCACATGTTGCTGATTTAAGGTATCAGCTTTGTTTCTTAAACTCATATAAGCAAGTATTTTCTCTCTTAATCTCGGGGGCAGCCGGTTACGTCGCACGAATCTCGATGCAGCTTGGACAGTGTTCCTCTTTTACATAAGACAACATGTTAAGTTAATTTTTTTGAAAAATTGAAAATACATATACATATGCTTACGAATTCCATGGTGCGGCGGCTTCCCTCGACGATCAAGTTTGTAATGTTGCCAAGTATGTAAGCACTGAGACCAAGGTTAAAGAGCATGAAGACAATAATGAAGGACATTTCTGAAATGTTCACTGCATGCATGTCACCATAGCCAACCGTGGTCACGGTGGTCATGGACCAGTATATTGATGAAATGTAACGAAACGAGAGAGATGTATCTCTCAAGTTTGGAACCGTAGTATCAAGCCATGTGTTCCCTTGCTGAGGATTGCGATCGGCTATCATGTAGTAGATGCATCCAGCGCAATGCACCGGAAACAATATGATCTATATATTGCAAAAACAAAAAAACTAGATTAGGCTTTATCAATGTAATATAATTGTATTTTTTTTTTCTTTTTTTTACAGTTTTTGTATTGGTAACTTTTTTGCAGTTGCCCTACCCAATTGAATGTTTTGTATAAATATAATTAGTAATATTTCTACTTGGGCTAAATTATAATTTTGGTAATCTAACTAGACACGTTTTTTGAGTCCTGAACGCCGGAAAGACCACTTACAGGACTAAAATGGGTCTTTTCCGGCGACAATTGTAGTCATGTAAGTGGTCTTTCCGGCGACAATTTTAGTCATGTAAATGGTCTTTCCGGCGTTCTGGACTATTTTTGCAAAAAAAAAAAAGACCACTTACAGGACTAAAACTATCGTCGGAGAAAAACCAGAACCAAAATCGAAAAACGTGTCTAGTTAGAGGACATTGTAATTTAGCCTTTGTACTTGTAGTAACTTGAATTTACTCACAAATAGGAGCCAAGTGCATCTGACTAAAAAATAATTGAATCTGATATCCTTTTCAAGCCTGCAACGCAAGAAAAAAAATTGTAAAATTCATCAGTATTTATTTATTTATTGATTATTATTATTGTTATTATTATTATTATTATTAATTTTAAATAAAAAATTGTTTTGAAGTTTGAGTAAAAGTCACCTCCAAAAGAAACTCCTGACACGGCGGAGACGCCACAATCTGAGCATTCCGAGAAGGGAAAAAGTGAAGCTGGAGTGATATTCCCCGGTAATATGGAAGCTAATTAGCTCATAGGGAATAGCTGCGGCCACATCCATTACAAACCATGTTGATAGATACCTGAGTGCAAAAAGCTTTCTCACTCAAGTGTGTATACCATATATGTATGAATGAATAACGTAATTCATGTAAAAAAAACGAAGGAGAAAGAAAAAAGGATATGTGTTTTTATGAGGAATAATAAATAAAATACGGTTTATTGGAAAATACAGAGCAGTGCCGAAGGTGGAGTGATTCTGATACATCATCTACATTTGGTCTTGATTATGCTTGTTTGCATGGTTTGAATGATTCTATCTGATTGATGCATTACACCAAGCATTGTAGTACTTCAAAGTTCACCAGAACTTAAGCATTCCAGTTACATATCTTCATCAGAAGATTATTACATAAGCACCAGATCTTGTTGAAAATGATGGTTAAAATGGATATGTTAAATGATATGTCATATTGGGCCTATTGGGCCTAAGTGGTGAATAGAAAGTGTTAGTAATAAAGGGAAAATTGGGGAAACCAATTTCTCCCACATTGGAAGGAAGGAAGGAAAAGAGCCAATATATATATGATGTTGCTTTAGTGTAGTGGTAAGAATTTACCAACTTTATACACCGTTCTCTACGCTGGCGCAGGGGGGGTGCAAATCCATCCGGATTTCAGCTTGAACTTGTGTGCGAGCGCGCATCCTGCGGACACGAATGCAACTCGATTCAAAGGCTCCCCGTGAAGGTTCGGTTCGGTAATGACATTCAATACGAGCTGAGGCTGTTCCACTTCGAATTGCATTCTGCTTCCTCTTTTACTTATGAAAACTGAGAGTTCAAACTACAAGGTTCTTAAGCAATTGAAGGCGTTGTGCTTCCTGTCATTGCTATCCGTTCTATCCTGGAGATTAACGCCTCTTTGAAGCTCACGGCACACGAAGGTGAGGGGGCGAATTAGTCTTAAGGAAACTGTGTGCAACACAGGGCTCGGATCATATATCCTTTTTCGTTTCCTTTGCAATTGTAATTCGATTTTCTTGTATTTCATTTTAGTTGTATTTTATTTCGTTTATGAACAAGATTGTCCAACAGATCTTTTAAATGGTGCTTATGTAATGATCTTCTGATGATTAAAAGGGAAGTGTTTGGTAATAACCATCCGCTCCCTCTTGTTTAATTCTTTGATACCTTCAGATTGATCCTATCAATTGGTATCAGATCTTGATTACTATGTTTGAAATTGATCACCTTCTGATATAATGGATTATATGACTGGTATGATTTGCACAAAACCCCAGGAGACAGAGTATGTCTTCAATGAGACCATCACCATAATTCATTGGTGTTCATTATGATCATTGGAAAAGAACAATGCGATTACATTTTGTTCCAATGAAAACCAAGATCAGAGGGGATGTGGTTTAATCTATAAGGAAAACAAGACATGAATGGGATGTTGATGACAAAAGGAAAATATATGTCAATGCACGATCAATGAATATACAGATGAATGCATTGAGCATTGAAGAAACTAGATATGTGTCTTTATGTAAGACTGCTAAGGACACCTGGTTCAAACTCGAACTCAAGTATGAAGGCACCAAAATGGTGAAAGACTCAAGGATTATTATCCTTATGCTTTCTTATAAACCGTTCAAAATGAAACCATCTGAATCTAACTGTGAGATTCATGGCAGATTGTGTGATATTATTGATGGACTTTCTTCTTCTTTTTTGTTTTGAGTTCCTTTGAGAACGAACTATCTTTGAGAAAAAATATAGAAAGAAAAAAAACGCGCCTATTTTTTGTTACAGAATCTGAAAGAAAAATCAAGTGATTGGGATATGGCTTAATTTCTGTTGTGATCGACGTATATTCAATTTTTTTTTAAACAAATTTGTACCGAACTGGTTGTTAGTTATACAGTTGATTTAATATGTGGAAAAGTGAGTTATTGAATGAACTAAGTGAATTAAGATTTGTTTGACTATCATGATCAACTCGTGTACTGAATTAATGAAGAATTGTACTCTGTTGGTGGTCGTTTGTATAAACAAACTGAAATTCAGTTGATCGTTTGTTTCGAGAAGAATGAAACGAAACATTGAGATGATTCCTTTTGTTGATATGCCGATTGTGGCACATGTTGTTGTACATCTTGTTGATGTGTAAGTACCGTTGTATCTCGCACCTCACGATAAGTTGTCAGTGGACTGAATTTCAAGAGATGGCGTGAAAAGATGTTGTCCTTTCTACCCACTCTTAGACTAACTCTGATGTTCACCCAGGATAAGGGAGAAAATAATTTTGCCTCGTGTAGGGCTCTTGATTTCCTATGCATGAATTATATTCCCATCCAGCTCGAAACCACCATATGTGGAGTGTCATGTGATAAGAAGATCGCAACGTCTTTGTGGCAGGCGTTGAAGAATAAGTATAATTCAAATAAGATGAATCCTCGAACTTATAAGGCTGAAGTGGGTATGGACGATGTGCATAATGTTAACCTGTTGGTTGTGATCTTTGAATGCAACATAGTTGGAAAAACTACCTTGAATAGTGGGTAGATAGTGGGGATACTCACAATATATGTGCTATAAATGAGATATTTTCTGAATACATGGTAGTGGACGGAGAACAATTTTTATGGGCAATGGTGCGAGCTCCAAAGTTGAGGGGTAGGGAAAGGTCATTCTGAAAATGACCTCTGGTGAAAAGCCTACCCTCAACCATGTGTTGCATGTTTCGGACATTCAAAAGAACCTTATGTTAGACGCAATTCTAATCCAGAAATGAAGTGTTAGTGGGAAAGGGTACATCATAGACGTAATGTTTAAAATGAATATACTTTCTATTGTGCCCGATAGTGTTGCTACTAAAGGAGCAGGTGAGGTTGGCTCAGGATATGCATATATGCTTTAGTATTCTTGTTTCTCGCACTGTAGACTAGAACATGCAAATTTCAAATCCGTTTGTAAAAAGTTGAATATGGTGTTTTTACCATATTTGAGATTTGTAACAAATCACAAGTGCCATTTATGTGTTGAAGCCAAGTTGACTAAAGCACCATTTTCCAACAGTCGAAAGAAACCAAAACCTCTTGATTCAATACCTTGGCTTAGTGCCATTACTGTAAGCGGCGGACACATTGATATATGTGACTTGAAATGTGTGCAAACTGGAGGTGCTAAAAAGTATTTCATTACTTTTATTAATGATCAAACAAGATATATCTATGTTCATCAACTGAGAAGAAAAGACGAGGCTATCGCCTTTAAAGATTATAAGATGAAGTTGTGAATCAACTTAGAAAGCATATTAAATGTGTCTGTAATGATCTTTGTTGTGAGTATAACGCACCGTTTGATGAGTTTTGCTCTACGCCAGCAACATTCATGAAACGACAACACCATGCACACCTCAATCGAATGATATTGTGGAACATAAGAACCAAACACATAAGAAATGATGAATGCTAAGTTTATAAGTTTAGGGTTACCCCAGAACTTGTGTTGGGTAATATCATCTAAGATAAATTCATTTTGAAGAAAATCACTACAAAAAGGTAGGATGAGACCTTGTATGAATTGTGGAAAGGCCATAAGTGTAGAGGTGTTTGGTTAAGGTTGAAGTACCTAAACAAAAACAAGTAAAGATAGGCCTAAAACAAATTATTGTATATTCATTGGATATGCTCTCAATAGTAGTGCATATATTTTGCATAAATCAGCCGGCCCTGATATACATGAAAATGTCATCTTCGTGTCTATGAATGCTATGTTCTTTGATGATATATTTCATTGTTAGGAAAATGATAAAAGAGAAGAAAGCGCGATTAAGCGGAAGTATGAGTCTGTGGAATAAAGTGATACTCAAAAAAATTGAGGAACCATATCGTAATAAGAGGGCTAAGGCTTCAAAATCCTTTGATCCATATTTTTTCTAACCTACATGGTAGAAAATGAGCCTACTATTGGAAGTAGCGTCCGAAAGACAATTTATGTAATAGTTTTTTGAATTAATAAATGACAGATTTATTCTCATCTTATTACTTGCTTCGTGCTTGTATGTAATACACTGCTGAAAACCCCAAGTTGTATCATATGTAGCCATATAACTTTGTGTGTGTGTGTCACACGTGAGGATTAAGTTTATGGTGATACACATAAACCATTAGTCCGTGGTGAACTTAATCAAAGTATGGGGTCTATTTGATTAAACCACCATTAATGCACCCAGAACACTTTATGGTGTGACCATCTTATCCGGACCGTCGATATTGGTTATCTAAGTGGGGCATTTATATATGATGTAGTCATATAGGACTGGACCAATTTAATCTGCATTTCTCATATAATTCCATGATTGAGAAATCTTATTGAATCACAAGATGATCATATATGGATAACCTTAATCCTGAAGTGATTGCAGACGCCTGCTTGTTTCAAGGTAGGGTTTGATGTGTTCGTTAAGGATTGGCAAGAGGCGTGGTCCGAATCACTTTCACATTGGCACTATTCTGAAATGAGTGAGGAGTGTGTGTCTCACAGATTTGGAATCCATTCCTTCCTGCGGGAAGTAGAAAGACAATCCCCTTATTTGTTAATCCTAGAAACTGATCGATCGGCCGAGTTCATATTGGTTATGAATTAATTGATCACTAGTGGGTTAATGGTAAATAAGGATAAGATGTAATGAAGAAGATTTATGGAAATAATCCCGCTTCGTTAAGGATAGTGTATGGAGGGTTAGTATGTATGTAATGATTATATCAATGGACACTTATTGACTCGATGCTTTGAGAATAAGTTATATCTATAATCGATAGAGTTCAGTTTCGGATTTATGGTGGCATAATTCCGGAATTAATAAGTTGAGTAGAAATATTCTCTTCAATGAATATTTTATTCAATTTATTGTAGCTACTGGTTATAGGTCCATGGCCCCCGGGTTGGCTCCTAACAGACGAGTGTTTTCTCGTTTTGTGGAACCTCGAGTATAAATTAAATAGTTGGTCTATTTAATGAATATGCGGATATTATTTTTTCGGTAAATAATATGCAATATAGAAAAGACATTTTCTATTATCCCAAATGACATAAAAAAGAGCGCCATATTTTTTGGTTTTAGGAAAAGAAATTTTCTCCTAATTAATTATAATGTGGATAATATAATTATTTATGTGTTAAATAATTATAAATAAGAAATTAGTTTTCTTATTGGATAAATATGAAATTTATTTTCCTATTGGATAAATGTTTTATTTTCCTAAAAGGAAAAGATAAATTTGTGTGTAAAAGATAAACTCTCTAATTATTATTTATTTTCCTTTAAAAAGAGAGTTTCTCCCAACACAAAATTGGAACATAATCCAACGCCATTTTTTTTTGAATAAAAGAGAGAAATTTTGTTTTCTTGTCTTAGCCATTGGGAGAAGAAAAACTAGGGTTTTCTTTAGCATATTCGAGGAGGTTCTACTACGAGGATCGACGTCCACCAGTCGTCGCTTGGAGATACAATCCGGAAGATATCGGCTTCTCTTCTGTTGGGTAAATCTTTAGCCTTCTTGTAGTTATATTAACTAATCATGTGAATTAAATTGTGGTAAAATCGCATGCGAATTTAATTCGTAACTTCCGCTGTGCATGATCGAGTGTCTCGATCGGTGCTGTTCAGATGTGACGATCCAATTATGGATTGGATCCGGATTCGGGTTTCTGTGTATCCAGCATGTGGTATCAAAGCCAGGTTAAAGCGATTTTGCGATCTTGATTGCATAATTAATTAATAAGGAGTGGAATTGAATAAAAAATTGCATATATACAATCCTTGTTGCTTGATAAAGGGGATGCCAGTGCAGCAGATTATGCCAGTCTGGAGGAGAAAGCACATTCAACCATCATGTTGTGCTTGTCTGATGATATTATCACTTAAGTTTCTGAGGAAGACACCGCTGCGAAGTTATGGTCAAAGTTTGAAAGCCTGTATATGACTGTTGACCAACAAGTTGCTGCTAAAGCAGAGGTAGTTTAGCCTTAGGATGCATGAGAGGGCTCAGCTGAGGGATCACCTTGATCAGCTGAACACATTATTACTTGATCTCAAGAATATTGATGTGAAGATTGAGGATGAGGATGCTGCTCTGATTTTGCTGGTATCACTACCAGCCTCTTTTGAGAACTTTATGTAGTCCTTCAGAGTTGGGAAAGATACAGTGGCTTTGGAGGATGTGAGATCAGCCTTGCATGCTAGGGAGCTGAGACATAAGGCATGTTATTGGACAAGTGGTTAGCAGCAGTAGTGGGAAAGGGCATGAGAAGTCCATGAAGAAGATTTCCAAGAAGGGAGGTTCCAAAGGTCCTAAGTCCATAGATGTCTGTAATTACTGTATGGAGTATGGACATTGGAAGTCCAATTGTCCCAAGAGGAAGAAACGGCGGGAGAACAGTTCTGGCACAGCTGTTGTGGCAGCTAAGTATGACTCAGAAAAGGACATGGTTCTGGTGGTAGGAGAGTCAGCATATCATGCTGATGCTTTGGTTCTAGACTCTGGGGCATCCTATCATATTTGCTCACACACGGAGTGGTTCTCAAGCTATGAGCAGATATATGGTGGTCATATCTCTATGGCAAACATGAAGGTCTGCAAGATAGTGGGGATTGGCTCAGTGAATGTGAGGACAAATGATGGTAGATTCGGTACACTGAAATATGTGAGACACGTTCCACAGATGACCAAAAATTTGGTACCTTTTAGTCTACTAGATAGCAAGGGATTCAATTTTAAAGGTGAATGTGGAGTGTTGAATGTCTACAAATGTTCAGCTATGGTTTTCACGGGAGTCAACATGGGACTTTGTATATTTTTGCAAGGGTCTACTGTGTCTGGGTCAACTGCAGTGGCATCTGGTGAGGTTCACCATTCACAGCTGACTAAGTTGTGGCATATGAAACAGGGTCATATGAGAGAAAAGGGGATGCAGATTCTTTCTCAGAGTGATCTTTTTGGGGGATATAAGGTCAAGCATCTAGACTTATATGAGCACTGTGTGTTTGGGTAGCTACATAGAAGCAAGTTCTCAAAAAAGGTACACAGCACAAAGGCATCTCTTGATTATCTTCATTCTGATTGCTGGGGGCCATCAAAGGTGGTGTCATTGAGTGGTCACAGATATTCATAGATGACTATTCAAGAATGACTAGGGTGGTGATGATGAAACACAAAAGTGAGGCATTCAAGAGCTTCAGGCAATGAAAGGATCTAATTGAAAATTAGTTGGGGTAGAAGACCAAAAGGCTTCTCACAGATAATGGACTGGAATTCTACTGGTTTGAGTTTGATGAGTTTTGCAACAAAAAAAATGGGGGTGTTAGACACCATACAGTTAAGAATACTCATCAACAGAATGAGGTAGCTGAGAGGCTAAATGAAACTCTTCTGGAGAGGGCAAGACGCATGCTCTCTAATTATGGTTTGTCAAGGGATTTTGGGCAGATGCAGTAAGTACAGCTTGCTTCTTAATAAACATGAGTCCTTACACATGATCAATCTCAAGATACCAACTTAGATGTGGTCAGGCAAGCCTGCTGAATACTCAGGTCTGAGGGTTTTTGGAAACACGGCTTTCTATCATGTCAGTGAAGGGAAGCTAGAACCAAGAACCAAGAAGGGAGTATTTGTGGGGTATGGTAATGGGGTGAACAGTTATGGAATCTGGTCATCAGCAGAGAACATAGTTATTCTCAGCAGATTTTGTTTTAGATGAGAGTTCTATGCTCAGCTCATTGGTGAGAGGGACTTGTGAGTTTGAAACCAATCTTTGAACTCGAGAGAGGGTGTGATGAGGTGGAGTTTCAAGTTGAGTCGGTGAGTAGCGCAACACTCGGTGAAAGTCGGCCTCATCATCTGTGCAGTAAGGCATCTACCAGAATCTGGTCCAAGTCAGTCAGCTGATAATCAAACAGGGAACATGGGTGAATAGAGTATAGTTGTCAACAGATCCAGTATTTGGATACCTCCCAAGAGGTATGGATTTCATGAAATGGCTCAATATACACTTCAAGTTGCAGAAGAAGAGGATGGAGCTGAACCATCTACTTATAGGGAAGTAGTGACATGTTTTGGGTCATCTCCATGGCTTGCTGCCTTGTGAGATGAGATGGAGTCATTACTGAAAAATCAGACTTGGGATCTGGTCAAACAACCACAAGGCATGCGAGTTGTCACTTGCAAATGGGTCTTCAAGAAGAAGGAAGGAATGACTGAGGTAGAAGGGGTCAAGTATAAGGCATGTTTAGTTGAAAGAGGGTTCAATTAGAAATAATGGTTGATTTTGATAAATTATTCTCACAAGTAGTCAGACATACTTCAATCAGAGTGTTACTTGCAATGGTGGCACAGCAGGATCTTGAACTTGAGCAGTTAGATGTGAAGACAACTTTTCTACCTTGTGATGTAGATAAGGAAATATAGAAGACTCAACAAGAAGGATTACAAGATCTTGGCAAGGAAGGCTATGTGTGCAAGTTGAAGAAGTCCTTGTATGGACTGAAGCAGGCTCCAAGGTATTGTTACAAAAGGTTGGACAATTACATGATCCAGCTGGGTTATAACAGAAGTCCATATGAATTTTTTGTGTATCAAAGTCAGCTGAGAGACGGATCACATATCTATCTTGTCCTGTATATAGATGATGTGTTGATAGCTGAAAGGAAGAGGTCTGATGTTCAGAATATGAGAGACCTTCTCAGTGATGAATTTGAAATGAAATATTTGGGTGCAACCAAGAAAATTTTAGGGATGGAGATCTGGAGAGATATGAGTCAGAGAGAGTTGTTCTTGTCTCAGCAGGGCTATATACAGAAGATTACGGCCAAATTCGGCATATGTGCTGCAAAGGCAATAGATACTCTTATGGCATATAATGTTCATTTATCTATTTATGCTTCACGATCAGTAGAGTAGAAGGAGTATATGTCAAAAGTTCCCTATACTACTGCAGTTGGCAGTGTGATGTATGCCATGGTGTGCACTAGGCCGATCTGGCTCAGGTAGTCAATGTTGTCAACAAGTTTATGGCTCAACTTAGAAATTGTAAAGGGTGAATTTACGTGCTTTATAACGTTATATTTGATAAGGTTTTCCCCGACATTCGTATTAATCGCATGGAAATCACGTGTTTAAATGGAATATTGGGCAAATGACGTTGCTAAGGAGTTAATCGCAAAGTTGATGGATTTGTATGTTTTAATTATGATTTTTATGATTATTAGAATTGTGTTACGCGCTGCGGTGTTTGATGTGATGTAGATACATGTTGGAGGCTAAAAGATGATCAAAAGTTGATAAAGTTCGAGCTAATTGATGACGAAGAGATAAAGATGGAAAGATTGAAGATAAGGTTGGAGAAACCCAAATTCTATCACGCGGCAGATCAAGGCGTCCGGTGGACGAGCGTTTAAAGCATTGAGCAGCCCAGGAGTAGATTTGACATTCGGCAAGTTTGGACGCAGCTTGATTTGGGCGTTAGGCGGACGAACGTTTGAGGAAAGCTCGGCCGATTCGAAGTTCATTATAAAGCAGACAGCGTTGAGAAGAATGGGACGGGCGTCCGACCGCCGATCAAGCACAACCGACTTAGTTTTGACCTAGCCGTCTTAGTTCATCTATATATAGCGAGCTTGTATCAAACCCTAAAATGATCATCACACAACCTATAGTCGATTTTCATAAATAAACAAAGCAGCAGACTTGTCTTTTCTTTTGGTTTTGAATACAATCAAAAGCAGTCTTTTGATTTCAAAGTTAATATGAGTAGCTAAACTCTTGGGTTGAATGAACGGGTGAAGCAATTCAAGAGGCGTTACGGTTTTCTTATTTTTTGCGGTTTATTTCGACAAAGGTTAGATTTATATTGCGTTTATTTCGTGCTTGACATCGATAGATAAAGCTTGTGATATTCGTTTAACGATAGTTGAATGATACCTAGATCACCGCAATAATAATCAGTTAATTAATTTGTCGAGAAGCGAAAGTTCTCGAATTGTTAATCTAAATAATAGGTTCGAAAGAATTTATGCCTATCATGCTTGAAGAATCAATCTTTGATAAAAGTTGATAAACAAATTATCTAAGATATTAGTAATTTGCGTTTAGTATAGGTTAATTTTGACCTTGGTTGATTTGCATGCGTAGGAAATTAGGAGCACTGTGCGATTATCTTGAATTGTGGATCTTTGTTAAATGCGCCTTTTTCTCCCCATTATTTGATAAACTTGAAATCATTAGTTCGTGATACTCTTAGCCTAAACTTAAAAGCGCATTAAACCTCACGTTCCTCGTGGGATCGACCGGCATAACCGCTTTACTACAAGCTTTGCACTTGGAGCGACTAACCGGATTTTTATTACTTGTCTTTTTGTTTCGTTTACAAAAATCCATCACAAGTTTTTGGCGCCGTTGCCGGGGAACTTGGCACGGTTTTATGTGTTTTTAGCATAAGATTTAGGTAGATCAGTCGCTGCTGTTTTAGTTAGGGTTTAAGGTTCTCCTTAGTAGCCTTTTGATTTACGCAATTCTGCGTCTGTTCTTGTTCTTCCGGTACCAGACGAGCGTCTGGATCTTGGACGCCCGTCCACTGGAAATTTTCGATCCGATTTTATTTTTATTCACTCAAACGAGCGTCCGTAATATTTGGACGCCCGTTCAGGTATTCTGCTAGACGAACGAGCGTTTGTGTCACTAAACGCCCGTCCAGTCCTAGTCCCACCAAGACGCTCGTCCATAATCTTGGACGCCCGTCCGTCTTCCTGATTCCTTTCTTTTATTTCTCTGTCTCTCCTTAGTTTGACTCCGTTGTATGCAAACACGAAGTAAACAAAGGCGATTATTTTTGAGCCTGAGCTCGAAGCGAGGCGTAGTTCGAGTGAACCGTAAACGAAAAGTCCCGAACCCGTTCCAATTTCGAAGAGGAAATCGAAGAGACTTCAGTGAAAACTCTTTCAAGAAAATTTCTTATCTAACCTCTTCTTTGAGGAAGAATTTATTGCCTCAATGGCTCAGGCCAACCGCACCCTGGCGGACTATGCCACTCCTGGTGATGTTAATATTCGTTCGGGTTTGTAGTTATCCCTACCCGATCTGACTCCGTTTGAGATAAGGCCAGCCACTTATCCGGATGGTGCAACATGCATCAACTTTCTATGGGTATCAATCGAGAACCCCTATACGCATCTTTATGTATTTACGGGTATATGCGATACTACTCGCATTAAGGATGTCACCAAGACATCATTAAGCTAAAACTATTTCCATTCTCACTCCGTGGAGAAGCAATGGAATGGTTTAAATCTCTCCTTCGAATCTATCCAAACTTGGGCCCGACTTGAAAGTCAATTTTAGCCCAATATTTCCCCCGTCTAAGACGACTCAATGTCTTAACGAGATCTCAAATTTTCATCAACTGAGTGATGAATCTTTCTTTGAAGCATGGAAGCGCTTCAAAATTTTGTTGAATAAGTGCCCCCATCATGGAATGGATTTGAGAGGAAGGTCCATACTTTCTTGATGGTCTAAATGAGTCCACTAAAGGGATGGTCAACTCCTCATCCTGGAGGAGTCTTCTTGAAGAAAACCCCACGAGCAAGGGTGGGAGTTATTTGAAGATATAGCTAGGTACAACTATGCACCTACGTATCAATCGCCAACACTCCTCTTTGCACCAAAAATTGAAGAAGTCAACAACCGAATCATGGTCAAATGATTGCGACCTGCAGCTCAACTTCTCGCTTTGACCATGACTAAAAATCAAAATCACCCTCGCTCCAACAGAATGCACAAGTATTCTCGTGTGATAATTGTTATCGATTTGGTCACATCGGTGACCATTGTCAATACACTCCTACCCCGGCTTTCAAGCCAATGCTTGCCCAACAAAGCGAGGCGGTATGATTACGTGAATTGCTATACTGTGGGCTTAGAGGTCACATTTTCGCAACATGCCCCTTGAATGGTGGACATGAGAGAAACAATTCTTTCCGCCGGCAACACCGAGAGATTTTCGAACCGAATAACTCTCAAGGTCAAAACTACAACGAGAATAGAAATTATGGTTATGACCAAAACCGCGCTCAAAACTCGGGACAGAATACCTCTCGCAATGCCTACTACCCGGAACCCCAACTCGAGTCAAAGTTCAAATTCTCAACCAAAAGCTAATCAAAACTCGCGACAAAACCGCCTAATCGGGACTCCTCCACTTATGGTGCGCTTCTACGAGGCGAGGCGAGTATGAAGAGCAAGAGAGGGCGATGAAGAACTTAGAAAAGCAGTTAGGGCAAATCATTTGAACAATTAGCCGCTGGACCCCAAGGTCACTACCGAGTTTTACCGAAAGAATCCTAAAAGTGGGCATGCAGCCCAAGCCGAGGCAAGAACAAACCCACTGCTCCGAGCTCGCACCCATTACTTCCTATGGACAAGAGGAGTCCAATGCTATGAATTTGAGGTCCGGTACACAATTGCAACAACCTAGTTATAGGCAGAACCTGTGGAAGCGAGTAAACCCTCCTACCCTTGATTCGGTAGGAGGGAAGATTCGATCCACGACTTGGATGAGTGAAAGATGAAAATGAGATCGAGGTGGAGAAGGATCTCGGGTGAGTGAGAACCGAATTAATGAAACTGAGAGAGTCACTCAGCAGAGGATCCTCGACGGGTAAAAAGAGGCGAAAAAGTGTTAAGGTGGAAGGATCTTGAAGACAAAGGCATCTGAGCTTCCTCCACCAAGAAAGTATTCTCCGAACACGAACTGAATAAGCTCCCGTTCCCACCAAGGAAGCACAACATCCCCTTATCTGAAGACAAGAAGTATGACAAAGTACTCAACCTATTAAGGAACACCCAAGTAAATTTGCCTTTATCCGAGGTATTGGTTGAAATGCCTAAGTACACCAAGTTTGTGAAGGATGTTGTTTCTTCAAAGAAGAAGTTGGGCGAAATGGAGAAAAGATTGGGAGAGGAATGCTCCGCTATCATTGACGGAGAAATTCCTAAAAGCGCAAGCGATCCCGGAAAATTTGTCTTAACTCGAAAATCAAGGAATTAAGCTTCCCAAATTCTCTGTGTGATTTAGGAGCATCCATTAGTTTGATGTCTCTATCTCATGTCTGCAAGAGATCGCACCTTGACCATCTATTGGAACCTACATCCATAAGCATCCAACTTGCGGATAGATCTTTCAAGAGAGCCAACGGAGTGCTTGAGACCTTCGGTCCAAGTAGACAAATTTACATTTCTGTTGATTGGTATGTCTTAGACACTAAAGAAGAAGATACCCCCTCCTCCTAGGACGACCCCTTCCTATCTACTGCCAGAGCCACTATAGATTGCGATGCAGGATTTGTCACCTACGTGTTGGAGATGAGGAAATACGCTACTGAGTGTAGTTAAAGCCCTTAGATCACCTTTCGAAAACCCCTCGGCTTTGTGCTTGAAGCGTTAGATGATTTCACAGACTACACCCTAGGCGAGCTAGAGGCCGCCTATGAGAAGACCTTCTTTGAAGAGGACTCGGTGCTCTCTGAAAGAACTCTTTCTCCCTCGAAGAAGTCGACTTGCTTGAGGCAAGAGTTTTGACCCTATCACCAAGGAGGATCTAAAGCAGGGGAGAATCCAAGACCGACTTAGAGGAACCGCTGAGGACCTTGTTCTCAAACCGCTACCTCGGCATTTGAAGTATATCTTCTTGAGAGAAGGTGAGCGCTTACCTCGATTATCTCATCTAAACTATCGGGAAGAAGAAAATTTGAATTAACCGAAGTTCTAAAGAAAAATGCGAGAGCTTTCGGTTGGCGAGATAGGAGATATAAGAGGAATCTCACGACATATGTATGCATAAAATAAGAATCGAAGAAGGTGCAGGCGTATAAGACAACCACAGAGGCGTTTAAACCCACACATGCAGGAAGTGGTGAAGAAAGAGATCATTAAGCTATTAGATATGGGGATTATTTATGCGATAGTGACAATGATTGGGTCTCCCCACTCAAGTTGTACCAAAAAAGGAGGCATTACAATCGAAAAAGAATGACAAAGGTGAAGAGGTAGTTGTTAGATTAGTCATGGGTGCATGAGTGCAGTATAGACTATAGGAAGCTAAACGAGGTAACTTTAAAAGACCATTTCCCACTCCCGTTTATAGACCAAATGTTGGAACGTTTGGCAGGGCATGAATTCTATTGTTTTCTAGACGGTTACTCAGGTTACTTCCAAATCCCTATTGACCCCGAAGATCAAGAGAAAACAACCTTCACCTGCCTCTATGGTACTTTCGCCTATAGGCGAATGCCCTTTGGACTTTGTAATGCACCAGCCACATTTCAAAGATGTATGCTGGCTATCTTTGATGGGCTTGTAGAGAAGTGCATGGAGGTGTTCATGGACGACTTCTCGGTATTTGGCACATCATTTATGGACTGTCTTAAAAATCTAGATGAAGTACTGCAGAGGTGTGTAGAGAAGAATTTGATTCTCAACTGGGAAAAGTGCCATCTGATGGTAACCGAAGGAATTGTTTTAGGTCACAAGATCTCCGCTAAAGGCATAGAGGTTGATAAAGCTAAGGTAGAGACTATTGAAAAGATGAATTACCCCAGGAACACGAAGGAAGTAAGAAGCTTCCTTGGTCATGTGGGTTTCTACAGGAGATTCATAAAAGATTTTTCAAAAATATCGAAACCTTTATCAACTTTACTGAAGGATGACGTCACCTTCAATTTCGATAATGATCATCAAGTTGCCTTCAAAGAGCTTAAGCGGCGTTTGACCTCCGCCCTATCCCGATCTCTCGGATTGGAACATACCATTCGAATCGATGTGTGATGCCTCCAATTACGCTGTGGGTCTTTGTATTAGGATAGAGAGGTTAATGGTAAATTCAACCTATCTCAGATGCGAGTCACACCTTGAATCGGCCCAAGCAAATTACACCACTACGGAAAAGGCTCATAAGCGGTTGTGTTTTCCATGGATAAGTTCATGACTATTTGCTTGGTGCCAAGGTAATTGTATGGACTGATCATGCAGCATTGCGTTACTTAATGAACAAGAAGGATGCTAAACCAAGACTGCTGAGGTGGATTCTTACACTACAAGAATTCGATGTTCACATCAAGGACATAAGGGGTAGTGAGAACACCGTAGCGGACCATATTTCGAGAGTACTACCAGTAGCTGAGGAAGATCCTTTGGACATTGATCTTTATTATCCCTTCGAGAGCGTCATGAATATGGATGTCCATAACCCCGACCCCCCTTGGTATGCTTCGATTGTCAATTACCTTCATTCTAGCTATTTGAATCCCGAATTTTCCTATCAGGAGAGGAAGAAGTTCTTCTCTGATTTGAAGTACTACGTCTGGGAAGAACCATATCTATTCAAGATCTGCAAGGATGGGTTACTCCGCCGGTGTGTACCTGAATGTGAGCAACGGGATATTATTGAGCAATGTCATAGTGGCCCCACTGGCGGTCATTTTAATGCATGGAAGACCGTTGCCAAAATTTTTCAATGCGGTTTCTACTGGCCCAGGATTTTTAAAGATACGGAAGCCTTCTGCAAAGGCTGTGATAGATGCCAGAGAACCGGTACTTTGACCAGGCGATATGATATGCCACTTCAACCCATATTGGAATGCGAAGTGTTTGATGTGTGGGGCATAGACTTTATGGGACCATTTCCATCTTCATGCGGAAATAAATACATTTCGTGCGTGTAGACTATGTCTCTAAATGGGTAGAGAGGTCGTCGTAACTCCACCGAATGATCACAAAACAGTCATGAAATTTCTGAAGAAAAACATTTTTACGAGGTTTGGCTGCCCTAGAGCCCTGATCAGCGATGAAGGTTCACACTTCATTAATAAACCCCTGGACAGCCTGCTAGCTAAGTATGGTGTTAAGCATAAAAGTGGCACACCATATCACCCTATGACCAGTGGGCAAGTTGAGCGTAGTAATCAGAGCATCAAGAAAATCCTCGAGAAAACAGTCAACTCGCATCGTAAAGATTGGAGTCTGAAACTGGATGATGTACTGTGGGCTTACCGGACCGCTTACAAAAACCCCATGGGTACATCACCATACCAAATGGTTTATGGAAAGCCCTGTCATTTGCCAGTGGAGTTAGAGCATAGAGCTTATTGGGCAATTAAGTTCCTAAACTTCGACTCCCAAGCTTGCGGAGAACGTAGGCTCCAGCAGATACATGAATTAGACGAGTTCCGGCTCCAAGCTTATGAGAATTCACGGATCAGCAAGGAAAGGATGAAATTACTTCATGATAAAAAGATAAAGAAAAGGGAGTTTCATGCAGGCGAGCTGGTATTGTTATACAATTCCAGGCTGCATCTTTTCCCGGGAAAGCTCAGGACGCGTTGGTCTGGTCCATTTGAGGTCCTGTCTGTCTTTCCTAGCGGCGTTTTGGAACTTAAGGGGATTGGTGATCAGCCTTTCAAGGTCAATGGTCAACGATGCAAACACTACATTGGCCAACCGAAGGAATCACCCGAGGTAGTTAAATTCATTGATTTGTTAAGTTGTATCGCTTCAGGAGTCGATGACTGCGATGAGTTCTCCCCAGACCTATTCTCTGATGATAGTACTGAATCACCAGCTGAAGCTTTTGCCGGAAGCTGGGACATGGAACAATACTGGAAGGAAATGGATTTGAAGAAGCATAAAGTACGGAAGAGATCTCGGTCAGACGAGAAGATCAGCAGGGCTGGAAAAATGGTTGGGACGAATCCAGAGTCCGCATCGCTTGTTTTTGTAGACCTAATTTTGTTAAGAATGCTATTGCTGAGATGACCGGCAGGAAGCCAAAGTGGCCCGACCCGGGTTAGACCTGAATTGAATGTCGAGCTAACGACATAAACCAAAAGCGCCACTAGGAGGCATCCTAGATATCAAATCTCGTTTTAGTTTTTCTTAGTTCTTTTTGCTTTTCGTATGTTATTTTAGTTAGTTTTACTAAGCTTTTATGTGTCTATCATCGCGCTTTTTGCTTTACGGTTATGGATCTTCACGGAGTTCGCCCTGAGGAGTTTCCACTCATTAGTCGGATCCCGCTGATCACAGTAGATGATGGACCAGGAGGCACTATAATTCTTCATGTAGATTTTGATATTAGTACTCAGGTTAAGACCATCACATACGTTATCATTGTTCCACCTTGTTCGGGAGGCAGCGATTTCACGACTGAGGAGTTGCAGGAGGCAATAAGACGTCCGTACAAGATACTTAATGATTCTATGCTGACGGATTTGGCACTGGTGCTGCGGGCTGAGCATTTCAGAGGTGCTGAGGTAGCTGGTGAGGATTGGTGTTTGCAGGATGAGTTCGATTTTCCTCCGGCTATCGACATGCTTCGACGTCTCATTCGCGTAGTGGACTGGGACGAGATCTACGCAGACCAGTGACCTCTTAGTTAGTTTTACCTCCGTCGAGCCCCGACGTAAAATGAAAGCGCTGGGTGGGAGGCAACCCACTGTTACTTATCTATTTTTGTTTTGATGGTACTTTGTTAATTTGCAGTTGTATTTTTAAAATCTTAATTAGGTTAATAAGAAGATGCACTTTTGAATTTAAGTTGTATAGAATTGTATGATTTTCGCATTTAAGCCTCACTGGACGCCCGTCCATAAGTATGAACGCCCGTCCAGCATGACTAATTTTAAGACGAACGTTCACTGGGCCTGGACGTTCGTCCGTTAATCTCCCTCCAATCCTGTATGTGATTCAAAATCTCAGACGAGCGTCTACTAAACTGGACGCCCGTCCAGTTCATCTAATTTCCCAGTGGACGCCCGTCCGCTGAGTTGGACGAGCGTCCATACTCTGTCTATATATACCCCTCCTTCGAATGAACTTTCACTTTTCAGAATTTTCAAAAGCAAAAACGGTTGCTCTCCCTCCTTTTGCCCTAAATTCAAGAATTCTTGACCAAATCGAGCGATTCAAAGTGCTACAGGCCGCTTTTCACCCCCTCTCTTTGATTCTCACCACCGAATCCTCCAACGCACGATATTATTGGCGAATCAGACCCCATTGCAGTCCGACTCTTCAGAGAAAAAATTTCGATTTTGGACGATATTTTTGCGTTGTTTGGACCGATTTTCACCTCAATCAACATCTACTCATCCTACTTGGTAAGTTCCTAACAACTTTTCTGGGTTTAATTCACGTTTTTGGCAAGTTCGATCTTTAGGTCGGCTCGCTCACTTGAATACCATCTTAACTCGTCTCTTTTTCTTTTTTTTTTTTTTGTTTCCTTTTGATCTGTTATGGTGGTATGGTGTGTGATGGATGATGAATGGGTTGTTGGGTGATGATTGTGGTTCGGTTGGTTTGAAATCCCGCTTTGGATGATAAACGGGTAACCCTTGTTCCTTGTGAATCGTTTGGTTTAGACATTTAGGTTAATATGGTGAAGAAAGCGGTCATTAAGAGAGGCCTGGTAAAGAGAAGGTTGTCGAATCGGGCAAACGTAAACGTTTGGATGATGACCCTTCTAATTTAGACCCTAACCGAGGTGTGAGTATTCGGGAGCAACCCCCTCGAGCCACCCAAACTAGGACAACCTTAAGAGATGAATCCACCTCGGACTCTGAGACGGACGATGATACTCCTTTAGTACGGAGGCCTAGGGTCCATCGGGGGGAAGCACCTTCTAGAGCTGAGGCTACGGAGGAAACGCCCGTGCACGAAGAGACTGAACCTAGGGCAGAAAATCCTAGAAAGAGAGTGAGGCCGGCAGTGCCTATACCCTTGCCTCGTAGATTTGTCAATCCAAAAGCACACGAGGTCTACACAAAACACTACTTTGCAAGAAATATGTTGATCGAAAGGGCAGTGTTGGAGACAAATGTGGATCCCTCTTTTGTGCAACTGTTGAAGGATAAGCAATGGGACGCTTTGATGAAAATCCCGACGACTCCGGTTAATGATTCTTTGGTTAGAGAATTTTATGCCAACTTTTCAGAAACCAACTTGGATACGGGTGTGGTGATGGTGAGGGGTGTCAAGGTTCCGTTTACGCCCCAAGTCATTAATGCAAAATATGGTTTGGCGGCTTTCGAGGGATTGGATTATAAAGACGAGATTAAGCAGAGGCAGTGGATGGACAAGACCCGTTGGAGGAGTTGAGGTTGACGGTTTGCCCGATGTTGCATGGACACTTAGGCCAGGCGGCGATCGCAAGGAGATTGTTACTACGGCGTGGTCTGAAGATTGGAGAGTTTACTGCCGTTTCATCCAGAGTCGTTTACTGCCGAAGAATAATTTGACACACTTTCACATAGGCGACCTTGGGATGATGTATGCTTTGGTTTTCAAGTTAAATGTGGATGTTGGCCGAGCAATTTATGATGAGTTGGTGTTCAGTCAAAAGAATTACAAGCGCAGTTTGATTGTACCCCATTTGATTCATCGGATATGCGGCGATGCCGAGTGCGGAGTATAGGCGGGATCACAAGCCTAAGAACCCGAGAGGTATTCAGAGAGAGAAAGCTCCGTCACGGGTGAGTCCGAGGCCGTTCCGTTCTATCGAGCCTGGTTCCACTTCGCACCACCTCGAGCCTCCGTTCTTTTCGGATTATCTTCTTCCGAGATTACTCGGCGCGCAAGATGGCTCATAGTTTGAGGCGATGTTGAGTGACATCCGGGATGGCCAAGATAATATTTTGTCGGTTTTAGAGTGTATCGTTGATGGACGGCAACCGAGAGATCGGGCGGGTATTCGATTGCGATAATATGGATTATGTCTACTCCGAGCGAGATAGAGCGGGTGATAGCCGAGGTGGTCAAGATGGAGGAGAAGCCGAGTCGTCTGATGATGAGGAGGATGAGCCTCGATGAGACCTCGCTCATCGCATCTACTACGCCGCTGAGCCTACACAGACAAAGATCTACTGGTGGTGTCCCTTCCACGGATCCTTCTCCGGTTGATGCTCCGCTCACTTTGAGTGATGTTGGGATTTTTATGCATTCTCTGTTTGATGTATTTCTTTCTTTTCTCCGACTTCGATTTGGTTGTACGATGACTATTTCTACTTTCCTTTTGGATGCTTCTATGATTTTTGCACTTTCTATTTTTCTCGCTACTGTTGACTATCGTAGGGTGTGTTTTAGTAAATAATGTAAGCTGTCTAGCACCACGTCCTTGGATTGCGATTTCATTGGTATTATGATCATTTTTGGATTGACACTTGTTGTTCTATCTCTTGCATTCATTCTTTTCACATTATTCCGTTATTGTACCCCGTTCTCCCCGAGATGTTTCCATGTTTTTCCAAGTTGGGCAGGTCTATTTTAGCAGTTTGTCCGGGCTACATTGTGTTACTACCTAGGCTCCGTCCTGCCTGATTCGTGTCTCGGTTTGCAATCCGCTAAGTGTTCTTTTATTTTTAGTTACGCACAACATGAGGCATGTTGAACTTTTAAGTGTGGGGAGGGGCTTAGTCGGTATGTATCTATACATTTGCTTACATGATATTATTTCTATGCTAAAATGAGCTAAATTTTCAAAATTTTGTTTTGTCCCGAGTAGGCAATACACGCGTTGTTGTTCGATTTGTTATAGTCATTGATCTTTGTATACCATATTTTTAGTGAATTAGTTGTTTCACCAAAATTTATTTTTCACGAGCCATAGTGAATGATGAGCTACGTTATAAAGTTATACCCCGTTTTGGATTAGTAGTTTTTGATTTTCTTATAAGTCATGTGCTTAGTGCTACGTATATATCGTATGAATTATGATAGTTTGTATTTAGTTCAAGTATGAGATAATCGTGTGAATATCTAGACGTTTGAATGTGATAAGTAACACGTAGCTATTGTCAAAGTGAAAAAGTTGAATTAATAAGTTAAATGGGTGTGTCGGAAGCTAGTCGATGATTTGAGTGCGGTAGGGTTTACCACGTAAGTCCTATTCCACTATGATGACTAAAAGCTCACTTACGAGTTAGGAAAAGCGGCCTTATAATTGGAGTAAGGTAGGGTATTATCTCGAAATGTCCTATTCTACTATGAGGGCAATAGCTTCTTCTAATGTGTGTTTAGAGTGAAATAGTTAAATCAACTAGAGAATTGGTATGGAATGGATATAAGGCTTAGTTATCGTCTATCTTATCCCAGAGAAAGCGATAGATATGATGTAGGGATTATCCTCTCGAGTATTTCGTAAAGGCCCTAGATTCATTCGATCATATTTTCCGGGATATGTCACGTTTGTAGGGTGCATCTTATGAGTGTCATTTATTGCTATTCTACGAGGGGGTATTAGCTAGTTTTGCTTTGAGTTCCTCAAGTTTGGATTTAGTGGAAGTTTGTTATGGTGTGCACACACTCACGTGGGTGAACATCTAATTTATTGACTATGTGGTATATGTGTTGAGATGTCTATATTCTTTCCGAGCCTTTATCTTGTTTTGTTTTGCTCAAGTGAGCAAAAGCTAAGTGTGGGGAGTTGTAAAGGGTGAATTTACGTGCTTTATAACGTTATATTTGATAAGGTTTTCCCGACATTCGTATTAATCGCATGGAAATCACGTGTTTAAATGGAATATTGGGCAAATGACGTTGCTAAGGAGTTAATCGCAAAGTTGATGGATTTGTATGTTTTAATTATGATTTTTATGATTATTAGAATTGTGTTACGCTTTGCGGTGTTTGATGTGATGTAGATACATGTTGGAGGCTAAAAAGATGATCAAAAGTTGATAAAGTTCGAGCTAATTGATGACGAAGAGATAAAGATGGAAAGATTGAAGATAAGGTTGGAGAAACCCAAATTCTATCACATTTAGATCGGCGTCAAAGTGATCGAGCGTTTAAAGCATTGAACGAAGGCCCGAGAGTAGATTTGACATTCAAAGCAAGTTTGGACGCAGATTTGGACGTTAGGCGGATTTAACGTTTGAGGAAAGCTCAGCCCGATTCGAAGTTCATTATAGAAGCGAGCGGCGTTAGCGCTCGTAAGAATGGACGGGCGTCCGACCGCCGACTGAAGCACAACCGACTTAGTTTTGACCTAGCCGTCTTAGTTCATCTATATATAGCAGCTTGTATCAAACCCTAAAATGATCATCACACAACCTATAGTCGATTTTCATAAATAAACAGCAGCAGCTTGTCTTTTCTTTTGGTTTTCGAATACAATCAAAACAGTCTTTTGATTTCAAAGTTAATATGAGTAGCTAAACTCTTGGGTTGGACGAACGGGTGAAGCAATTCAAGAGGCGTTCTGGTTTTCTTATTTTTCTGCGGTTTATTTCGACAAAGGTTAGATTTATATTGCGTTTATTTCGTGCTTGACATCGATAGATAAAGCTTGTGATATTCGTTTAACGATAGTTGAATGATACCTAGATCACCGCAATAATAATCAGATTAATTAATTTGTCGAGAAACGAAAGTTATCGAATTGTTAATCTAAATAATAGGTTCGAAAGAATTTATGCCTATCATGCTTGAAGAATCAATCTTTGATAAAAGTTGATAAACAAATTATCTAAGATATTAGTAATTTGCGTTTAGTATAGGTTAATTTTGACCTTGGTTGATTTGCATGCGTAGGAAATTAGGAGCCTGTGCGATTATCTTGAATTGTGGATCTTTGTTAAATCCGCCTTTTCTCCCCATTATTTGATAAACTTGAAATCATTAGTTACGTGATACTCTTAGCCTAAACTTAAAAACGCATTAAACCTCACGTTCCTCGTAGGATCGACCCGCATAACCGCTTTACTACAAGCTTTGCACTTGGAGCGACTAACCGGATTTTTATTACTTGTCTTTTTGTTTCGTTTACAAAAATCCATCACAAGTTTTTGGCGCCGTTGCCGGGGAACTTGGCACGGTTTTATGTGTTTTTAGCATAAGATTTAGGTAGATCAGTCGCTGCTGTTTTAGTTAGGGTTTAAGGTTCTCCTTAGTAGCTTTTTTGATTTCTCGCAATTTCGCGTCATTCTTGTTCTTCCGGTACTGCACGCAGCGTCTGGATCTTGGACGCCCGTCCACTGGAAATTTTCGATCCGATTTTATTTTTATTCACTCAAACGAGCGTCCGTAATATTTGGACGCCCGTTCAGGTATTCTGCTAGACGAACGAGCGTTTGTGTCACTAAACGCCCGTCCAGTCCTAGTCCCACCAAGACGCTCGTCCATAATCTTGGACGCCCGTCCGTCTTCCTGATTCCTTTCTTTTATTTCTCTGTCTCTCCTTAGTTTGACTCCGTTGTATGCAAACACGAAGTAAACAAGGGCAGTTATTTTTTGAGCCTGAGCTCGAACGAGACGTAGTTCGAGTGAACCGTAAACGAAAAGTCCCCGAACCCGTTCCAATTTCCGAAGAGGAAATCGAAGAGACTTCGAGTGAAAACTCTTCTGAAGAAAATTTCTTATCTAACCTCTTCTTTGAGGAAGAATTTATTGCCTCAATGGCTCAGGCCAACTGCGTACCTGGCGCGACTATGCCACTCCTTGTGATGTTAATATTCGCTCGGGTGTAGTTATCCCTACCGTCTGACTCCGTTTGAGATAAGGCCAGCCCTTATCCAGATGGTGCAACATGCATCAACTTTCTATGGGTATCAATCTGAGAACCCCTATACGCATCTTTATGTATTTCTGGGTATATGCGATACTACTCGCATTAAGGATGTCAGCCAAGACATCATTAAGCTAAAACTATTTCCATTCTCACTCCGTGGAGAAGCAATGGAATGGTTTAAATCTCTCCTTTCGAATCTATCCAAACTTGGGCCCAACTTGAAAGTCAATTTTTAGCCCAATATTTCCCCGTCTAAGACAAAACTCAATGTCTTAACGAGATCTCAAATTTTCATCAATCGAGTGATGAATCTTTCTTTGAAGCATGGAAGCGCTTCAAAATTTTGTTGAATAAGTGCCCCATCATGGAATGGATTTGCAGAGGAAGGTCCATACTTTCTTGATGGTCTAAATGAGTCCACTAAAGGGATGGTCAACTCCTCATCCTGGAGGAGTCTTCTTGAAGAAAACCCACAAAGCAAGGGTGGGAGTTATTTGAAGATATAGCTAGGTACAACTATGCACCTACGTATCAATCGCCAACACTCCTCTTTGCACCAAAAATTGAAGAAGTCAACAACCGTAATCATGGTCAAATGATTGCAGCCTGCAGCTCAACTTTCTCGCTTTGACCATGACTAAAAATCAAAATCAGCCCTCGCTCCAACAGAATGCACAAGTATTCTCGTGTGATAATTGTTATCAGACTGGTCACATCAGTGACCATTGTCAATACACTCCTACCCCCGGCTTTCAAGCCAATGCTGCCCAACAAACGAGGCAAGATGATTTCGTGAAATCGCTATACTGTGGGCTTAGAGGTCACATTTACGCAACATGCCCCTTGAATGGTGGACATGAGAGAAACAATTCTTCTGGCCAGAACACCAGAGATTTTCGAACCAGAATAACTCTCAAGGTCAAAACTACAACCAGAATAGAAATTATGGTTATGACCAAAACCGCGCTCAAAACTCGGGACAGAATACCTCTCGCAATGCCTACTACCAGAACCCCAACTCGAGTCAAAGTTCAAATTCTCAACCAAAAGCTAATCAAAACTCGCAGCAAAACCGCCCTAATCAGGACTCCTCCACTTATGGTACTGCCCCTACGAGGGCAGAGTATGAAGAGCAGCAGAGGACGATGAAGAACTTAGAAAGACAAGTTAGGCAAATGTTGAACAATTAGCCGCTGGACCCCAAGGTCGACTACCGAGTTTTACCTAAAAGAATCCTAAAAGTGGGCATGCATTGGCCCAAGCCGAGGCAAGAACAAACCACTGTCCGAGCTCGCACCCATTACTTCCTATGGACAAGAGAGTCCAATGCTATGAATTTGAGGTCCGGTACACAATTGCAACAACCTAGTTATAGATGGAACTGTGGAAGCGAGTAAACCCTCCTACCCTTGATTCGGTAGTAGGAGGGAAGATCTTGATCCACGACTTGGATGAGTGAAAGATGAAAATGAGATCGAGGCTGGAGAAGGATCTCGGGTGAGTGAGAACCGAATTAATGAACCTGAGAGAGTCACTCAGGCAGAGGATCCCCTGACGGGTAAAAAGACTGAAAAAGTGTTAAGGTGGAAGGATCTTGAAGACAAAGCTGTACGAGCTTCCTCCACCAAGAAAGTATTCTCCGAACACGAACTGAATAAGCTCCCGTTCCCACCAAGGAAGCACAACATCCCCTTATCTGAAGACAAGAAGTATGACAAAGTACTCAACCTATTAAGGAACACCCAAGTAAATTTGCCTTTATCCGAGGTATTGGTTGAAATGCCTAAGTACACCAAGTTTGTGAAGGATGTTGTTTCTTCAAAGAAGAAGTTGGGGCGAAATGGAGAAAAGATTGGGAGAGGAATGCTCCGCTATCATTGACGGAGAAATTCCTAAAAAGCGCAAATGATCCCGGAAAATTTGTCTTAACTCGAAAATCAAGGAATTAAGCTTCCCAAATTCTCTGTGTGATTTAGGAGCATCCATTAGTTTGATGTCTCTATCTGTCATGCAAGAGAGGCGCACCTTGACCATCTATTGGAACCTACATCCATAAGCATCCAACTTGCGGATAGATCTTTCAAGAGAGCCAACGGAGTGCTTGAGACCTTACGGTCCAAGTAGACAAATTTACATTTCTGTTGATTGGTATGTCTTAGACACTAAAGAAGAAGATACCCCCCTCCTCCTAGGGCGACCCCCTTCCTATCTATCTGCTAGAGCCACTATAGATTGCGATGCGAGATTTGTCACCCACGTGTTGGAGATGAGGAAATACGCTACAAAGTGTAGTTAAAGCCCTTAGATCACCTTCGAAAACCCCTCCGGCTTTGTGCTTGAAACGTTAGATGATTTCACAGACTACACCCTAGACGCAGGCTAGAGGCCGCCTATGGAGAAGACTTCTTTGAAGAGGACTCAGTGCTCTCTGAAAGAACTCTTTCTCCTCGAAGAAGTCGACTTGCTTGAGGCAAGAGTTTTGACCCTATCACCAAGGAGGATCTAAAAGCAGGAGAATCCAAGACCGACTTAGAGGAACCGCCTGAGGACCTTGTTCTCAAACCGCTACCTCGGCATTTGAAGTATATCTTCTTGAGAGAAGGTGAGCGCTTACCTCTCGATTATCTCATCTAAACTATCGGCGGAAGAAGAGGTTTGAATTAACCGAAGTTCTAAAGAAAAAATGCGAGAGCTTTCGGTTGGCAGATAGGAGATATAAGAGGAATCTCACCTGACATATGTATGCATAAAATAAGAACTGAAGAAGGTGCGAAGCGTATAAGACAACCACGAGAGACGTTTAAACCCACACATGCAGGAAGTGGTGAAGAAAGAGATCATTAAGCTATTAGATATGGGGATTATTTATGCGATAGGCGACAATGATTGGGTCTCCCCACTCAAGTTGTACCAAAAAAGGAGGCATTACAATCGAAAAGAATGACAAAGGTGAAGAGGTAGTTTGTTAGATTAGTCACTGGCATGAGTCCAGATAGACTATAGGAAGCTAAACGAGGTAACTTTAAAAGACCATTTCCCACTCCCGTTTATAGACCAAATGTTGGAACGTTTGGGGGGCATGAATTCTATTGTTTTCTAGACGGTTACTCAGTTACTTCCAAATCCCTATTGACCCCGAAGATCAAGAGAAAACAACCTTCACCGCCTCTATGGTACTTTCGCTTTAGGCGAATGCCCTTTGGACTTTGTAATGCACTGGCCACATTTCAAAGATGTATGTTTGGCTATCTTTGATGGGCTTGTAGAGAAGTGCATGGAGGTGTTCATGGGCGACTTCTCGGTATTTGGCACATCATTTATGGACTATCTTAAAAATCTAGATGAAATCATCTGCAGAGGTGTGTAGAGAAGAATTTGATTCTCAATCTGGGAAAAGTGCCATCGATGGTAACCGAAGGAATTGTTTTAGGTCACAAGATCTCCGCTAAAGGCATAGAGGTTGATAAAGCTAAGGTAGAGACTATTGAAAAGATGAATTACCCCAGAACACGAAGGAAGTAAGAAGCTTCCTTGGTCATGTGGGTTTCTCTGAGAGATTCATAAAAGATTTTTCAAAAATATCGAAACCTTTATCAACTTTCTTGAAGGATGACGTCACCTTCAATTTCGATAATGATTGTCAAGTTGCCTTCAAAGAGCTTAAGCGGCGTTTGACCTCTGCCCTATCACGATCTCTCCGGATTGGAACATACCATTCGAATCGATGTGTGATGCCTCCAATTCACTGCTGGAGTCTTTGTATTAGGGACAGAGGGTTAATGGTAAATTCCAACCTATCTCGTGACGCGAGTCACACCTTGAATCCAGCCCAAGCAAATTACACCACTACGGAAAAGGAGGCTGTTAGCGGTTGTGTTTTCCATGGATAAGTTCCATGACTATTTGCTTGGTGCCAAGGTAATTGTATGGGTGATCATGCAAAGATTGCGTTACTTAATGAACAAGAAGGATGCTAAACCAAGACTGCTGAGGTGGATTCTTACACTACAAGAATTCGATGTTCACATCAAGGACATAAGGGGTAGTGAGAACACCGTAGCGGACCATATTTCGAGAGTACTACCCATGAGGCGAGGAAGATCCTTTGGACATTGATCTTTATTATCCCTTCGAGAGCGTCATGAATATGGATGTCCATAACCCCGACCCCCCTTGGTATGCTTCGATTGTCAATTACCTTCATTCTAGCTATTTGAATCCCGAATTTTCCTATCAGGAGAGGAAGAAGTTCTTCTCTGATTTGAAGTACTACGTCTGGGAAGAACCATATCTATTCAAGATCTCGCAAGGATGGGTTACTCCGCCCGTGTGTGTACGAATGTGAGCAACGGGATATTATTGAGCAATGTCATAGTGGCCCCACTGGCGGTCATTTTAATGCATGGAAGACCGTTGCCAAAATTTTTCAATGCGGTTTCTACTGGCCCAGGATTTTTAAAGATACGGAAGCCTTCTGCAAAGGCTGTGATAGATGCCAGAGAACCGGTACTTTGACCAGCGATATGATATGCCACTTCAACCCATATTGGAATGCGAAGTGTTTGACGTGTGGGGCATAGACTTTATGGGACCATTTCCATCTTCATGCGGAAATAAATACATTCTGGTCTGTGTAGACTATGTCTCTAAATGGGTAGAGGCTGTCGCAACTCCACTGAATGATCACAAAACAGTCATGAAATTTCGAAGAAAAACATTTTTACGAGGTTTGGTCGCCTAGAGCCACGATCGCGATGAAGGTTCACACTTCATTAATAAACCCCTGGAATGACTGCGCTAGCTAAGTATGGTGTTAAGCATAAAAGTGGCACACCATATCACCCTATGACCGAGTGGGCAAGTTGCGCGTAATGTCGAGCATCAAGAAAATCCTCGAGAAAGCGATCAACTCGCATCGTAAAGATTGAGAGTGCAAATGGATGATGTCTTGTGGGCTTACGGACCGCTTACAAAACCCCATGGGTACATCACCATACCAAATGGTTTATGGAAAGCCCTGTCATTTGCCGGTGGAGTTAGAGCATAGAGCTTATTGGGCAATTAAGTTCCTAAACTTCGACTCCCAAGCTTGCGGAGAACGTAGGCTCAGCAGATACATGAATTAGGCGAGTTCGGCTCCAAGCTTATGAGAATTCACGGATCGGCAAGGAAATGATGAAATTACTTCATGATAAAAAGATAAAGAAAAGGGAGTTTCATGCAGCGTAATTGGTATTGTTATACAATTCAGTGCATCTTTTCCCGGAAAGCTCGGGGCGCGCGTTAGTGGTCCATTTGAGGTCCCGTCTGTCTTTCCTAGCGGCGTTTGGAACTTAAGGGATTGGTGATCAGCCTTTCAAGGTCAATGGTCAACGATGCAAACACTACATTGGCCAACCGAAGGAATCACCCGAGGTAGTTAAATTCATTGATTTGTTAAGTTGTATCGCTTCAGGAGTCGATGACTGTGATGAGTTCTCCCCAGACCTATTCTCTGATGATAGTACTGAATCACCAGCTGAAGCTTTTGCCGGAAGCTGGGACATGGAACAATACTGGAAGGAAATGGATTTGAAGAAGCATAAAGTACGGAAGAGATCTCCAGTCAGACAGAAGATCAGGCAGGCCTGGGAAAAATGGTTGGGACGAATCCCGAGTCTGCGCTGTTTTTGTAGACCTAATTTTGTTAAGAATGCTGTTGCTGAGATGACCGGCAGGAAGCCAAAGTGGCCCGACCCGGGTTAGACCTGAATTGAATGTCGAGCTAACGACATAAACCAAAAGCGCCACTAGGAGGCATCCTAGATATCAAATCTCGTTTTAGTTTTTCTTAGTTCTTTTTGCTTTCGTATGTTATTTTAGTTAGTTTTACTAAGCTTTTATGTGTCTATCTCATCGGTTTTGCTTTACGGTTATGGATCTTCACGGAGTTCGCCCTGAGGAGTTTCCACTCATTAGTCGGATCCCGCCGATCTGATAGATGATGGACCAGGAGGCACTATAATTCTTCATGTAGATTTTGATATTAGTACTCAGGTTAAGACCATCACATACGTTATCATTGTTCCACCTTGTTCGGGAGGCAGCGATTTCACGACTGAGGAGTTGCAGGAGGCAATAAGGCGTCCGTACAAGATACTTAATGATTCTATCTTGTGGATTTGGCATGGTGTGCTGGGGTTGAGCATTTCGGAGGTCTTGAGGTAGTTTGGTGAGGATTGGTGTTTGCGAGGATGAGTTCGATTTTCCTCCGGCTATCGACATGCTTCGACGTCTCATTCGCGTAGTGGTCGGGACGAGATCTACGTGACATCGATGACCTCTTAGTTAGTTTTACCTCCGTCGAGCCCCGACGTAAAATGAAAGCGCTAGCGGGGGAGGCAACCCACTTTGTTACTTATCTATTTTTGTTTTGATGGTACTTTGTTAATTTGCGTTGTATTTTTAAAATCTTAATTAGGTTAATAAGAAGATGCACTTTTGAATTTAAGTTGTATAGAATTGTATGATTTTCGCATTTAAGCCTCACTTTGGGCGCCCGTCCATAAGTATGAACGCCCGTCCAAAGATGACTAATTTTAAGACGAGCGTTCATCGGGCACGGGCGTTCGTCCGTTAATCTCCCTCCAATCTGTATGTGATTCAAAATCTCAGACGGCGTCTACTAAAGCGACGCCCGCCCGTCGATTCATCTAATTTCCCAGTGGGCGCCCGTCACTGAGTTGACGAGCGTCCATACTACTGTCTATATATACCCCTCCTTCGAATGAACTTTCACTTTTGAGAATTTTCAAAAGCAAAAGCGGTTGCTCTCCTCCTTTTGCCCTAAATTCAAGAATTCTTGACCAAATCGAGCGATTCAAAGTGCTACAGGCCGCTTTTCACCCCTCTCTTTGATTCTCACCACCGAATCCTCCAACGCGACGATATTATTGGCGAATCGGACCCATTGCGATCCGACTCTTGAGAGAAAAAATTTCGATTTTGGACGATATTTTTGCGTTGTTTGGACCGATTTTCACCTCAATCAACATCTACTCATCCTACTTGGTAAGTTCTAACAACTTTTCGGGTTTAATTCACGTTTTTGGCAAGTTCGATCTTTAGGTCGGCTCGCTCACTTGAATACCATCTTAACTCGCTCTTTTTCTCTTTTTTTTTTTTTTTTTCCTTTTGATGCATTATGGTGGTATGGTGTGTGATGGATGATGAATGGGTTGTTGGGTGATGATTGTGGTTGGTTGGTTTGAAATCCCGCTTTGGATGATAAGCGGGTAACCTTGTTCTTTGTGAATCGTTTGGTTTAGACATTTAGGTTAATATGGTGAAGAAAGCGATCATTAAGCAGAGGCCTGGTAAAGAGAAGGTTGTCGAATCGGGCAAGCGTAAGCGTTTGGATGATGACCCTTCTAATTTAGACCCTAACCGAGGTGTGAGTATTCGGGAGCAACCCCTCGAGCCACCCAAACTAGGACAACCTTAAGAGATGAATCCACCTCGGACTCGAGACGGACGATGATACTCCTTTAGTCACGGAGGCCTAGGGTCCATCGGGGAAGCACCTTCTAGAGCCGAGCTACGGAGGAAACGCCCGTGCACGAAGAGATCGAACCTAGGCGAGAAAATCCTAGAAAGAGAGTGAGGCCGGCAAAGGTGCTATACCCTTGCCTCGTAGATTTGTCAATCCAAAAGCACACGAGGTCTACACAAAACACTACTTTGCAAGAAATATGTTGATCGAAAAGGCGGTGTTGGAGACAAATGTGGATCCTCTTTTGTGCAAGCTGTTGAAGGATAAGCAATGGACGCTTTGATGAAAATCCCGGCGACTCCGGTTAATGATTCTTTGGTTAGAGAATTTTATGCCAACTTTTCGAAACCAACTTGGATACGGGTGTGGTGATGGTGAGGGTGTCAAGGTTCCGTTACGCCCCAAGTCATTAATGCAAAATATGGTTTGGCGGCTTTGAGGATTGGATTATAAAGACGAGATTAAGCGAGGCGAGGATCGGGATGCGGGACAAGACCCGTTGGAGGAGTTGAGGTTGACGGTTTGCCCGATGTTGCATGGACACTTAGGCCGGCGGCGATCGCAAGGAGATTGTTACTACGGCGTGGTGCGAAGATTGGAGAGTTTATCTGCCGTTTCATCCGAGTCGTTCTTGCCGAAGAATAATTTGACACACTTTCACATGGCGACCTTGGGATGATGTATGCTTTGGTTTTCAAGTTAAATGTGGATGTTGGCGAGCAATTTATGATGAGTTGGTGTTGATCAAAAGAATTACAAGCGCAGATTTGATTGTACCCCATTTGATTCATCGATATGCGGCGATGCCGGAGTGCGGAGTATAGGCGGGATCACAAGCCTAAGAACCCGAGAGGTATTCGAGAGAGAAAGCTCCGTCTCACGGGTGAGTGCGAGGCCGTTCCGTTCATCGAGCCTGGTTCCACTTCGGCACCACCTCGAGCCTCCGTTCTTTCTCGGATTATCTTCTTCCGAGATTACTCGCACGCAGTATGGCTCATAGTTTGAGGGCGATGTTGAGTGACATCCGGGATGGCCAAGATAATATTTTGTCGGTTTTAGAGTGTATCGTTGATGGGCGGCAACGAGAGATCGGCGGGTATTCGGTGCGATAATATGGATTATGTCTACTCGAAAGCGAGATAGAGCGGGTGATAGCCGAGGTGGTCAAGATGGAGGAGAAGCCGAGTCGTCTGCGATGATGAGGAGGATGAGCCTCCGTGAGAGACCACGCATCGCATCTACTACGCCGCTGAGCCTACCTGCATAAACATCTACGGTGGTGTCCCTTCCACGGATCCTTCTCCGGTTGATGCTCCGCTCACTGAGTGATGTTGGGATTTTTATGCATTCTCTGTTTGATGTATTTCTTTCTTTTCTCCGACTTGATTTGGTTGTACGATGACTATTTCTACTTTCCTTTTGGATGCTTCTATGATTTTTGCACTTTCTATTTTTCTCGCTCATCGTTGACTATCGTAGGGTGTGTTTTAGTAAATAATGTAAGTTTATCTAGCACCACGTCCTTGGATTGCGATTTCATTGGTATTATGATCATTTTGGATTGACACTTGTTGTTCTATCTCTTGCATTCATTCTTTTCACATTATTCCGTTATTGTACCCGTTCTCCCGAGATGTTTCCATGTTTTTCCAAGTTGGGCAGAGTCTATTTTAGCAGTTTGTCCGGGCTACATTGTGTTACTACCTAGGCTCCGTCTGCTGATTCGTGTCTTTTGCAATCCGCTAAGTGTTCTTTTTTTTTAGTTACGCACAACATGAGGGCATGTTGAACTTTTAAGTGTGGGGAGGGCTTAGTCGGTATGTATCTATACATTTGCTTACATGATATTATTTCTATGCTAAAATGAGCTAAATTTTCAAAATTTTGTTTTGTCCCGAGTAGGCAATACACGTTTTTGTTCGATTTGTTATAGTCATTGATCTTTGTATACCATATTTTTAGTGAATTAGTTGTTTCACCAAAATTTATTTTTCACGAGCCATAGTGAATGATGAGCTACGTTATAAAGTTATACCCCGTTTTGGATTAGTAGTTTTTGATTTTCTTATAAGTCATGTGCTTAGTGCTACGTATATATCGTGCGAATTATGATAGTTTGTATTTAGTTCAAGTATGAGATCATTGTGAATATCTAGACGTTTGAATGTGATAAGTAACACGTAGCTATTGTCAAAGTGAAAAAGTTGAATTAATAAGTTAAATGGGTGTGTCGGAAGCTAGTCGATGATTTGAGTGCGGTAGGGTTTACCACGTAAGTCCTATTCCACTATGATGACTAAAAGCTCACGACAGTTAGGAAAAGCGGCCTTATAATTGGAGTAAGGTAGGGTATTATCTCGAAATGTCCTATTCTACTATGAGGGCAATAGCTTCTTCTAATGTGTGTTTAGAGTGAAATAGTTAAATCAACTAGAGAATTGGTATGGAATGGATATAAGGCTTAGTTATCGTCTATCTTATCCCCGAAGAGAAAGCGATAGATATGATGTAGGGATTATCCTCTGAGTATTTTGAAAGGCCCTAGATTCATTCGATCATATTTTCCGGGATATGTCACGTTTGTAGGGTGCATCTTATGAGTGTCATTTATTGCTATTCTACGAGGGGTATTAGCTAGTTTTGCTTTGAGTTCCTCAAGTTTGGATTTAGTGGAAGTTTGTTATGGTGTGCACACACTCACGTGGGTGAACATCTAATTTATTGACTATGTGGTATATGTGTTGAGATGTCTATATTCTTTCCGAGCCTTTATCTTGTTTTGTTTTGCTCGGGGCGAGCAAAAGCTAAGTGTGGGGAGTTGTAAAGGGTGAATTTACGTGCTTTATAACGTTATATTTGATAAGGTTTTCCCGACATTCGTATTAATCGCATGGAAATCACGTGTTTAAATGGAATATTGGGCAAATGGCGTTGCTAAGGAGTTAATCGCAAAGTTGATGGATTTGTATGTTTTAATTATGATTTTTATGATTATTAGAATTGTGTTACGCTTTGCGGTGTTTGATGTGATGTAGATACATGTTGGAGGCTAAAAGATGATCAAAAGTTGATAAAGTTCGAGCTAATTGATGACGAAGAGATAAAGATGGAAAGATTGAAGATAAGGTTGGAGAAACCCAAATTCTATCTGGTGAGCGGCGTAGGCGGCGTCGAGTGGGCGGCGTTTAAAGCATTGAGCAGCGTCGAGGAGTAGATTTGACATTCGGCAAGTTTGGACTTGATTTGGGCGTTAGGCGGACGAACGTTTGAAAGCTTCAGCCCGATTCGAAGTTCATTATAAGCAGGCAGCGTTCGGAAGAATGGGCGGGCGTCCGACCGCCGATCAAGCACAACCGACTTAGTTTTGACCTAGCCGTCTTAGTTCATCTATATATAGCGACTTGTATCAAACCCTAAAATGATCATCACACAACCTATAGTCGATTTTCATAAATAAAGCAAAGCAGCGACTTGTCTTTTCTTTTGGTTTTGAATACAATCAAAAGCGATCTTTTGATTTCAAAGTTAATATGAGTAGCTAAACTCTTGGGTTGAATGAGCGGGTGAAGCAATTCAAGAGGCGTTAGTTTTCTTATTTTCTGCGGTTTATTTCGACAAAGGTTAGATTTATATTGCGTTTATTTCGTGCTTGACATCGATAGATAAAGCTTGTGATATTCGTTTAACGATAGTTGAATGATACAGATCACCGCAATAATAATCAGTTAATTAATTTGTCGAGAAGCGAAAGTTATCGAATTGTTAATCTAAATAATAGGTTGAAAGAATTTATGCCTATCATGCTTGAAGAATCAATCTTTGATAAAAGTTGATAAACAAATTATCTAAGATATTAGTAATTTGCGTTTAGTATAAGTTAATTTTGACCTTGGTTGATTTGCATGCGTAGGAAATTAGGAGCACTGTGCGATTATCTTGAATTGTGGATCTTTGTTAAATGCCTTTTTCTCCCCATTATTTGATAAACTTGAAATCATTAGTTACGTGATACTCTTAGCCTAAACTTAAAAGCGCATTAAACCTCACGTTCCTCGTGGGATCGACCAGCATAACCGCTTTACTACAAGCTTTGCACTTGGGGCGACTAACGGATTTTTATTACTTGTCTTTTGTTTCGTTTACAAAAATCCATCACAAGTTTTTGGCGCCGTTGCCGGGAACTTGGCGCGGTTTTATGTGTTTTTAGCATAAGATTTAGGTAGATCGATCATTTCTTTGTTTTAGTTAGGGTTTAAGGTTCTCCTTAGTAGCCTTTTGATTTACGCAATTTTCTGCGTCATTCTTGTTCTTCGGTACCAGGCGGCGTCACGGATCTTGGGCGCCCGTCCCTTTGGAAATTTTCGATCCGATTTTATTTTTATTCACTCAAGCAGCGTCCGTAATATTTGGGCGCCCGTTCGAGTATTATCTTGCTGCTAGAGCGAGCGGCGTTTGTGTCACTAAGCGCCCGTCGATCCTAGTCCACCAAGGCGCTTCGTCCATAATCTTGGGCGCCCGTCCGTCTTCACGATTCCTTTCTTTTATTTCTCTGTCTCTCCTTAGTTTGACTCCGTTGTATGCAAACACGAAGTAAACAAGGCGATTATTTTGAGCTGAGCTCGAGCGAGGCGTAGTTCGAGTGAACCGTAAGCGAAAAGTCCCGAACCCGTTCCAATTTCGAAGAGGAAATCGAAGAGACCAGTGAAAACTCTTACGAAGAAAATTTCTTATCTAACCTCTTCTTTGAGGAAGAATTTATTGCCTCGATGGCTCAGGCCAACCGTACCACTGCGGACTATGCCACTCCTGGTGATGTTAATATTCGTTCATTTGTAGTTATCCCTACCCGTCTGACTCCGTTTGAGATAAGGCCAGCCACTTATCCGGATGGTGCAACATGCATCAACTTTCTATGGGTATCAATCGAGAACCCTATCGCATCTTTATGTATTTACGGGTATATGCGATACTACTCGCATTAAGGATGTCGACCAAGACATCATTAAGCTAAAACTATTTCCATTCTCACTCCGTGGAGAAGCAATGGAATGGTTTAAATCTCTCCATACGAATCTATCCAAACTTGGGCCCGGCTTGAAAGTCAATTTTAGCCCAATATTTCCCCCGTCTAAGGCGGCTCAATGTCTTAACGAGATCTCAAATTTTCATCAAGCTGAGTGATGAATCTTTCTTTGAAGCATGGAAGCGCTTCAAAATTTTGTTGAATAAGTGCCCCCATCATGGAATGGATTTGCGAGAGGAAGGTCCATACTTTCTTGATGGTCTAAATGAGTCCACTAAAGGGATGGTCAACTCATAAATGCGGAGAGTCTTCTTGAAAAACCCCACAGCAAGGGTGGGAGTTATTTGAAGATATAGCTAGGTACAACTATGCACTACGTATCAATCGCCAACACTCCCTTTGCACCAAAAATTGAAGAAGTCAACAACGAGAATCATGGTCAAATGATTGCGACCTGCGAGCTCAACTTTCTGCTTTGACCATGACTAAAAATCAAAATCAGCCCTCGCTCCAGCAGAATGCACAAGTATTCTCGTGTGATAATTGTTATCAGACTGGTCACATCAGTGACCATTGTCAATACACTCCTACCCCCGGCTTTCAAGCCAATCTTTGCCCAACAAGCGAGGCGGTATGATTACGTATTGCTATACTGTGGGCTTAGAGGTCACATTTACGCAACATGCCCCTTGAATGGTGGACATGAGAGAAACAATTCTTACGGCCGGCAACACGAGAGATTTTCGAACCAGAATAACTCTCAAGGTCAAAACTACAACGAATAGAAATTATGGTTATGACCAAAACCGCGCTCAAAACTCGGGACATGAATACCTCTCGCAATGCCTACTGCGAACCCCAACTCGAGTCAAAGTTCAAATTCTCAACCAAAAGCTAATCAAAACTCGCATGACAAAACCGCCTAATCGGGACTCCTCCACTTATGGTGCGCCCTACGAGGCGAGTATGAAAAGCGGCGAGAGGGCGATGAAGAACTTAGAAAGGCAGTTAGGGCAAAACATTTGAACAATTAGCCGCGGACCCAAGGTCGACTACGAGTTTTACCGAAAAGAATCCTAAAAGTGGGCATGCGGCCCAAGTGAGAGCAGAACAAACCAGCATTTCGAGCTCGCACCCATTACTTCCTATGGACAAGAGAGTCAATGCTATGAATTTGAGGTCCGGTACACAATTGCAACAACCTAGTTATAAGCGAGAACCGAGGAAGCGAGTAAACCCTCCTACCCTTGATTCGGTAGGAGGGAAGGTCATGATCCACGACTTGGATGAGTGAAAGATGAAAATGAGATCGAGGTGGAGAAGGATCTCGGGTGAGTGAGAACCGAATTAATGAACTGAGAGAGTCACTCAGCGAGAGGATCTGACGGGTAAAAGGCGAAAAAGTGTTAAGGTGGAAGGATCTTGAAGACAAAGGCATCTGAGCTTCCTCCACCAAGAAAGTATTCTCGAACCACCAGTGAATAAGCTCCCGTTCCCACCAAGGAAGCACAACATCCCCTTATCGAAGACAAAAGTATGACAAAGTACTCAACCTATTAAGGAACACCCAAGTAAATTTGCCTTTATCCGAGGTATTGGTTGAAATGCCTAAGTACACCAAGTTTGTGAAGGATGTTGTTTCTTCAAAGAAGAAGTTAGGCGAAATGGAGAAAAGATTGGGAGAGGAATGCTCGCTATCATTGACGGAGAAATTCCTAAAAAGCGCGGCGATCCGGAAAATTTGTCTTAACTCTCGAAAATCAAGGAATTAAGCTTCCCAAATTCTCTGTGTGATTTAGGAGCATCCATTAGTTTGATGTCTCTATCATGCAGAGAGCGCACCTTGACCATCTATTGGAACCTACATCCATAAGCATCCAACTTGCGGATAGATCTTTCAAGAGAGCCAGCGGAGTGCTTGAGACATACGGTCCAAGTAGACAAATTTACATTTCTGTTGATTGGTATGTCTTAGACACTAAAGAAGAAGATACCCCCTCCTCCTAGGGCGACCTTCCTATCTACTTGCTAGAGCCACTATATGATTGCGATGCGAGGATTTGTCACCTACGTGTTGGAGATGAGGAAATGCGCTACTGGTGTAGTTAAAGCCCTTAGATCACCTTAAAACCCCTACGGCTTTGTGCTTGAAGCGTTAGATGATTTCTGAGACTACACCCTAGGCAGGCTAGAGGCCGCCTATGGAAGACCTTCTTTGAAGAGGACTCGGTGCTCTCTGAAAGAACTCTTTCTCCCTCGAAGAAGTCGACTTGCTTGAGGCAAGAGTTTTTGACCCTATCACCAAGGAGGATCTAAAGCAGGAGAATCAAGACCCGACTTAGAGGAACCGCTGAGGACCTTGTTCTCAAACCGCTACCTCGGCATTTGAAGTATATCTTCTTGAGAGAAGGTGGCGCTTACCTCGATTATCTCATCTAAACTATCAGCGGAAGAAGAAATTTGAATTAACCGAAGTTCTAAAGAAAAATCGAGAGCTTTCGGTTGGCGGATAGGAGATATAAGAGGAATCTCACGACATATGTATGCATAAAATAAGGCGAAGAAGGTGCGAAGCGTATAAGACAACCACAGAGGCGTTTAAACCCACACATGCGAGGAAGTGGTGAAGAAAGAGATCATTAAGCTATTAGATATGGGGATTATTTATCGATGGTGGCAGCGATTGGGTCTCCCCACTCAAGTTGTACCAAAAAAGGAGGCATTACAATCGAAAAAGAATGACAAAGGTGAAGAGGTAGGTTGTTAGATTAGTCACTTTGAGTGCAGTGCAGTATAGACTATAGGAAGCTAAGCGAGGTAACTTTAAAAGACCATTTCCCACTCCCGTTTATAGACCAAATGTTGGAGCGTTTGGCGGGGCATGAATTCTATTGTTTTCTAGGCGGTTACTCAGGTTACTTCCAAATCCTATTGACCCGAAGATCAAGAGAAAACAACCTTCACTCGCTTTTATGGTACTTTCGCCTATGGCGAATGCCACTGGACTTTGTAATGCACGACCACATTTCAAAGATGTATCTTTGGCTATCTTTGATGGGCTTGTAGAGAAGTGCATGGAGGTGTTCATGGGCGACTTCTCGGTATTTGGCACATCATTTATGGGTTGTCTTAAAAATCTAGATGAAATCTTGCTGAGAGGTGTGTAGAGAAGAATTTGATTCTCAAGCTGGGAAAAGTGCCATCGATGGTAACCGAAGGAATTGTTTTAGGTCACAAGATCTCCGCTAAAGGCATAGAGGTTGATAAAGCTAAGGTAGAGACTATTGAAAGATGAATTACCCCAGGAACACGAAGGAAGTAAGAAGCTTCCTTGGTCATGTGGGTTTTCTGAGAGATTCATAAAAGATTTTTCAAAAATATCGAAACCTTTATCAACTTTCTTGAAGGATAGCGTCACCTTCAATTTCGATAATGGTTGTCAAGTTGCCTTCAAAGAGCTTAAGCAGCGTTTGACCTCGCCCTATCACGATCTCTCAGTTGGAACATACCATTCGAGCGATGTGTGATGCCTCCAATTCTGCTGTGGGTCTTTGTATTAGGACAGAGAGGTTAATGGTAAATTCCAACCTATCTCGTGATGCGAGTCACACCTTGAATCAGCCCAAGCAAATTACACCACTACGGAAAAGGGCTGTTAGCGGTTGTGTTTTCCATGGATAAGTTCATGACTATTTGCTTGGTGCCAAGGTAATTGTATGGGTGATCATGCGGCATTGCGTTACTTAATGAACAAGAAGGATGCTAAACCAAGGCTCTTTGAGGTGGATTCTTACACTACAAGAATTCGATGTTCACATCAAGGACATAAGGGGTAGTGAGAACACCGTAGCGGACCATATTTCGAGAGTACTACCGATGGCGAGGAAGATCCTTTGGACATTGATCTTTATTATCCCTTCGAGGCGTCATGAATATGGATGTCCATAACCCCGACCCCCCTTGGTATGCTTGATTGTCAATTACCTTCATTCTAGCTATTTGAATCCCGAATTTTCCTATCGAGGAGAGGAAGAAGTTCTTCTACGATTTGAAGTACTACGTCTGGGAAGAACCATATCTATTCAAGATCTGCAAGGATGGGTTACTCCGCCCGGTGTGTACATGAATGTGAGCAACGGGATATTATTGAGCAATGTCATAGTGGCCCCGGCTGGCGGTCATTTTAATGCATGGAAGACCGTTGCCAAAATTTTTCAATGCGGTTTCTCTTGGCCCGGGATTTTTAAAGATACGGAAGCTTATACGCGCAAAGGTGTGATAGATGCGAGAGAACCGGTACTTTGACCAGCGATATGATATGCCACTTCAACCCATATTGGAATGCGAAGTGTTTGGCGTGTGGGGCATAGACTTTATGGGACCATTTCCATCTTCATGCGGAAATAAATACATTACAGTGCTGTGTAGACTATGTCTCTAAATGGGTAGAGGCTGTCATAACTCCATTGAATGATCACAAAGCAGATCATGAAATTTACGAAGAAAAACATTTTTACGAGGTTTGGTTGCCTAGAGCCACGATCGATGATGGTTCACACTTCATTAATAAACCCCTGGATGACTGCTAGCTAAGTATGGTGTTAAGCATAAAAGTGGCACACCATATCACCCTATGACCGAGTGGGCAAGTTGAGCGTAATGTCGAGCATCAAGAAAATCCTCGAGAAAAGCGATCAACTCGCATCGTAAAGATTGGAGTGCAAGCCGGATGATGTCTTGTGGGCTTACGGACCGCTTACAAAAACCCCATGGGTACATCACCATACCAAATGGTTTATGGAAGCCCTGTCATTTGCGGTGGAGTTAGAGCATAGAGCTTATTGGGCAATTAAGTTCCTAAACCGACTCCCAAGCTTGCGGAGAGCGTAGGCTCAGCGAGATACATGAATTAGGCGAGTTCGGCTCCAAGCTTATGAGAATTCACGGATCGGCAAGGAAAGGATGAAATTACTTCATGATAAAAGATAAAGAAAAGGAGTTTCATGCGGCGAGTGGTATTGTTATACAATTCGGTGCATCTTTTCCCGGGAAAGCTCGGGACGCGTTAGTGCGGTCCATTTGAGGTCTGTCTGTCTCTTTCTAGCGGCGTTTTGGAACTTAAGGGATTGGTGATCAGCCTTTCAAGGTCAATGGTCAACGATGCAAACACTACATTGGCCAACCGAAGGAATCACCGAGGTAGTTAAATTCATTGATTTGTTAAGTTGTATCGCTTGAGAGTCGATGGCTGCGATGAGTTCTCCCAGGACCTATTCTCTCGATGATAATCTTGAATCACCGGTGAAGCTTTTGCGGAAGTGGGACATGGAACAATCTAATTTGGAAGGAAATGGATTTGAAGAAGCATAAAGTGCGGAAGAGATCTCGGTCAGACGAGAAGATCAGCGGGCTGGGAAAAATGGTTGGGGCGAATCCAGTGTGCTGCTGCTTGTTTTGTAGACCTAATTTTGTTAAGAATCTTTATTCTTTGAGATGACCGGCGAGGAAGCCAAAGTGGCCCGACCGGGTTAGACTGAATTGAATGTCGAGCTAACGACATAAACCAAAAGCGCCACTAGGAGGCATCACAGATATCAAATCTCGTTTTAGTTTTCTTAGTTCTTTTTGCTTTCGTATGTTATTTTAGTTAGTTTTACTAAGCTTTTATGTGTCTATCATCGGTTTTGCTTTCTAGTTATGGATCTTCACGGAGTTCGCCTCGAGGAGTTTCCACTCATTAGTCGGATCCGGCGCGATCACGATAGATGATGGACCAGGAGGCACTATAATTCTTCATGTAGATTTTGATATTAGTACTCGAGTTAAGACCATCACATACGTTATCATTGTTCCACCTTGTTCGGGAGGGCGATTTCACATCGAGGAGTTGCGAGGAGGCAATAAGGCGTCCGTACAAGATACTTAATGATTCTATCTTTTGTGGATTTTGCTTTTGTCTTTGCTGGTGAGCATTCGAGAGAGTCTTGAGGTAGGTGGTGAGGATTGGTGTTTGCGAGGATGAGTTCGATTTTCCTCCGGCTATCGACATGCTTCGACGTCTCATTCGCGTAGTGGTGGGACGAGATCTATGAACCGAGTGACCTCTTAGTTAGTTTTACCTCCGTCGAGCCCGACGTAAAATGAAAGCTTATTTGGGTGGGAGGCAACCCCTTCATTACTTATCTATTTTTGTTTTGATGGTACTTTGTTAATTTGCGGTTGTATTTTTAAAATCTTAATTAGGTTAATAAGAAGATGCACTTTTGAATTTAAGTTGTATAGAATTGTATGATTTTCGCATTTAAGCCTCGCTGGGCGCCCGTCCATAAGTATGAACGCCCGTCGGCATGACTAATTTTAAGGCGAACGTTCACTTGGGCACGGGCGTTCGTCCGTTAATCTCTCCTCCAATCTGTATGTGATTCAAAATCTCAGACGGCGTCTACTAAAGCTGGGCGCCCGTCGGTTCATCTAATTTCCCAGTGGGCGCCCGTCCGGCTGAGTTGAGACAGCGTCCATACTGCTGTCTATATATACCCTCCGCCGAATGAACTTTCACTTTTCAGAATTTTCAAAAGCAAAAGCGGTTGCTCTCCTCCTTTTGCCCTAAATTCAAGAATTCTTGACCAAATCGAGCGATTCAAAGTGCTACAGGCCGCTTTTCACCCCTCTCTTTGATTCTCACCACCGAATCCTCCAACGCATACGATATTATTGGCGAATCGGACCCCATTGCGATCCGACTCTTGAGAGAAAAATTTTCGATTTTGGACGATATTTTTGCGTTGTTTGGACCGATTTTCACCTCAATCAACATCTACTCATCCTACTTGGTAAGTTTCTAACAACTTTTTCGGGTTTAATTCACGTTTTTGGCAAGTTCGATCTTTAGGTCGGCTCGCTCACTTGAATACCATCTTAACTCGTCTCTTTTTCTGTTTTTTTTTTTTTTTTTGTTTCCTTTTGATCTGTTATGGTGGTATGGTGTGTGATGGATGATGAATGGGTTGTTGGGTGATGATTGTGGTTCGGTTGGTTTGAAATCCGCTTTGGATGATAAGCGGGTAACCCTTGTTCTTTGTGAATCGTTTGGTTTAGACATTTAGGTTAATATGGTGAAGAAAGCGGTCATTAAGCGAGAGGCACTGGTAAAGAGAAGGTTGTCGAATCGGGCAAGCGTAAGCGTTTGGATGATGACCCTTCTAATTTAGACCCTAACCGAGGTGTGAGTATCGGGAGCAACCCCCTCGAGCCACCCAAACTAGGACAACCTTAAGAGATGAATCCACCTCGGACTCACGGGCGGACGATGATACTCCTTTAGTCACGGAGGCCTAGGGTCCATCGGGGAAGCACCTTCAGAGGTGAGGCTACGGAGGAAACGCCCGTGCACGAAGAGGCGAACCTAGGCGAGAAAATCCTAGAAAGAGAGTGAGGCCGGCGGTGTGCTATACCCTTGCCTCGTAGATTTGTCAATCCAAAAGCACACGAGGTCTACACAAAACACTACTTTGCAAGAAATATGTTGATCGAAAGGCGTGTTGGAGACAAATGTGGATCCCTCTTTTGTGCAATTTGTTGAAGGATAAGCAATGGGGCGCTTTGATGAAAATCCCGGCGACTCCGGTTAATGATTCTTTGGTTAGAGAATTTTATGCCAACTTTTGAGAAACCAACTTGGATACGGGTGTGGTGATGGTGAGGGTGTCAAGGTTCCGTTACGCCCCAAGTCATTAATGCAAAATATGGTTTGGCGGCTTTGAGGGATTGGATTATAAAGGCGAGATTAAGCAGAGGCGGGATGCGGGACAAGACCCGTTGGAGGAGTTGAGGTTGACGGTTTGCCCGATGTTGCATGGACACTTAGGCCGGCGGCGATCATAAGGAGATTGTTACTACGGCGTGGTGCGAAGATTGGAGAGTTTCTTGCCGTTTCATCAGAGTCGTTCTTGCCGAAGAATAATTTGACACACTTTCACATAAGCGACCTTGGGATGATGTATGCTTTGGTTTTCAAGTTAAATGTGGATGTTGGCGAGCAATTTATGATGAGTTGGTGTTCGATCAAAAGAATTACAAGCGCGATTTGATTGTACCCCATTTGATTCATCGGATATGCGGCGATGCCGGAGTGCGGAGTATAGGCGGGATCACAAGCCTAAGAACCGAGAGGTATTCAGAGAGAGAAAGCTCCGTCTACGGGTGAGTGCGAGGCCGTTCCGTTCATCGAGCCTGGTTCCACCGGCACCACCTCGAGCCTCCGTTCTTTACGGATTATCTTCTTCCGAGATTACTCGGCGCAGTATGGCTCATAGTTTGAGGCGATGTTGAGTGACATCCGGGATGGCCAAGATAATATTTTGTCGGTTTTAGAGTGTATCGTTGATGGGCGGCAACCGAGAGATCGGCGGGTATTCGAGTGCGATAATATGGATTATGTCTACTCCGGCGAGATAGGCGGGTGATAGCCGAGGTGGTCAAGATGGAGGAGAAGCCGAGTCGTCGATGATGAGGAGGATGAGCCTCCAGTAGACCCTGCTACTGCATCTACTACGCCGCCTGAGCCTACACAGACAGCATCTACAGCTGGTGTCCCTTCCACGGATCCTTCTCCGGTTGATGCTCCGCTTCCGCCTGAGTGATGTTGGGATTTTTATGCATTCTCTTTTTGATGTATTTCTTTCTTTTCTCCGACTTGATTTGGTTGTACGATGACTATTTCTACTTTCCTTTTGGATGCTTCTATGATTTTTGCACTTTCTATTTTTTCGCTCTCTGTTGACTATCGTAGGGTGTGTTTTAGTAAATAATGTAAGGTTTATCAGCACCACGTCCTTGGATTGCGATTTCATTGGTATTATGATCATTTTTGGATTGACACTTGTTGTTCTATCTCTTGCATTCATTCTTTTCACATTATTCCGTTATTGTACCCGTTCTCCCGAGATGTTTCCATGTTTTTCCAAGTTGGGCGAGTCTATTTTAGCGTTTGTCCGGGCTACATTGTGTTACTACCTAGGCTCCGTCTGCTGATTAGTGTCTTGTTTGCAATCCGCTAAGTGTTCTTTTATTTTTAGTTACGCACAACATGAGGGCATGTTGAACTTTTAAGTGTGGGGAGGGGCTTAGTCGGTATGTATCTATACATTTGCTTACATGATATTATTTCTATGCTAAAATGAGCTAAATTTTCAAAATTTTGTTTTGTCGAGTAGGCAATACACGTTTTTGTTCGATTTGTTATAGTCATTGATGTTTGTATACCATATTTTTAGTGAATTAGTTGTTTCACCAAAATTTATTTTTCACGAGCCATAGTGAATGATGAGCTACGTTATAAAGTTATACCCGTTTTGGATTAGTAGTTTTGATTTTCTTATAAGTCATGTGCTTAGTGCTACGTATATATCGTGCTAATTATGATAGTTTGTATTTAGTTCGAAGTATGAGATCATGTGAATATCTAGGCGTTTGAATGTGATAAGTAACACGTAGCTATTGTCAAAGTGAAAAGTTGAATTAATAAGTTAAATGGGTGTGTCGGAAGCTAGTCGATGATTTGAGTGCGGTAGGGTTTACCACGTAAGTCCTATTCCACTATGATGACTAAAAGCTCACGGCGGTTAGAAAAGCGGCCTTATGATTGGAGTAAGGTAGGGTATTATCTCGAAATGTCCTATTCTACTATGAGGCAATAGCTTCTTCTAATGTGTGTTTAGAGTGAAATAGTTAAATCAACTAGAGAATTGGTATGGAATGGATATAAGGCTTAGTTATCGTCTATCTTATCCCAGAGAGAAACCGATAGATATGATGTAGGGATTATCCTCACGAGTATTTTGAAAGGCCCTAGATTCATTCGATCATATTTTCCGGGATATGTCACGTTTGTAGGGTGCATCTTATGAGTGTCATTTATTGCTATTCTACGAGGGGTATTAGCTAGTTTTGCTTTGAGTTCCTCAAGTTTGGATTTAGTGGAAGTTTGTTATGGTTGTGCACACACTCACGTGGGTGAACATCTAATTTATTGACTATGTGGTATATGTGTTGAGATGTCTATATTCTTTCCGAGCCTTTATCTTGTTTTGTTTTGCTCAAGCGAGCAAAAGCTAAGTGTGGGGAGTTGTAAAGGGTGAATTTACGTGCTTTATAACGTTATATTTGATAAGGTTTTCCCCGACATTCGTATTAATCGCATGGAAATCACGTGTTTAAATGGAATATTGGGCAAATGACGTTGCTAAGGAGTTAATCGCAAAGTTGATGGATTTGTATGTTTTAATTATGATTTTTATGATTATTAGAATTGTGTTACGCTTTGCGGTGTTTGATGTGATGTAGATACATGTTGGAGGCTAAAAAGATGATCAAAAGTTGATAAAGTTCGAGCTAATTGATGACGAAGAGATAAAGATGGAAAGATTGAAGATAAGGTTGGAGAAACCCAAATTCTATCACAGCTAGACTGGCGTCCAGTGGACGAGCGTTTAAAGCATTGAACGAGCGTCCAGGAGTAGATTTGACATTCGGCAAGTTTGACGCTTGATTTGGGCGTTAGGCGGACGAGCGTTTGAGGAAAGCTTCAGCCCGATTCGAAGTTCATTATAGAAGCCAGGCAGCGTTGAGGAAGAATGGGCGGGCGTCCGACCGCCGCCCGAAGCACAACCGACTTAGTTTTGACCTAGCCGTCTTAGTTCATCTATATATAGCGACTTGTATCAAACCCTAAAATGATCATCACACAACCTATAGTCGATTTTCATAAATAAACAAAGCAGCGACTTGTCTTTTCTTTTGGTTTTGAATACAATCAAAAGCGATCTTTTGATTTCAAAGTTAATATGAGTAGCTAAACTCTTGGGTTTGAACGAACGGGTGAAGCAATTCAAGAGGCGTTAGTTTTCTTATTTTTCTGCGGTTTATTTCGACAAAGGTTAGATTTATATTGCGTTTATTTCGTGCTTGACATCGATAGATAAAGCTTGTGATATTCGTTTAACGATAGTTGAATGATACCAGATCACCGCAATAATAATCAGTTAATTAATTTGTCGAAAGCGAAAGTTATCGAATTGTTAATCTAAATAATAGGTTCGAAAGAATTTATGCCTATCATGCTTGAAGAATCAATCTTTGATAAAAGTTGATAAACAAATTATCTAAGATATTAGTAATTTGCGTTTAGTATAGGTTAATTTTGACCTTGGTTGATTTGCATGCGTAGGAAATTAGAGAGCGTGCGATTATCTTGAATTGTGGATCTTTGTTAAATGCCTTTTTCTCCCCATTATTTGATAAACTTGAAATCATTAGTTCTGTGATACTCTTAGCCTAAACTTAAAAACGCATTAAACCTCACGTTCCTCGTGGGATCGACCCGGCATAACCGCTTTACTACAAGCTTTGCACTTGGAGCGACTAACCGGATTTTTATTACTTGTCTTTTTGTTTCGTTTACAAAAATCCATCACAGAAATGAACACTAGAAAGATGTGAAAAGAATGTCCATGTACCTTAGGGTACAACTGATGTTGGTCTCATTTATGGAGGTGATACTCAAGGTTTGGTCACAGGGGATTGTGATGCTGATTATGCTGGTGACGTGGACAAAAAAAATCTATGACTGGTTATGTTTTCACATTGAGGAATTCAGTTGTCAGCTAGAAAGAAACTCTTTAGGCATCAATAGCTTTATCAAATACTGAGGCAAAATACATGGCTCTTATTGAAGCAACCAATAAGGCATATGGTTGAAGGGACTAGTCAGTGATTTGGGGCTACATAAGGATCAAGCTGAGATTTATTGTGACAGTTTGAGTGCAATTTGTCTAGATAAGGATCAGTTTCATTATGAGAGAACCAAACATATTGATGTGAGGTATTATTTTCTAAGAAATGGAAAGAGGGTTGTAGTGAAGAAGATCAGCACCAAAGAGAATCCTGCTGATATGTTCACTAAACCAGTTCAACAGAGCAAGTTTTAGTTGTGTATCGACTTGCTGAATATTCAAAGCTTCTGAAATCTGGATACTCAGTTGAGGGCAAGTCAGCTGAGTGGATTTTGTGGAGAATTTTTGTACAAGTACATCCTGGCATTGACGAATGCATCTGATACAAGTACATCAGTTTATGCAATGTGGTTTACTGTGAATGAAAGTCCAAGTCAAGGTGGAGATTTGTCAGCAAATTGACTTGATCTCTAATCTGGTGGAACTAAACTATTTTTCAGGTGAGAATGATAGTCAGCTGAGCAAGAGTGTTCCTGTCTGTGGAAGTCAGCTAGTGAAGTCAGCTGAGATCCTTCTGTGTCAGCAGACTGTTGAGTTTATGAATCTTCTTTGAGTTCGCAACTGAAATTTGCATGGTTACAAGTCTAGAAAGTCGAAGATCGCTTGAGTTTCATCTTGTGGATCAATTTGGAGTGGGTCCACATCTAGGTGAATTTATGAGAATTCCAAACCATGTCATAATGGCGGCTAGGGTTAGGATTTCAAGGCTATAAATACCCAATGATTGTAATCAATGTAGTGTGTGAAAAATTCATATATCTCTGTGCATAATAAATGTTCTTTTTTCTGTCCGTGGAGTAGTCGGCACAACGCCGGAAACCACGTTAAATCACTGCGTTCTTCTTATTTCCGTTATTTTTGTCATTGCCATTAATCTTTCATTGCTTCTGTGTTTAGTTTGTTCTTTCTTGTGCAACAAGTTCCTCGTATTTTTTGAATTGATATTAAATTAGAGACGTAAGCCGTTGTATCGTAGGAGATAATTTCTACAACCGTTAATATGTGATCGGGGCAATATTGTCTTAAGGATATAATGACTACCCTCGCGTTGATTTGAATTTCTTCTACTTGCATCTTTACGTTTCTGTTTGCATTTTTTCCGATCTGTTTTACTTTATTTTTGAGTTGCGCACTTGCATTATGGTCGATATTTATGTCTTTGCATTCTCTTTTCATTGAATAATAGGCAGTTAATTTGTTGTATTTCTTTATGTTAGTGGAATTGAAGTATGAAATTACTCTTGGGATATGTTATCGCATCTTTTTTAGATTATTCTTTTGTTGGTTCGGAGTAGTAGATATATCTGTAATAGTATATGTAATTTCAGGATTCTAGCCATACCGAGATGCGGCCTGGCCACCGCATTTGCGGCAGTGTAAGTTTCTAGGTTTTTGACATTGTTTAATCCGTTCATTTCTTAGTCTGGTCAGTAATTTACTGCATGTTCTACTTTCCGCTCATTCTGATGTGTTCAATTCTTTTTTATCTTCTACTCTTTGTATTATTCAACTATTTTTTATGGCTTACGTGTTTGATCATGGGATGTGCATATGCCAAACGGCTTATGACAATTTTAGCTTTGCATATGGCTTGAGTCGTCACATTATTGCTCTCTATATATGCATGAAAGTTCATCAAGCACATTGTGCTGATTCATTACTTGCTTTCTTCTCTTGCTCCGTTCCATATATACTAGCAACTAAATTTCAAGTGAACGAAGAAAAAAAAATCATAGAATAGTGATAGTTCTACAACAAAATAGTCATAACATATTCTTAGAGCATTGATTATATGTTGAGAGACCATTGATGACTTTGTTTGGTTTCGGGTTAGGTTGGGGTTGAATGGATTGAGGAGAGAGAAAGTAAAATAAAATAATGTGAAATAATGATTATAAAGTTGAATCTTGTATTGAAATTTGTGTAGATTAAGAAATGATTGGTGATAGAATTTTTAATGAAATAAAATGAAGTAAAATAATGATTATTAAAGTTGAAATTTTATATTGAAATTTGTGTACATGAAGAAATGATTGGTGGGAGAAATTTTAATGAAGTACTCCCTTCTTTCCAAAATAACTAAGGCAGTTGCCAAAAAGTTTTGTTCCAAAATAACTGAGGCAAAACATTTTTCAATACAAAATTTAATGCATTTTCCCTTTTTAACCCATCTTTTGATTTTTTTTTCCATACACTGTTTTAAATGCATCATCATTATTTACTCAATTTTCAATAAGGGTATTTTAGTCTTTATCTAATCAAAGTCAAAACAATTAATTACTTTATTAATCTGTGTGTTTTTGGCAACTTCCTCAGTTATTATGGAACGGAGGGAGTATTATATTGATAAAGTAATGGTTAAATGGTGTAGTGGGTGAATAAAGTGAATTTATTAATATTATTTTATTTGTTGATGGTAAAATGATTGGTGAGAGAAATTATAATAAAATAAGAGAATTAGTAAAATAATGGTAATAAGCTAGTGGAGTGAATAAAATATTGAGTTGAAGCCTGAACCCGAAACCAATCAAGGTCTATGGGTCCATCAGTGGCGGTCTGTAACGCCCACAGACTTCCGAGTCTGGTAGCGCTAAATGAGTCATAAATGGTCCGGTCAACTACTTAGACCGCCGTCATCGCTTGCTCTAAAAAGCCAACCTGAGTTGCGAAGACCTTTATGTCTCACACTTATTTGGTGGTGATGTGATTCCCCCACTTCCAATGTGGGATATCACATTCTCCCCCCCCCCCCCCCCTATAAGGAATTTGCGTCGTCGCCAGGACGGCCGAGACTTGTCCCTGTGGACTTGTCTCAATTCGACCCTACAAGAGGACTCTAGAGGTAGCCCGTGACACTCAGGTTCGTCTAGAGGTGGCATGTGGCACTTAGATCCGTCTGATAGTCGTCTCTGAATACCATTTTGTAACGCCCCCAGACCCCCGGGTCTGGTAGTGCTAAATGAGTCATGTATGGTCCGGTCAATTGCTTAGACTGCCGTCCTCGCTTGGTCTAAAAGGGCTAATCTGGGTTGACAAGACATTTATGTCTCACATTTATATGGTGGTGATGTGCTTCCTCCATTTCCAATATGGGATATCACACAGACCCGGAAAATTTTCTCAGTAGGAGCACCGGAGTAAAAATGATGATCCACTAGAGGCACCAATGGTATTTTTCATCAATTTCCTCAGTGGGAGCATTGGCTCCTCCCTTAATACATTGGGTCTGCCTTTGGGTCTCATAATGATCAATGGTGTAACTGTGTGCTGTGACATTTGTTGTAATTATTTGTCGTGGAACAAACATTTTCCAAAATCATATTAGGCCAGTTCATGAACATGTATATATAGCACTACAGACCTGGTGGCGATCTTGCGGCGATCACGAACAAGAAGTTGAGTCCCGGGATTAATATAGCCCACGAAGAAAGTAAAGAGAATATCTGCAGTAAAAAAGATACCCACAACGTTGTCTGTAATGAACAAAATTTTATCATTCTCCTTATGGGACCGTAGGAATGCAAGCTCAAAGGGGTTAGCCCACGCTGAATAGGCTACCAATATTATCATTATCGTCTCCCAACACCTGCAATAACATTAATTATATATTAAGGTTTCTTTAAAGATGTATCCATTGATTTTTTTTATTTTTTTTTCTGGATCCGCATGTTTTTCCCGAAGAGTTTAAAAATAAAATTAAAAAAAAAAAAAAGGAGAACTTGTCTTTCCGTCAGACAAACATATATATTGCACATGATTAATGTTTTTCTTGACATGTACAGTACATTGATTACCTATATCTTGAATCCATTGGAGAGATGATTCCTTTAGGCACGGCTGCTGGAATTTGGCTATAATCTGAAGTACCTAAAGACGGGAGAATGAACTTTGACATAAACCGTAGGTTGAGATCTTCCGGGTTACCATTGATATTTCTTGCTTCCATTTCGACATGTTTTGGCTTCTTATTTGTTAATTCACTTTCCTCTTCTTTCTCATTGTCTATCCTTTTCATGCTGGAGCTTGAAGTACAATGTTCATCAGGCGAAAACTTCAACTCCCAGAGAGTGGTCATGGAGGGAGGTCTTGGAAATGGGAATAATGATTTCAAGAATCTTGAAAAAGGAAATGTTTAAATTGGTGAGTTGTGGTGCAGATTAGACAAACAATGAATTGTTCATGATAAGGAAATAGGACTTTATGCATGTTTGTTTCTGAATATAAGGTCTACAAAAACGGGCTTCAGATCACATGTCTAAGCTGTGTGTCTAATTTCGGTGTTTAAAATAAAAACTACTTTGTTTCATGTGTATTTTGTTTTATATGAGTTAACAGATAAGGAAAAAAAAAGGCCTTCCAATTAGTCCTCGTATATATGAGTAATCTCATGCCTTTTGTCGTTGAGTCGCTAGCATTTTGTAGTCGATCTGTTTCCTTCACTGAAACGAAAGTAATTAAATAAGGTAGTCAATAAAGCTGGATCCGTCCAAGAGGCATGAAATCATACTAGATACATGGTGTTACAAAGAAGAGTTATGGTGCAGTAGTGATTAGAAAATTATACTGTTATAACGGATCGGTTAAAAAGTGATGGTGATTGTGAGTAAAGACCAAACAATTAACAAGTAATACAAAAACAAGAAGAACACATATTTAACGTGGTTTTCGGCAATTGACGACTATTCCACGGACAAACAAGAATTATTTTATTATCACATGAAAGTTACAATTTACATGCATTACAAATCATATTTATAGGCCTTGGGAATCCAACCCTAACCGCATTAAAAGTTAACCCATTAAATGACTAAAATACCCCAGAAGTAACATTCACCAAAACAGAAAACTATGCCAACACGTTCCCCAAGTAATGCGGAGAACCAACTCGGCAAACTAAACTCAGCAGGTTGATCAACCCTGCTGACTTCCCAGATGAACACCAAACTCAGCATCAGCTTCATGCTCTGCTGACCATGTTGAGATTAAAAAGGCAAGAGGACAAGTTTTTGGCTCTAAGATACATTTCAACAAACACTTAAGTATGTGGTTAGTTAGTTAGAGTTGGTTACAACCAATTGAGTTTTCACTTCCAATATAAATACAAATTGGAACTACAAAAACTCAATTAAGTTGTTCAATTACGTTCTGATGTAAAGTTTTCATTGTAATTCATTCGGATTCGATTTCCCGCCGTTTTGGTTTTCAAATTTGGGGAGATCAGAATTCGTTCTATTTTCTGTTTTAGATTCATTCTTCTACTCATTTTTAGTGTTATTCATGTTTTTCAACATGGTATCAGAGCTCAATTAGTATCCGCTGTCAAAACTTAGTTCATAATTCTCGGTTCTTGTTTTTCTAGAAATTTTCTTCAATTTTCTTCAATGGCAACAGCACCTGCAAATTCTGGAAGTTCATTTGACAATCCGAGTTTGGTTCTGGTTCAGCCACTACTCAAAGTAGTAGCCAACTACTGCCATTGGAAAAGATCCATGACAAGGATGTTGTCATCACGAGGAAAACTTGGGTTTGTGGATGGTTCTTCAACCATGCCAGAGGTTACGGATGGTGGTTATTCAGCCTGGATGCAGTTAAACGATCTGGTGCATTCTTGGTGATATACCCGAACCGGATTGGGGCCCTGTTCATCTAGATTGAGCCTACTATCATGGCCCAATAACAAATCTTGGGCCTCTATCCTCTTAAATCCGCAATTCATAAGCCAGATCCAACCCGCTGTTCGTAAGACGGGTCCAGTCCGCTAGCTGTAAGTCGGATCCTGTTCGCTAGTCGCAAGCCGAACCCTTCCACCCCGTGTGATTTCTACCCATATGTCCAAGCTGATATCAAGACAAGGCAAATATGAGTCCGACCCACAAATGAGTCTGCTGTCTGCCATACTTATCCAGATAGTTGGCCGGTCCACTTGTATTTATTTGTATGATTATCTTTAATTATATCCATTTAATTGTCTTGTCATGAACAATAGACCGACTTAGTCCAAGCCTATATATATGGGGTCACAATGCAATAGAAAGAGATCCAAGAACTAATATACACAGAGCTACTCTGTCAATTTGTCGAATCACTTGTGTTTACTCTCATAAGATATAATCCGACAGCCTTGTTCTTGTTCACCACCGTACTCTCTCTGGAGAAATCACATATATATAGCCTTATATCCTCGAAATAGATCTGTTACCGCAAATCTAGTATTCACCGCAATATCAGTTGGCTCCGTTAGCGGGAACATCATCATCATTCAGCTTCTCAGGATCATTCGCTCCACCGCAAAGACGATTTCGCGGCTTCATTGGCGAAAGAAGCTTGGTAAACTCATCAGAGTCGGTTCAACTTGAAGGAACGTCTTCAACACCATCTGCAAACTCGCACACGAGCCCCTCTTTTTTACGCAATTTGGTGTGTATACCCTCATTCAGTTTTAGATCTTCAAGTAATAAAAGAACTTTGGTTGCTTGACTGGAAACCACCTGCAAATCACACCTCTAGTATATTGATATTTTGAGTTAGAAAAATATACAACCACTAGCCAAAATATCCCAACAAAATATCTTAGTCAAATCATGACTGGCGGGAAAAACATGATACCTGCTACACCGACTAAGGCAGGCAATCAAGGCCATCCACGTGGAGCGAACACATCGCGTGGGGAGGCAAGCAGAAGGGTCATGTCCGATGGGGCCGATGCCAGGCATGACCTCACGCCCGATATGCTGACCTACATCAGGGAAAGGACCCGAGCTCGTGAAATTCATGAGGCGGAACTCAAAAAAACAAAGGAAAAGGCATCGCTGGGGTCTATAATCCGAATAACGAAGAAGAGGCTGTTTCAGCAGGGGGAGCGCCCCCACAACAAAGTTCTCATTCGATAGCTCTTCAAGCACACATGGATTACGTTGAGGAAATGTTTGTGGGTAACATGCTGCTTATTGTGGAGGGTCTGCCTCCCAACCCATCCGCAAGTTTATCTCCTCTCTACCAGCACCAACAGAGGTACAAACCCCTCTACACCCGCAAAAAATGAACCAACCTCAGCGGACAGAAAGAGAAGAAAGCAGCCATGCCACCTCATTACTTAAAGGGGGAAGAAAATCAGCTTTAGTCCGTCTAGGGCCCGTGGTCGACGATCGTAGTGCAGCCCCAGGATGACCAAAAAATCCCCGACGAGTTCGTACCCGTATAGAGGGGCAAAGAGAGTCACAGGCCGGGAAAATGTTGCACCCCGCTCCCACCTATCCTAGAAAATCAGGATGAGATGGGTATAATGAGAAAACAGATAGAAGAGTTGCAGAAGGGAACTGGGGGAACGAAAATAAATCCGACTTGGGGTACCAGTGTCCTCCACCCCAACATCTTTAAAGCGGCTCCAAGAGGGGGCACTCACTACCCAAATTTCACCAACTATCATGGAGCTACGGATCCTTTAGATTGGCTTTCATGCTAGGAAATCACTAGTTTAACGCAGCGGAATTTAAAATTTGATTTCCTTTTCTAGATTGTTCTTCGTTTAATGCAATAAACACGTTAAGTAGTTTGACGGTTATACCTTGATGATCTACTAGATCGTCGCTTTGACCGTCAACGGAGAGTAGTTCAATGCGCAAGCCGTCCACACGAACCCCTTGCCGGAATCCTCCTTGGATTGCTATCAGAAAAACTCCGGCTGCTAGACCGGACCTTTTCTTCCCTCACAAACTCACTATAGAAGGCTCTCTATTTTACACAAGAATTATGAACTCTTGCAATTGTGATGTACAAAAGAGCTTGACACCCACCTCCTATATATAGTGGTTGGGGCGCCTCATATGGTGTGGAGGAGAAGAAAACCTTTTTCCAATAAAATAAGGAAAATCAACTAGATTGATTTATCTCTTTAATTATAATTTATTTTGCCAATATCATATATTGATTATAATTATCTTATTACCATAAATCTATTTTTTTCAAAATCAATTAATAACTTATATTAATATTATGCCAATCTTATTAATTAAAGTGCACAATCCAAGTGTATCTTATACACTTAAAAGCGGCGCCCCATATGCCAATAAATTGGCTTCCGGAATATTCTTTAATTAATCTAATTTATATATAATTAATATCTTGTATTTAATTTATTCATAATAAATAAATACCACCATATTAATTTACCACTATAACCTTTATAGTCTAGAGATAAACTTTCCTTATTTGGTTATCAACTATAACCGCATTTTAATCCGACTCGATGTTCATATGTGTGTGACCCGATAGGCTTCCGAATATGTTGGCCGTAGACACAAAGTGCAATTTACTAAAATGCCCTTCATACCTAATGATCACGGGATAGCGTCTAGCAACACACCGTGACCCCCAATCATCGGAAGAGTCAAAAGCAATGACTACTACCTTTCATGTGAAGCAGTTACCGTGTAACTTACAATCCTATCACTGTAACAATATCCATACGATCGTATCTCGAGTGTCAATACATTGACGATCGTATCTTATAATCTGGATATCATGCTCTCTCGGAATAACACTTTTACTCCCACTTTGCAAAGATTCTTGAGAGCTAGACATTCCTTATAAGAAAGCCATTTCGGATATTCGATCCCAATCATAGGATACACGATTCCCGGACTACCAATCATGTATACTCCGCATGCTTCAATATCATACCCAATCACTACCGCATGATCGCCCCGTGGTTAGGAGAAATCTCAATAGTGTCAAAGCATGACAATCCACACCGTGATTCCATGAAAACTCCGGTCAAAAGGATAATTACACAACCGCCACATAGTGTGACACTTAATGTAAGTGGGTCAGTCTAACGTACGCATTCTCTAATACACGCCCACGTGCATACCCAAGTGTCCTACACTTCGATAGACGAGATCTATCCCTATCTTCTAAAAGGTAGAAGACATCCAATACGTGCTAGTCTGACTATACTATCAATGTCCCATTTGATAATATATAAGACTAGAGACATTTAAGTACCAACCTTGTTATAGTGATTAGAGATCTCATCAACCATAATCACTATCATGGTTTCTCTATCACAGATCGATACTAGGGACGTTACTATATATATACAACAAATAATATGAAGACAAACAATATATATAATAACATAAGTGCTTTTTTTTAATCATAATAAAGTTATTACATGAACTAAATAGACTGTAAATGACCCGACCCGGTTGGATCCGGTCAAACCCGATTGGGTTTAGGACACCTTTCCAACAATCTCCCACTTGGCCTAAAGCCAATCACCCATATGCCTAAGCCCGTGCAAGTGAACATGTTTCTCATGCTTAGCTTGAGACAATGTCTTGGTTAACGGATCAGCTATGTTATCATCCGTGTGGACTTTCTCTATCTTTACATCTCATCTATCCACTATCTCTCTAATCAAGTGATAGCGCCGTAGCACATGTTTGGACTTCTGACGAGACCTTGGTTCCTTAGACGAGATATCGCTCCATTATTATCACAAGATGCGAGAGGCTTTGGACCTTCAATGGAGGAACCACACCAAGTTCGATGAATGAACTTCTTCATCCAAATCGCCTCCTTGGCCGCCTCCGAGGCTGCTATGTATTCGGCTTCCGTTGTAGAGTCGCGATGAGTCTCTCGCTTGGAACTCTTCCACTGATCGCTCCGTCATTAAGCGTGAAAACAAATCCAGATTGCGACTTGAAGTCATCCTTGTCAGTTTGGAAACTGGTATCTGTGTAACCTCGTAATACTAAATCATCGTTCCCGAAAACCAGGAACATATCCCTAGTACGTCTCATGTACTTAAGGATATTCTTGACAAACAATCCAGGTGACCTTCACCTGGATTGGTGGTACTGCTAGTCATACTAAGAGGTGCGAGACGTCTGGTCTTGTGCATAACATGGCATACATGATAGACCCGATTGCCGAAGCATAAGGGACTTTACTCATTTGTGCCCTTTCCTCCTCCGTCTTAGGGCTCATTCCCTTTGACAGGTAGACCCCATGTGACATGGGCAGCAATCCTTTCTTGGACTGCTCCATGCTGAATCTCTTCAGCATCTTGTTATGTAGGTGGATTGCGACAGACCAAGCAACCTTTTAGATCTATCTCTATAGATCTTTATTCCTAGAATATAGGCTGCATCACCCAAGTCCTTCATAGAGAAGTTCTTGGATAACCAAGCTTTGACTGATTGTAACATAGGCACATCATTCCCTATGAGCAATATGTCATCTACATAAAGCACTAAGAACACAATGGCACTCCCACTAACCTTCTTGTAAACACAGGGCTCATCTTCGTTCTTGATGAAATCAAACTGTTTGATTATCTCATCAAAGCGAAGATTCCAACTCCGAGAAGCTTACTTTAATCCATAAATGGATCTTTGCAGTTTACGTACCATCCCAGCGTCATTGGTTGTGAAACACTCAGGCTGTGTCATATACACTTCCTCAGACATGTTCCCGTTAAGGAAAGATGTTTTCACATCCATCTTCCAGATTTCGTAATCATGGTATGCTGCAATAGCGAGCAAAATTCTAATGGATTTTAACATGGCAACCGGCAAAAAGGTTTCGTCATAGTCAACTCCTTGTCTTTGCTTATATCCTTTTGGCACTAACCTAGCCTTGTAGGTAGTCACGTTACCGTCCATGTCGGTCTTTCTCTTAAAGACCCATTTGCACCCTATGGGAACTATTCCCTCAGGCGGATCAACTAAGTTCCAAACTTGGTTGTCTTTCATGGATTCCATTTCGTAATTCATGGCTTCCCACCATTTCTCTTTGTCATGCCTTAACAAACACTTCCTCATAAGTTCTAGGGTCCTCATCTTCCATGAGATACACGCCGGTGTACCTTTCGGGTTCACGGCGTTCCTGGTGGATCTTCGAGGTGCTAGTGTGTCTACGGTAGAGGTGGCACCACATTTATATGTGGTGTATCCTCTATTTCCATCAACGGATTTGTTGTCCGTAAGTGGTTCTCGAATTTCTTCAAGATCAATTTTACTCCCCACCGACCCTATCCGAATAAACTCTTTCTCCGAGAAAGTGGCGACCCTGGCAACAAACACCTTTTGTTCCTCGGGGTGGTAAAATTGGTACCCTTTGGTTTCCTAGGATAACCTGAGAAATAGACATTTGTCAGATCTAGGTTCCAATTTGTCAGGCATGGTCCGTTTCACATAAACGGGACATCCCCAAGGCTTCATGTAACCTAGTTTTGGCTTCTTCCCTTTGAACACTTCATAGGGAGTGGACTCAACCGTCTTTGATGGAACTCGGTTCAGTGTATAGGATGCGGTTTCAAGAGCATACCCCCAAAACGATTTTGGAAGAACTGCGTAGCTCATCATGGATCGTACCATATGTAACAAGGTGCGGTTCCTCCTCTCAGACACGCCATTCATCTGTGGCGTCCCGGGAGGGGTCCATTCAGGTAGAATCCCATTCTCCTTCAAATAATCTTGAAACTCTCCATCTAGGTATTCTCCACCTCGATCGGATCGAAGTGTTTTGATTTCTTTACCTAGTTGTTTCTCCACTTCACTTCTGAATTCCTTGAACTTTTCAAAGGCTTCAGACTTATACTTCATTAAGTATATATAACCATAACGAGAACGGTCATCAGTGAAAGTGATAAAATAAGAGTATCCTCCCTTGGCTTGAATTGACATTGGGCCACATACATCAGTATGTATGAGCTCAAGCAATTCATTGGATCTTATCCCTTTGCCACTAAAAGGTGACTTTGTCATCTTGCCAAGTAAACAAGCTTCGCATGTATCAAACGATTCGTAATCGAATTGATCCAACATTCCATCTTTATGGAGTTTGGAAATGTGATTCTTATTTATATGACCAAGTCTACAATGCCATAAGTAGGATTCATTCAAGTCATTTGTTTTGGCTTTCTTGTTATTTATATTAAGTACGTCAACATTCATATCTAATATGTAGAGACCATTGCTAAGTATGCCAGTACCATAAAAGATTCCATCACGTGAAAAAGAACAACATTTATTCTCAAACGTAAATGAAAATCCATCAACATCTAATGAAGAAATAGAAATAATGCTCTTCGTAAGAAAGCGGGAACAAAATAATGATTATTGATTTCTAGTACTAGCCCACTTTGGGCAATGAAAGAAAATAAACTCCTACGGCCAGTGCAGCAACACTTGCTCCATTTCCAACGCGTAGGTCCACCTCTCCTTTCCTCAGATCTCTAGTTCTTCTTAGTGCCTGCATATTCGTACAAATATGAGAACCACAACCAGTATCTAATACCCAGCGGTTAGCCTTAGAAGAAGTAATATTGATCTCAATCATAAATATACCTGAAGTCGAAGCATCAGAATGCTTCTTCTTGGTACTCAAGAAGCCTTTGCAGTTTCTCCTCCAATGTCCGGTCTCACCGCAATGGAAGCAAGCATCCTTGGATTTGTCTTTCGCTATCTTAGGCGTTGGCTTAGGTGTAGCCTTCGCCTTCTTGGACTTTTTCTAGGCTTTTGCCTTGCCCTTGTTTGAAGTGACCAACAACACTTGCTTTCCCTTCCCTACAGTGCCCTCAACAGTCTTCAACATGTTCAATAACTCCTCAAGGGAGCAATCTATCTTGTTCATGTGATAGTTCATCACGAACTGTGAGAATGAATCAGGTAGAGATTGCAGAATCAAGTCAATACTCAACTCTCGTTCCAACTTATGGTCCAGCTTCCCAAGCCTCTCTATGTACCCGATCATTTTAAGCACGTGTGACCCTACAGCAGTCCCAGATGCCATCTTACAACTAAACAGGGCCTTCGAGACCTCGTACCTCTCAGTGCGAGACTGAGAAGCATAAAGTTCCTTCAGGTGGACTATGATAGAGTAGGCGTCCATAGACTCATGCTGTTTCTGCAGTTCAGGTGTCATAGAAGCAAGCATGATACATGTAGCATCGATCTTGTCGTAATAATTGCTTGCTTGTTGTACTTTTCGACAACATCTGCGGCCCGAACCCTCAGCGGGCTTTTCCGGTAGGGCCTCGTCCAAGACATAGCCAATCTTCTCGTGCCTCAAAACGATTTTGAGGTTCCTTTCCCAATCGAGAAAATTAGTTTCGTCAAGCTTGTTTTCGATGATAAAACGAAGGTTCAATTTGTTCGACATTTTTCTACAACAATAAATAAAGATAGAATAAGTAAAATTCATGTATGTAAAACCCTAAATTTGCACTTAAAAATCTCCTAAGGTTTTACTCCCACTAGCCAACTATTCTCAATTGGCTTTCAAGAATTCCCCGGCGGTGGTCGATCAATCTCGGCAATTTCGAAAGGTAGGTACTCCTACCAGTCGCATCATATGCGACTCCCAGTGGTTGACTGGTCAACTCTTTGACAGTCCGCATCTCTATGTGGCAGTCAACCCCTTGTCTCTAAAGTCAGACGGCCCTGACGGTGGCCAATCACCGAAAGACTTTAGTCGAGTCATAACCCGATATTCATGAGATCTCGTGACGATCATATCTCGATAATAACGATATACCCGTGGTAGGTCAACTCCCGACGGTGGTCGATCAGTTGGATCCGAACAAAGGCTCTTCACCGTCATTATAATATCGGGAGACAATTTTGGCTCGATTTTTGGCGTGGGAATAATTTTAAATTAATTCACTTAATTAATTTGGTTTAATTATGGTCTCATCTACTGTGTGCATATTACTACGATATCATATAAAGTAAAACATACACAACATTCCGCGCATAAAATAACCGGTATGATCATGGACTTTTTTCCTAGAGTGCGGTTTGAATACAAGCCCGACGAAACCGCGGGTCACAAACTAAGGGTGTCTGCAACCGCCAATAGGACCTTTATTGATGTACGCCAATGGGTTCTTTATCTCTCCTTGGTCTTCAACTTCTTGCTCCATTCTTGTTACATAGTAAGTAATTACACCCGCCGCACACGGGGGGGGGGGGGGACTCAGGGAATGGGATAATTGCAAAAAGTAAACTAGGTCACGTTCTTCCTAACGGCCTAGGACAATTTTTTCAAAAACCAACATAAAGAAATCATTCTCATCTATCCTATTGGTCGAGTCCATGATCAATCGGGGTCCATATAATCACATTATATCTACATGTCTAATTCATACAATTTTATCTTATGAAAAGATTAGAATTCTAATTTTAACTACTCATGCGTCTTTATTTTATCACATCAAATAATTAAATAACTTTTAATTAATTATATGACTTAATCGAAACTTAAAATTAATATTTAATTTTAAATCAATTTTAATTTTAATTAAATTTGAACTATTCAAAATAAAATTAAAATTACTAAGTCTCCTATTTGTTTCCTTTCCAAAAATAAATTTAGCTTAGGCCTGGCCACTTTCCAAAATCAAAATTTTGGAAGTGGCCTAGGCCTAGGCCTTTTACAAATCAAATATTTGAAAAGGGCCTAGGCCTATTCCAAATCAAATATTTGGAAAGGCCAAATTATTTTAGTCTAGGCCTGGCCACTTTCCAAAATCAAAATTTTTGAAGTGGCTGCAAAGCTAAGCCTATTCCAAATCAAATATTTGGAAAGGGCCTAGGCCTATTCCAAATCAAAATTTGGAAAGGCCAATATGCCATATGGTTTCCCAATGGTCCAAACTATTTGAACCATTGGTTGGCCATATGACACAACTAAACAAACGAGATATCTATGCACAATAAATATCACAAAACAAAAAGGGTCGATCTCCCCCATTGGAAGAGGACAGCTGACAGACGGCAGCCCAAGGGCCGCCGCCGCCGCCGCCGCAGAGGGAGGGGGCCGCCGCCAGTCGGCCGAGCCCCCCATAAACCCTAAAAAAAAAAAAAAATTTGTTTCAACGTTTCGTGATTTAAATCTTGCATCTATTGATTAAATACTACGCATTTAAATTATGCTTATTGCTTAAGCTCGAAGTCTGTCTCTGATACCACTGTTAGGAAATCAGAGTAACACAGCGGAATTTAAAATTTGATTTCATTTTCTAGATCGTTCTTCGTTTAATGCAATAAACACGTTAAGTAGTTTGACGGTTATACCTTGATGGTCTACTAGATCGTCGCTTTGACCGTCAACGGAGAGTAGTTCAATGCGCAAGCCGTCCACGCGTCCGGCCTCTATCGCTAATCCACACGAACCCCTTTCCGGAATCCTCCTTGGATTGCTATCAGAAAAACTCCGGCTGCTAGACCGGGCCTTTTCTTCCCTCACAAACTCACTATGGAAGGCTCTCTATTTTACAAAAGAATTATGAACTCTTGCAATTGTGATATACAAAAGAGCTTGACACCTACCTCCTATATATAGTGGTTGGGGCGCCCCATATGGTGTGGAGGAGAAGAAAACCTTTTTCCAATAAAATATGGAAAATCAACTAGATTGATTTATCTCTTTAATTATAATTTATTTTGCCAATATCATATATTGATTATAATTATCTTATTACCATAAATCTATTTTTTCAAAATCAATTAATATCTTATATTAATATTATGGCAACTTATTAATTAAAGTGCACAATCCAAGTGTATCTTATACACTTAAAAGCGGCGCCCCATATGCCAATAAATTGGCTTCCGGAATATTATTTAATTAATCTAATTTATATATAATTAATATCTTGTATTTAATTTATTCATAATAAATAAATTCCACCATATTAATTTACCACTATAACCTTTATAGTCTAGAGATAAACTTTCCTTATTTGGTTATCAACTATAACCGCATTTTAATCCGACTCGATGTTCATATGTGTGTGACCCGATAGGCTTCCGAATATGTTGGCCGTAGACACAAAGTGAAATTTACTAAAATGCCCTTCATACCTAACAATCACGGGATAGCGTCTAGCAACACACCGTGACCCCAATCATCGGAAGAGTCAAAAGCAATGACTACTACCTTTCATGTGAAGCGATTACCGTGTAACTTACAATCCTATCAACAGTAACAATATCCATACGATCGTATCTCGAGTGTCAATACATTGACGATCGTATCTTATAATCTGGATATCATGCTCTCTCAGAATAACACATTTACTCCCACTTTGCAAAGATTCTCGAGAGCTAGACATTCCTTATAAGAAGGCCATTTCGGATATTCGATCCCAATCATAGGATACGCGATTCCCGGACGACCAATCATGTATACTCCACATTCTTCAATATCATACCCAATCACTACCGCATGATCGCCCCGGGGTTAGGAGAAATCTCAATAGTGTCAAAGCATGGCAATCCACACCGTGATGCCATGAAGACTCGGTCAAAGGATAATTACACAACCGCCACATAGTGTGACACTTAATGTAAGTGGGTCGGTCTAACGCGACGCATTCTCTAATACACGTCCACGTACAGTCCAAGTGTCCCTACACTTCGATAGACGAGATCTATCCCTATCTTCTAAAAGATAGAAGACATCCAATACGTGCTAGTCTGACTATACTATCAATGTCCCATTTGATAATATATAAGACTAGAGACATTTAAGTACCAACCTTGTTATAGTGATTAGAGATCTCATCAACCATAATCACTATCATGGTTTCTCTATCACAGATCGATACTAGGGACGTTACTATATATATACAACAAATAATATGAAGACAAACAATATATATAATAACATAAGTGCTTTTATTAATCATAATAATGTTATTACATGAACTAAATAGACTGTAAATGACCCGACCCGGTCGGATCCGGTCCAACCCGATTGGGTTTAGGACACCTTTCCAACATTTCAGCCTTCCAAAGCAGGATCAGTTGTGCACGCCTAACAGTGAGGAGTGGTGTATAGCTTTTGTGGGGTCGATGCAATATAGAGCGGCGTCGTGGGTCCGCGGTCTTCCTCCGAGTTCAATTTTATCTTGGGACGATCTGATCAACAAATTCATATCAGAGTTCAAGTCAGTGGGAGGGCCAAAAAAGACGCATATCGACCTGCATTAGGTACGACAGGGGAAAATGAGGGTACCCGCAGCTACTACGAATGATTTTACAAAGTGTATGAATTAACAAGGGGTTTAGCGGACAGCGTGGTGATGAGCAGTTTCGAAACAGGGCTGAATCCCGGTTATCTGAAATCCTATTTTGCCCTAACTCCACCCTCAAACTTACGAGAGATGTTGAGTTCGACAAGAAAGTATATCGCAACTGTGGGAAACGAAGGAGCGTCTTCGTCCTACATGGGAGAACAGAGGACTGAGCGTAGTCTGCCTCAGGATAGCCGCAGAAATCGTGATAGAAATGTTAAAAAAACCCGAGAGGTTCAAGGAAGAGCACTTCACACCTCTCAGAATCTCATACACTCAGATGCTTAATGAAATAAGGGACGAGATCCCCGAGCCTTATCCTATGGTTCCGGATGCACGATGCGACACTATCAAGTATTGCGGATATCACAGAGACAAGGGTCACACTACAGATGAATGCATACAATTAAAGCGAGCATCGAAAAACTACTCGCTCACGGTAGTCACAATCAGTACAAAAGAGATGCTGGCGGGCCGGACAGAAAGAATCAACAAGCCCGCCAGTATGATAGACAGATCTGAATGATCACCGAAACTCCTCCCAGCAACAATCAAATCAAAAACCGCATCGGCTCTATAAACAAACATGTGAAGAAGCCAGCTGTCCTGCGTGGGAACGAGCAACCTCTTGCTTTTACCCGAAGCGAGCTGGTAACTTCCGTGAATGTAGAGGACATGTGTCTTTGTGTTTCTGTGGTCTTCAATAGGGCATGCGTCAATCGGGTAATGATCGACATTAGAGCATGTCGGGACATTTTATATTACAACTGCTTTAAAGAGTTGGGGTTCAACGATTCCAATTTGAGGCCTCATAATGGCACCCTTGAGGGCCTCACCAATCACAGAATACAAGTCAAGGGGGCCATTGATCAAGACGTACAGACGGGAGATTACGCACCTTTCCGAATAGAAAAGGTAACATTTCTTGTGGTTGATCTCCAGTTGAATTACAACATGATCATCAGAACACCAGCGTTAAAGCAGTTTCAAATGGTCACTTCTATCCCATATCAGCGGGCAAAGTTTTACGTCGGGGACATGATCGGAACGTCGATCAGTGAACTCGCGACCATTCTCACTTACATACATGAAATGAGGATGGGGAACAAGAGAGCCCGCATCGAGCAACCCGATGACATGGAGAACATCAACATGATCGGGGTAGTTTGGGAATATTCGCCTGTCAAAATGGAATGTGAGACGTTGCAAGTCAGGGATGAGCCCGACTTCACAGTAGAAGATGAGTTGATCGAGGTAATCATTAACGACGAATATCCCGACCAGAAGGTCAAGATAGGGGCTCGACTGAGTCCCTCTGAGAAAGAAAGTCTGATTAGATTACTCAATGAGAACCTAGGAGCATTTGCCTGGGTAGTAACGGAAATGAGAGGGGTTGAGTCTGACGTCGCCCTCCATCATCTCAACATCGACTCTACTTTTAAACCAATACAGCAGCGAGCACGAAAATTCACAACCAAAAAAGAGGCCGCGGTTAAAGTAGAGGTCGGAAAGCTTCTTCAAGCGGTAATAATAAAGGAGCTAGCATATCCCACATGGTTAGCAAATGTGGTGATGGTAAAAAACACAACGGCAAGTGGAGAATGTGCGTCGACTTCACGGACATCAATAAGGCCTGTACGAAGGATATCCTTACCGACTTCCAAGGATTGATCGGTTAGTCGACTCTATTGCCGGGTTCGAAACTCTGAGCTTTTTGGACGCATATTCGGGTTATCATCAGGTGAGGATGGCTGAGTCCAACAAAGAGAAAATGGCTTTCAGAGCTGCCAGGGGCCTATACTACTATGAGAGGATGCCCTTCGGGCTAAAAAATGCAGGCTCGACTTATCAGAGAATGGTCAACAAAGTTTTCAGCTCGCAGATTGGAGGAAACATGGAAGCTTACATAGATGATATGGTCGTTAAGTCTAAAGGTGACAGTCACGCTGTCGATCTCCAGGAAACCTTCAACAATGTCCGCAAGCACTCAATGAAACTCAATCCGGCCAAATGTACATTTGGTGTCCAGGCAGGCAAGTTTCTCGGGTTTATGGTTAGTCATTGCGGCATCGAGGCTAATCCAGAAAAAATACAGGCTTTGCTCGACATGCAAGAACCCATGACCATCAAAGAAGTTCAGAGGCTCAACGGCAGAATCAACGCGTTGGGTCGCTTCATCTCAAAATCAGCAAATAAATGTCTCTCTTTCTTCAAAATACTCAAAGGGGACAAGACCTTTTCATGGAGCGCAGAGTGCTCGCAGGCGTTTCAGGCTTTGAAGGAGTATCTAGGGAAGCCACCTCTTTTGGTTAGCCCTGTTGAAAGAGATGTCTTGTTTTTGTATATGGCGGCCTCGGACCGGGCTGTTGCCGCCGTTAAGGAGGCCAGAACCCTCCAAAATCCCGTTTATTATGTAAGCAAGGCTCTCAGTCCGGTGGAGAGTCGTTATTTTAATGTTGAAAAATTAGCCTACTCGCTTGTTATCGTTGCCCGCAAACTCAGGGGCTACTTTACTTCGCACACTATAATTGTCTTAACGGATAGTCCAATGCACCAAATATTATATAGGCCCGAACTTTCAGGTCGTCTGCTCCGATGGGCTATTGAAATCACCGATATTTGGTATCAACCCAGGAAAGCTATCAAAACTCAAGCATTGCCGGATTTCATTGTCGAGACAAGTTTCAGCTCGCCACAGCCAAGTTCGCCTGTACCCCTTGGGCCCGCTGCGGCCCCAAATAAGCCCGATCAATGCTGGCGGCTATATGTCGACGTGGCCTCAAATCGAAATGGTTGTGGGGCCGGTGTTATTTAATGGAAGCCGGGACTACAGAGGAAATCAAAAAAGCTCTAAGGTTCGAGTTTCCGGCCACGAATAATCAAGCGGAGTATGAAGCAGTTATAGCCGTACTTAAGCTTGCAAAGTAGCTAAAAGTGGAAAATGTTGAGGTATACTGTGATTCTCAACTCATCGTCAACCAAATCTCATGGGACTATAGGACGCGTTGTGGGATCCTTAAAAAATACGGTGAGATTGTCTGACGATTGAGGGCCGACTTCAAATACTACGAATTCATCAGAGTTCGAAGAGAGGATAATGAGCGAGCAGATTATCTCTCAAAGCTATCTCTTGAGGAGGAAATTGCAGATCCTTCAATAATGGTATCTGGCGGTACCGGCCGTTGAAATAGTGGAAATTATGGAGATCGATGCACCAACACCGACTCCATGTTGGATTGACGAAATTCTAACTTATATAGAATTGGGCACCTTACCCGCCGAGGCAGATAAATCTTGCACACTCAGAAAAAGATCGGCTAGGTACGTTGTAAATGATGGAATGCTTTACAGAAGGTCCGCCATGAAACCTTTATTGCGATGTGTCCGAGAGGAGGAAAGCAAGGAAGTACTCATGGAGCTTCATCAAGGAGTGTGTGGGGGCCACCCTGCTAGTCGCTCTTTAGCTCAGAAGGTTATCACAGCGGAATATTATTGGCCGACACACGCGGACATCCCGAGAATACCGTCGGTTGAACAGAGCATTATGGTCGCGCCTTGGCCTTTCGACATTAGAGGACTCGACCTCATCGGACCATTCCCGCCTGGAAGGGGCGGGTGCAAAGTAATCATAGTAGCTGTGGATTATTTCACAAAATGGATCGAGGCCAAGCCTATGGTCAAAATAGGCGCAAAAGATGCGGGTTACTTCCTGCACGACCAGATATGGTCTCGTTTTGGTATCCCGCGGGCAGTGGTGTCAGACCACGGACCACAGTTCAAGAAAGAGTTCTCAAGTTTTTACGAAGAATTCAAGGTCAAACATTGGCAGTCATCCGTGGCTTATCCCTAGGGTAATGGCCAAGCTGAGGCCGGAAACAAACAGATAATTAAGATGCTCAAAAAGAGCGTGAGTGAGAAGGCTAAAGCAGGCGGTTGGGTCGACGAGTTGCCCGCCATATTATAGGCACTCTGCACCACAATTAAAACACCCACCGGAGAAACACCGTTTGCTATCACTTATGGGTCGGAGGCCATGACTCTCATTGAAATGGCGCTCCCGAGTATCAGGGTCGCGGTATACGATCCAGAAGACAATGTACTAAATAGACAGATCAACCTAGATCTAGCGGAGGAGAAAAGAATAACGACATACCATCGGCTGGTGAACTACAAGCATATCGCTAAGAGGCAGCACGACAAGCGTATCCGCGACCATTCATTTAAGGTCGGGGACTTCGTTTTTTGAAACAGAAAGGCCACTGGTAAGGATCCTGACAAAGGGAAGCTTTCGGTTAATTGGGAAGGCCCCTATCAGGTCACCAGAGAAATCGAAAAGGGGACTTACGTCCTCAAAAATCAATAGGGCTTCGAGCTCAATAAGCCGTGGCATGCGGACAACCTCAAAAGTTACTACATGTAGTAATCGGTTAGGGTTATGGCTATCCTCTCGTTTACAACGTGAGTGGCTAGGCTTTTTTGCTTGCTTGTAATCTTCACTCATCTAGCGGAATGAGTCGAACTTAATAAAGCCCGATTTTACATTTATCTTTTAGAGTACATATTATCATATACTTTAGTTGTGTCCGTCACGCGGATAAAGGGTGATTTTTTGAGAAAATTTCGTTAAAAATGGGGTGCCATATTCGGAAAAATTTCAAAGGCATGATCGGACAAGTTCACGACTCCGACCCTCATCTGAAATAGGGAGGATCACTAGGAAAAAATTTTACGCTACAATTATTTCAGAGTGGTCCGTTCGTCTTCTCGGCTATGGTGGACCATTCTGTTTCAAGTAAGATCGTTCATTCTTACCCGAAACAAAGGGGCAGGTCTCCGGAAAAAATTTTCCCAGTAAAAGATTATGACGGGTTGGTCCTGTCATGTTCGACTCCAACTCTAATATCAAACAAGGGGGCCACCCTCCAGAAAATTTCGTGCATACAGGCGAGCAGTTATTTTAGATAACATTCAAGGGGGCCATATTTCAAAGTTAGGTCCATTCAACTTCGAATCTTATCTAAAACAAAGCGGGCCGGAGGATACCACTACATCGGACTAGATTTATACGGTAAATTCGAGCAAAAAATAAAGGTGCACAAGAGAACCAAAAAGAAACTTCATACATTTGGCAAACATAAGGATATATCACTACAAATAAAAGTGCAGAAAGAAGAAGAGTTATACAAACATGAAATCAAAATACTATTTTTACAAAATGAAGCTAACAAATCTAAGAATCTTCTGGCCGCATATCATCGTCGCCAACGTTCTCGGCTTGAAGGGAAGGATGCATCATGTTATCGGCATTTACGTCCGACTCGGTTTGCTTGGTCTGCTCAGTTTGTTTGTCATCTTGTGCCTCTTCTTTGGCTGGAACCTGGGTAGCTCGACGCACCAGCTCCCTTAGATTTTCCTCTTCAACTGGGGGTACCTCCCAACCTGGAGCACATTTTGGGATATATCGTTGCAGCTCAACGTCGGAGAAAGGAATTACGGGTGAAAATCCCTCAAGTGATCAGAGAAGGGATGAGTGAGAATCCAATCCCGCAAGGTCTCGAGGTCCGGCGTCTCGCCACTGTGAGCCCATGTGCATCTAGCGATGTGATAAAACCCTTGGTCATATCCCATCAAGAAATTTTCTCCAGCAGCAGCATTACGGGCGGCCTCAATTTGAGCCTGGACGCTTGAACTCAAGTCAGCCAACTGCTTCCTCAGACCGTCGCTCACTTCTTGCTCGGTCTTTCAGTGGGTTTGGGCTTCTTTAACTTTAAGCTGCATATCTTTCATGGACCGAGCAGCCGATCTATCTTGCTCTGCAAGTTCAGCATTAACCTTCTCTAGACGCTCGGAGTTCTTTTGAGCCTCTCGCTGCTCCATCTTCGCCTCAGCGAGTTGTTTCTTCAGTTCAGCAATTTCGGCCTCAGCAGCACTCAGTCGGACGTTCAGATCGGCCCCGACCTCTTTAGCAGCAGCTAGAGCCTTGCTAGTGTCGACCAACTCTTTATTAACACCAACGCTCGACGATATAGTGCTCATATAGTCATTTATGAACTGCTGTAAGCCGGTGCCGACCTAAAAAGTAAAGAATACAGCGGAGTTAGACAAGACTTAAGAAATAAAAACAAAATTAAGGAGAATACAAAGCAAAGAAATAAAGAAGGTTTACCATGCTCACCATGGTCCCGAACAGGCCCCACAGATCTTCAATATTTCTCAAGAAAGCACGGTGAGGGTCGGTCTGATCAGCCAGCATAATCCTGTTCACGATACCACGGCCAATATCCAGTTGAATATTGTTGGGAAGGCTCCATCACAAGCGTCTCAGCGGTGCCACATCGGATATTGCTCTAGAAATCGTGACCTCCCTAGACATGTCGAGGGGAAGTTGGCGCATAAACTCCTTGTCCAACCAAACCGCCGGATAACCATGAGGTCCGACGGGTACACTGGAGGCGGGCACCATAGCAGTTCTTCCCGCAGGGGATGGTTTATCGGCCACAAATTTGCCTTTGTCAGAAGGTTTGGCCTTATCAGTGGCATCTTTTTTCTGGACCTCATCGACTTTGGATATCTTGGGTGGGGGAGCATCCTGCTTGCCGCTACCTCCTCCTGCGGGGTCAACCTCATCAGCAGTAGCTCTCTTTCCCTTATCGCCCGCCGGCGGCTTTGTCAGGGTAGTCTGCTTGAGGGTTTTGCCCACCGCAGCTTTCTCCACCGTTTGTTTCGCTGGCGGAGGGGCCGACTTCCCAGCCTAGGATCCTAAAGCTCCAGTCACCCCTTTTCGGATGTCGGCCATAGGGAGCGAGGTCTTAACTCCCTTTAACACAACGGCCCTCTTTACCTCGCCGGTAGTCTTCCTGGTGGTCAACAGACTGCGTTGTTCTAGAGCATCCATGGAACCTCCAAAGGGCAACACTTGTTAAAAGCAGTCAAAATAATGAAGAAGCGCAAAAATAAAAGAAACAGTCTATCAAAAACAAACAAGGGAAAATCATACTCGGTGCTCGGAACGAAGGGTTTCCAAAACAGACTTTACACTGGGAGGGCATGCATTTTCCATGATGACACTCCCCGTACCAGTCGGGATCGGTGGGCAAGGAGTCAACCGCCACCAGGGTTCCCCGACGCCGGCTGCAGGCAGGCCGGCCATTCTAAGATAAGGTTCGCTATCATCTAAAAGCAACCTCCAATTAAAGGCTCGGGCTTGTTCGACACATTTTCGGACAAACCCGAGCAACTCCTAGAGCTCAGCTATAAACTCGTCGTCGTCCTCCTAGGTTGGGATATCTTTCACATAATCAGTCTGCACGGAGTTTGCAGGGAGCTTTGGAAATGGCCATCCCACTCGGGTTTCGACTCTCATACACCTCTTGTCCCAATCCGTAACTTTGTCAGGTAGATCGAACAAAAGATGAGGTCTACCACTGCTCGATCTGCTCTGTGGTTGAATTTGCCCAGCGTCGCCCTTTCTATTGAAACCGTAAAAATATAGCAGCGCCGCCATCGACGGTTCACAACCACTAAGCCTGATGATTATGATAAAAGACATCACCACCCATGCTACCCCCAGACTAAGGTCTCAATGCATAACCTTTAATTCTTCCATGAACATGATGATTTAACGGGTCAAAGGGTGGCCTAAGTCCAGCGACTAGGTGGTCGTAATGTAGCCACAAAAAATCCTAGGTATCCCGACCGCAAGTCCATGACACGTTCGTCGCACCCATACTAGCGAATCGATAGTCATCCGAAATGTCGTAAGCGGTCACCACCGACGTATAGTCAACCCGATCTTGAAATTCCCTCCATCTAAGTATGAGATTGCTATCGGCTTGTTTTTTCCCTGCAAGTTCCATCTCAACGGCAAATGACCTCTTTTTAGGCGGCCTCTTCTTTTTCCCGGGCTCGTCTGACACGACTAACTCCTTAGCCGCTCTGGCTCTTCTAGCCGTCGATGGTTTCTTTGACGCATCGATCTTTTTCAACACCTGCGCTGATTCCATGGCTTCTTTGAGCATCGCACTACGGCTAGTAGCCCCAAGACTTATCACTTTCTCGATCCTATTAATAAGGTCGCTCAACGACACTGGTCTTCATCCTCGACCTCACCCCCAGTGGCCCCCTCACCGACTATTTCGACGTCCTCATCCTCTGAGTCAGATTCAACGCCGATTGGTCCTTGTTCTTCTTTGACTATCTCCTCCTCAGCATCGCTTGAACTAGCCTCCTCCATGCTAACCTCCTCCGAACCATAGCCCGCCACGGCCCAAGCCTCTTCGTCAGATTGTGTATGTTCTGAGGACATTCTGGAAAAGAAACAAGGTGAGGTGGACCAGTTAATCACCCAGACATGGAAATCGGGCCGAAGTGAGAGTAATCACATCCCGACACCTCGCCCCTCCATTTTCCTTAAGCAAATAACCCAGAAATACCCCCAAACAACCCAGAAATGCCCCCAAACAACCCAGAAAAACCTTAGGCAAAACCAAACCTTCAAATTAACCCAGGAAACGATTTGGGCATTTATCTATTGAGGAATTACTAGAAAAAAGAGAACATAGGGCAAAATAGAGGAATAAAGAGAATGAACGTGCAATCCCAAACCAGAGAAAACTTTAAGGTCTACATACCAACCCAGCCACATACGATATTCAAATCAAGGGGAAAAGAAATATCAAAGAAAAGAAACAATAAAAGCATTCGATTCCATACCTGATTAAGTGAAATGGGGATGAGGAGTGTGGATTTTGTTTGAGATTGCTTGCTTGCCGGAATCTGCTTTCTATCGCCGGAATCTTCTAAACCTTGCTTGCCCGAATTATTTTCAGAAAAAGGGAAAGTGGGAGAATGGGGGAGAAGGGCTCTATTTATAGATAGAAAAGGGAGGGAAACAACGTTTGGGTTTTTGAAACTCAAACGCCATCATTGCTAGGAACGGTTACCAATACGCCCTAGCCAATCAAAACGCGTGACGGTTCATGTCAAACGTCACGTCATCAACGCCAACCGAAGCGACGGATCACCAACTAGCGTGTCTTTTGCTACCTCAACTGCTCTGGCCCCGACTAGCGGCCTCAACCCTACATGGCCTATGACCTCAGATTTCTATCAGCAACCATTCTTCAAGCGACTTACGGTCTCCATTCAACATGGCTCACGGCCATGTAAGCTCATCGCTCCTCGCCCGGCACTTTAAGTCCGATAGAGCGTTATCGGCGACTAAGCCTGTCCGCTATGCACATCATACAACTGGTAATTCGCTATGTGATACTAACACTGGTTCAAGCCCGATAGAGCGTTATCGGCGACTAAGCCTGTCCGCTACAATGCGCAGCATACAACACGTAATTCGCTACGCGATACTAACAATGGTTCAAGACCGATAGGGCGTTATCGGCTACTAAGCATGTTCAATACAATGCACAGCATCTGTCAGTAATTTACAACGCAATCTCAATGCTTATTTAAGCCCGATAGCTATTATCGGAATCTCTGTCACAAATGGCAGCGTCAAGGTATTTTCAGCTTTTGGAACTCTACTCTCCGCCTCAATGGGCACGCCAGGCACAGAGTAGGGGGCCATTTATATACTCAAACCGGATTGGGCCCTGTTCATCTAGATTGGGCCTACTATCATGGCCCAATAACAGATCTTGGGCCTCTATCCTCTTAAATCCGTAATTTATAAGACGGATCCTACCCGCTATTCATAAGAGAGGTCCGGTCCGCTAGCTGTAAGTTGGATCATGTTCGCTAGTCGCAAGCCGAACCCTTCCACCCCGTGTGATTTCTACGTATATGGACAAGCTGATATCAAGACAAGGCAAATATGAGTCTGACCTACAAAAGAGTCCGCTGTCAGCCATACTTATCAGACAGCTGGCCGGTCAACTTGTATTTATTTGTATGATTATCTTTAATTATATCCATTTAATTGTCTTGTCATGAAAAGTAGACCGACTTAGTCGACCGACTTAGTCCAAGCCTATATACATGGGGTCACAATGTAATAGAAAGAGATCCAAGAACTAATACACAGAGCTACTCTGTCAATTTGTCGAATCACTTGTGCTTACGCTCATAAGCTATAATCCTACAGCCTTGTTCTTGTTCACCACCGTACTCTCTCCGGAGAAATCACACATATATAGCCTTATATCCTCGAAATATATTAGTTACCGCAAATATGGTATTCACCGCAATATCACTTGGTTAGTGAATTATATATTCCTTTTGTAGCAGAAAGTGTAATGTATTTCGATACTGCAAGAGAAATATGGATAGATTCGTAGGATTGTTATAGAAGAGGAAATGCTTATAGGCTTTCCAATCTTGAAGGACAAATCGAGAAAACCAAACAGGGTAATCTTACAGTGACTGGTTACTACACGAAGTTGAAATCCCATAGGATCAATATCTGATTTTTAAGCCTATTCCCCATGTGTTTGCCCTGCATTACAAACTATTAGAGAACAATATGATAATTCTTATACTACCAGATTCTTGAAAGGTTTGAATGGGAATTTCAGCACTGTTAAATCCCAGGTTTTAATGACTTTTCCTCTTCCTGATATTAAAACTACCTTTGTTATGGCTTTGAATCATGAATAGTAGCTCAGTTATGCCAGTGGTACAAAATATGTGGTTCTTGCTTCTAGGTCTGATCACACAGACTGTAATCAAGTTATGGGAATTTTCAGACCTCCAAATCCAGGAAGGGGACAAGGAAGAAGTTCTGGTGGTGGTGGAAGAAGTTCTCAAGGAAATGGAAGAGGTTCCCAAGGGAATGACAAGAAACCTTATTGTACCTACTGTGGCAAGAAGGGGCATACTATATACAAGTGCTACAGGAAGTATGGTTTTCCACCAATTTCAAAGGGTATGGCAGAGGCAATGCAGCGGCTAATCATGTGGCTTGTGATCAAGAATCTGAAGATATGGAACCATGTGAAGGTCATCAACAAAATCAGAATTATGGGATACTACAATCACCAAGAATCAATATGATCATATGCTTGCACTAATACAGAATCTGCAACCTTCAAACAACCACTGCAATTCAGTGGTTATGGCTGTAGGAAACAATTCACAAGGGCAAGGTATCAAGAGAAGTGTAGTCAATTGGATCATAGATTCAGGGGCCACTGACCATATAACTTTTACCTTGACTAATATGGTTAATGTTAAAAGTACTAACAATCAGCATGTTAACTAGCCTAATGGCACTTATGTTCCTATCACACATATAGGCAATATTCATATCAACAGTGACATTACTCTATACAATGTTTTTTGTATTCCCACATTCAGTTATAACTTGATATATGTAAGAAAATTAACTATTGATAGTGGTTTGTCCGTTGTTTTTGGGATTGATAGCTGTTATGTGCAGGTACAAGCAACTATGAAGAAGATTGGTACAGCTAAACTTCTGAATGGATTGTACATTTTGGAATCACGATGATTAGACAAATGCATCACTAATATTCAGCATTTTCCTATTTCTTGTAATTCTTTGCGAGATAATAATATGTGGCACTATAGATTAGGCCACCCTTCAATTGATAGATTGAAAACTTTGAGAATTTTAGACAGTAGAATAAAGATTCCTGATTGTAAATGTATTGTTTGTCCTTTGGCTAAACAAAGAAAACTTCAGTTTGCTGTTAGTCAATCCTCTACTGTGAATTGTTTTGATCTTATACATGTAGACATTTGGGGGCCAAATAGGATTCCTTCTATTGATGGTGATAGCTATTTCCTTTCTATTGTAGATGATCACATTAGATACACTTGGCTTTTCTTAATGAAAACCAAGGATCGGGCTGCTGGTCTTCTAAAGGACTTTTGTATTCTTGTGCAAAAATAGTTTGATAGATGTGTTAAAATAATTAGGCCAGATCAAGTGCAGAATTTGGTATAAAGAACTTTTATAGACAAAAGGGTATAGTGCACCAAATGGCATGTGTTAGAACACCACAACAAAATGGTTTGATTGAAAGAAAACATCAACACATTCTAAATGTAGCTGGGGCACTCAGAATTCAGTCTGATGTTCCTGTAGAATATTGGCACTATTGTGTTCTTCATGTTGTCTATCTAATCAATTTATTGCCTACATCATTATTAAACAATAAAACACCTTATTTTATTCTCTATAATAAGGAACCTAGTTATGATATGCTCAAGGTGTTTGGTTGTTTATGTTTTGCATCAACTACTTCTCAGGGCAGAGGTAAATTTGAGGATAGAAACACAAAATCAGTGTTTCTAGGGTTTGAACATAACATTAAAGGGTATAGAATCATGAATCTTCACACCAGGAATATCTCCATTTCCAGAGATGTGGTCCTTCATGAAAACTCATTTCCCTTTTTTAATATCCATTCATCTGATAATTCACATGATCTTTGTCTTCCATTACCATTGCTTGATTCTATTGGCATTCCTGATCAAACTATAATTACTGATGATATTCCATATGATAATCATCACAACATTCATCTGACACCACAAACATGCCACCACAAATGAGATCTAATAGACAAAGATCTTTGACATCTTACTTAATAGATTATGTCTATGCAAATCAAGTGAAGAAGACTTCACCTCACACTTTAGATCATGTTGTATCTTATTCTAACTTGGCTCCCACTTATTAGGGTTTTATTGGTCATATTTCTGAAGACAGAGAACCAGCATCTTACAATAAAGCAGCTAAAGATCCTAGGTGGCAAGAAGCCATGAATTTGGAGTTAGCACCCCTAGACAAAACAAATACATGGTCACTAGTTACTTTACAAAAATGGACCAAACCAATAGGATGCAAGTGGGTTTTCGGAATCAAAAAAAAGGCAGATGGATGTTAAGGGTGATTTTATACGTTTTATAAGGATATATTTTATATCAATTTCCCCCATATTTGGATGTTTTTCATAGAAATCGAGCTTTATATTGAAATATTGAGTAAATGATGTTTTCAATAGTTAAATTGCAAAACGTAACGAATTATGTGCTTAAATGGTGATTTTATATGATTTTGGAATTATGTTACGCTTTGGTATGTTTTCCTAATTTGTAGATACACATTGGTTATGGAAAAGATGATCTTAAAGAGAGCCAAATTCGAAGTTGGAAAGGAATCAATCACATTTATGGAAGAATAGAAGATTTAAGGATAGAAATCAAGTTGATTGATCCAGCTGGACGGGCGTCCAAAAGAGGAAAAGTGATTCAGAGAGTTTGGACGTTGTTTGGACGAGCGTCTGCCCTTGAGTCCAAAGCAGTAGGACGGGCACGGGCGTCCACCGCCGACTTAGCCTGGCCGACCTAAAAATCTATATAAAGCAGCTGCGCCCCAACCCTAAATCATACCATAATTTCTTGTCACGGATTTTATCTATGCAAAACAACAAGTAATAATAATTTATAAATCCGGTATTCCCCAAGTGCAGGGATCGTAGTATAGCGATTAATACCGGAGTCGATCTCAGGGAATCGAGGTTGTTTAATCTAGTTCGATTAATTCTTCTAAAATTGTCACTACTATTTATTACTAAACCTAAACTAAAACGGAAAATAAACTGGACAGAGGATTGTCAGTCCAAAGCCAGGAAAGATAATTTCGAACACGTATTAACTAATTCTATTCTATAAACTAAAACGAAAATAAAATTCCAACTTGGCAACGAAGAACAAGGCACAAGATAGTTTCAATTAATTTAACGAAGAACAAGCAATGATCCACCTATCTCGCAACTCTCAATTTCTACCCTAGATCGTTTAGTGAAGATTTAATAAAGGTTGTGGTTCACCTACCAAAGGTATGAACTTCTACTCTCGTAGATAATCCGCCTATCAATCTCTCATCTCTCGATCTTAAAGATTAACGCTTCCATAACAAGGTGTAAGATTTCTCAATCTAGCAACCTAGAAATTCAACCTAATCAACTCTCGTTATTTTTAGGTTAAAAATCTAATCTTCATCATGGTGATCTAGTCTAACAATGATTCTCATCACATTAAACATCACACAGCAACAATCTCTCGATCTAATTGCAAAATAACATTAAGAACATGATAAAGAAACAAGCTTTAAATAAAACTTACAAAACATCCAAAGTGAAGAAATCGAGTTCTTTCAAAACAGATTTCACATGCTTGCTCAGGATGACCTCGGCTCATCCTCGAGGATCGAAGAGCGAGAAAAATAAAATAAAAAAAAAAAAAATGCATGGATCGGTCGACCGAGCAGAGGCACTCGGTCGACCGAGCAGAGGCACTCGGTCGACCGAGCAGAGGCACTCGGTCGACCGAGTGTACTTCTTCTCGGTTTTTCGGTCGTTTCTGATCTCTAGGTTAAGTTCTTCATCGTTCTGCTGCATGCCCGTCTTATATAAGTGCTTAAACCGACTTAGGGTTTTAGGATTATCTCTTTTTCCTAAAACAAATAAAACCTAACCCTAGTAAAGATAAAAAAATAGAGATGATTCCAACTTTAGCCTTTTAAATCTCCTCTGCGGGCCTTGATTTACTTTATGGACGCCCGCCCACCGCTCTTTGGGACGGGACATGGACGCTCGTCCGGTATGTCCGGACTAGATATCTTCATCTTTATCTCATTCTTCTCATCTCTATCTCTTCTCTTCTTCATATAACACTTCCTTATCTCTTATATGTCAAATAAATCCGACTCGTATCATCTTTTGATCCCCTTTTCAGCTCGAAATATGCATATCTACAAACATCAAAACCATTGCAAAGTGTAACATCATCCAAATAATCATAAAACCACCAAGTAAACACATAATTTAATCACTTTTGCAATTAGACCCTTAAAAACATCAATTGCTTAATATTTCAATATAAAGGCCAATTCTTATGCAAATAATATAAATATGGGGAAAATCATCGTAAAATATATCGTTATAAAAGCATACAAAATCACCCTTAACAACTCCCCACACTTATCTTTTTCTCGTCCCGAGCAAAGCAAAACAAAAGAAAGACTCGGAAAGAATATAGACACCTCAACACATATACCACATAGTCAATAAATTAGAAGTTCACCATCGTGTGTGTGCATAGCCATAGAAAACTTCCACTAAATCCAAACTTGAAAAACTCAAAGCAAAACTAGCTAATACCCCCTCGTGGACTAGCAATAAATGACACTCATAAGATGTACCCTACAAACGTGACATATCCCGAAAAATATGATCGAATGAATCTAGGGCCTTTCTGAAATACTCAGAGGATACTCCCTACAGCATATCTAGACAGTTTATACTGGGGATAAGATAGACGATAACTAAGCCTTATATTCATTTCATACCAATTCTTAAGTTGATTTAACTTATTCACTTTAACACACATCAGAATGAGCTATTGCCCTGTCATAGCAGAATAGGATATTCGAGATATACCCTACCTTACTCAAATCATAAGGCAGCTTCTTCTGACTGTCGTGAGCTTTTAGTCATCATGGTGGTATAGGACATACGTGGTACACCCTACCTCACTCAAATCATCGACTAGCTTTCGACACACACGATAGATTCATTTAATTATTCAACTTCTCATTTGACATTAGTTCCGTGTTACTTATCACATTCAAACCTTCAGATATTCACAATATATCATACTCGGAACTAAATACAAACTATCATAAATCTCAAGATATATACGTAGCACTAAGCACACGACTTATAAGATAATCAGAAACTACTAATCCAAAACGGGGTATAACTTTATAAATTAGCTCATCATTCACTATGGCACGTGGAAAATAAATCTTGGCGAAACAACTAACTCACAAAAAATATGGTATAAAGCATCAATGACTATAACAAACCGAACAAAAACGTGTATTGCCTACTCGGGACAAATCAAAAACAAAAGTGTCGAAAAATTTAGAAAAATTAAGCCCCCCTTTTGCACAGAAACATCATATATTAAGCAAATGGTAGATACATAGCGATCATTCCCCTCCCCCACACTTAAATAACAACATGTCCTCATGTTGTGCAGAATAAGAGAAACTTAGCTGATTGTAGTTCTAAAGTGGCAATTCGGAAGTGCTACGTATCAACTCCGTAAAGGCTTGATGAAAGCGAGAAGCGTGGACCATCCACCGGAAAACCGACATCATCGAAAGCTCACAAGTGCTATAGCAAATATCCCGCATACATGAAAAACAACACAAAAGCGTACTCGGGATAGGGGCACAAAAGATTATAGGCGAGGCAATATCATAAAACAAAGCATAAGCGATTGCAAGAACCGATAAAACCAAACCTATGTGAAATGTAGTGCACAGATATAATGTCGGCAGGAGGAAGGTCATATGGATTTTTTCAAATTCAGCTCATGCAAGTTACCTGATCACAAAAACCGACACCAAAACCCACGACGACACAAGACAAAACAAAACAACCCTAATACAACGAAACGAAAACTATCTAATGCAACGAGAAGAGAACTATCTTCCGTATTTATTCGATAAACAAAAACAATAAAATAAAAATTAAAAAATAACAATAATAATAGCAAAAACTTTTCTTAATATTGGGTTGCCTCCCAACAAGCGCCTTTCTTTAGTGTCTTTGGCTAGACACACTTGAAACTCAGCCTGGATCAGGCCATTTAACCTTTCTTCCAGCCACTACATCGTGTAAGCTCTGATCAGTGGTGTGGCTGCAGAAACAGCATCTCACACATGGGGTCAAATCTTTGATAGCTTTCCAAGCACGTTTAATTTTCCCCATTGTGGACTTCTTCTTCTTCAGTCTTCTCTTTAACCTTCGCTCCCTTGCAAACTCTTCCATATCCCAACTACCAGCCAAAACTTCCTCTACTGGACCGCTGCCGTCACCCTCAGAAAACAGATCGGGCGAAAACTCGTCAAACTCATTGACTTCAGGAGCACCACACCCGAGGATGTCGAGGAAGTGAACAATCAAAGGCTTCTCTTTGGGTTCACCAATGTAGTGCTTACACCTTTGACCATTCACTCTGAACGGCTGGTCACCATGACCTCTTAGTTCTAAAACACCTCCGGGAATGATCCGGAGAATTTCAAAGGACCGGACCATCGTGTCCTCGACTTACTACCAGAGGAGCAGATGTAACCTGGAATTGTACAATAAAACTTGTTCCCCAACTTGAAATTCTCGCTTCATAATTTTGGCATCGTGAAGGAGTTTTGTCTTTTCCTTACTTATCCTGGCGCTTTCGTAGGCCTGAAGTCTAAATTCGTCTAACTCATGCAACTGTTGCAATCGGTGCTTACCACAAGATTGGGAATCAAAGTTTAAGAACTTAATGGCCCAATACGCTCTATGCTCTAATTCGATTGGCAAGTGGCATGATTTTCCATACACCATCTAATAGGGTGATGTACCCATGGGGGTCTTATAGGCAGTTCGATATGCCCACAGTACATCATCCAACTTTAGACTCCAGTCTTTTCTATGACTGTTAACAGTTTTCTCCAGGATCTTCTTTAAACTTTGGTTGCTTCTTTCAACCTGACCACTAGTCATAGGATGGTATGGTGTGCCAATTTTATGCCGGACACCATATTTTTCGAGAACTTTCTCTAGGGGTCGGTTGCAGAAATGCGTCCCTTCATCACTGATCAAGGCGCGTGGACATCCAAACCTCACGAAGATATTCTTCTTTAGAAATTTCATCACCGTCTTATGATCATTGTGAGGAGTGGCTTGGGCCTCCACCCATTTAGACACGTAGTCTACGCAGACTAAGATGTATTTATTACCGCAAGATGATGGGAATGGTCCCATAAAATCGATACCCCATACATCAAAGACTTCACATTCTAGGATGGGTTTTAAAGGCATGTCAAAACGCCTTGTCAGAGTACCGGTTCTTTGACATCTATCGCAAGCTTTACAGAAGGCTTCTGTATCTTTAAAGATCGTAGGCCAATAGAAACCGGATTGAAAGATCTTAGCAACGGTTTTCCACGGACCAAAGTGACCGCCAGTGGGTCCACTGTGGCATTGCTCAATAATATCACGTTGCTCAGATTCTGGAACACATCTTCTCAGCAAACCATCTTTACCAATCTTGAAGAGGTCAGGTTCATCCCAAACGAATGTTTTCATATCCGAGAAGAATTTCTTCTTCTCCTGATAAGACAATCTTGGATCTAGATACTGGGAATGTAAGAAGTTGACGATAGAAGCATACCAAGGATTTTTAGGAGTGCACTTGTCTAGATGCATAACATTCCGGAGAGGAAGGGAGAGGTCTAAATCTTCAGGTTCTTCCTCCTCTTCATCCTTCATTCTCTTATCCACAATCACCTCAACACTCTGTGGCTTCAACGGCTCCTCTAATGTGACTTCCGCCGGGTGATTAACATCTTCAACTATCTCTAACGTCGGATCTTTCCTAGGACAACCGTCCTCATCATCACACCCTGCAGGAGGGAAGGAAGTCTCTAACCTTTGTAACTTAAGCCGACCCACATCAGGTTCTAGCTCATCAATCGTCCCTTGTTTCCCATGGCTTCGATCTTGACCCAACGGAGAACAAGGATAGTTACTACTCCCACCATTGTATGCTGGTGCATAGTTGTGGTCATATTGGAATTGATTCTCATGACTTGCACCATCATCGTCGTAAGCATCTTCTCCACCGTAAGGGAGTGTGGGAGTTAGGTCAATGCCTTGGTTTTGAGCCATTTCCCCGATTCGTCTCTCAAGATTCTTTGTTGTGCTCAGAAGGAATTGGATAATATTGTTTTGCTCCTCCAAATTAGCTTCAAGATCGTCAGATTGAGAGGGGTCTGGATAGTTCTGAAAGTGTTGTGGAAAAGATTGGTAAGACCAACTTTGATTATGATCGGAAAAATTGATATCTTGATCCTGACTGAAGTTCGGGTTTTGATAAAAATTCTGATTTGGATTGAAACCCTGATTTTGAAATTTGCTATGGCCAGAGAACTGATTATCAAATGTCCGATTGTTACGGCCAATGAAAGCGTCTTTGTCACTATTGGGACATAAACGAGCGGTATGTCCCACGTTGTCACAATTCGACATGTGGTCGGGTGAAATTTCACGATTATGGAAAGAATTTACTTGATATCCAAAGCAGGGGAAGAGATCGACACCGCCAACAAAGATGGCGGTCGACAACATCTTCCACGAGCGAGCAGGAGAGTTACGTGGAAAAGACGAAGTCGGATTCATAGGATTAAGCGACATTTGAAGAGATGCCATCTGCTTTGTTTCAAACATGGCGATCTTACTTTGCTCATCCATGTCCTCAATCCTAGATGGAAGATTGTATGAAACAAAAATAGAAACCTAAACTACGAAAAATTTAAAACAGAAAAACAGGAAACACTAAAAACGTGTTGAAATCTTCTGAGCCAAAATGGGAGGGAAAACAGTGGATTTTGACCTCGAAAACGATGTCGGACGGCCTCCGGCGGTCTGCCATGTCGTCGGCGTCGGAACGAGCTTTCCGAATTGGGGACCTGCGCGCCAATCCGACACTCGAGCCGAAAGTTATGGCCAAAATACTAAAGAGTGCTAAAACGATCCCTTTTATCCAAAAATTTGATCGTTAAAAACGTGGGGTTAGATAATTCAACCTTAGATGTCCCCGAATTAATGTGGAAACTAGAAAATATAGAAACAAAAACCCTACCTACGAAAAAGACATCAAGCAGGAGGAGGACAGGCGGGCGTTTGGAAATCCGAGCGCTCGTCCGGAAGGTGAAGAATGAGACGGGCGCCCAAATTTGATGGGCGTTAAATCGACTTGGTAAAAACGATCTGAGTTGAGAATTTTAAAACGGACGGGCGTTTGATTGTTGAGACGCCCGTCTGGGGACAGAAAAAAAAGCAGAGAGAGTAAAAACAAAGCAGGAAAGCGGGGGGCGAAAGGGCGAAAAACGTAAAGCAGATAGGAAAATAAAAACAAGATAAAGTGGGAGAAACCTAATAGAATACTACAAAACCTAAACGATTAAAAACCCTAATAACCTAACTAAAGTCTACCTAAAAACAAGAAATATAAAGAAATTAAAACAAGAAAAGCGGAACAGCTTAGAAAAACTAATAAAACTAGACAACCGTACCGATTCCCCGGCAACGGCGCCAAAAACTTGTCACGGATTTTATCTATGCAAAACAACAAGTAATAATAATTTATAAATCCGGTATTCCCCAAGTGCGAGGATCGTAGTATAGCGATTAATACCGAGTCGATCTCGAGGAATCGAGGTTGTTTAATCTAGTTCGATTAATTCTTCTAAAATTGTCACTACTATTTATTACTAAACCTAAACTAAAGCGGAAAATAAAGCTCGACAGGAGGATTGTCGGTCCAAAGCCAGGAAAGATAATTTCGAACACGTATTAACTAATTCTATTCTATAACTAAAAACGAAAATAAAATTCCAACTTGGCAACGAAGAACAAGGCACAAGATAGTTTCAATTAATTTAACGAAGAACAAGCAATGATCCACCTATCTCGCAACTCTCAATTTCTACCCTAGATCGTTTAGTGAAGATTTAATAAATGTTGTGGTTCACCTACCAAAGGTATGAACTTCTACTCTCGTAGATAATCCGCCTATCAATCTCTCATCTCTCGATCTTAAAGATTAACGCTTCCATAACAAGGTGTAAGATTTCTCAATCTAGCAACCTAGAAATTCAACCTAATCAACTCTCGTTATTTTTAGGTTAAAAATCTAATCTTCATCATGGTGATCTAGTCTAACAATGATTCTCATCACATTAAACATCACACAGCAACAATCTCTCGATCTAATTGCAAAATAACATTAAGAACATGATAAAGAAACAAGCTTTAAATAAAACTTACAAAACATCCAAAGTGAAGAAATCGAGTTCTTTCAAGCAGTTTTCACATGCTTGCTCAGATGACCTCGGCTCATCCTCAGGATCGAAGAGCAGAAAAATAAAATTAAAAAAGGAAAAACATGGATCGGTCGACCGAGCAGAGGCACTCGGTCGACCGAGTGTACTTCTTCTCGGTTTTTCGGTCGTTTCTGATCTCTAGGTTAAGTTCTTCATCGTTCTGCTGCATGCCCGTCTTATATAAGTGCTTAAACCGACTTAGGGTTTTAGGATTATCTCTTTTTCCTAAAACAAATAAAACCTAACCCTAGTAAAGATAAAAAAAAATAGAGATGATTCCAACTTTAGCCTTTTAAATCTCTCTCGACGGGCCTTGATTTTATGGGACGCCCCGTCCACTTCTTTGGACGGGACATGGGACGCCGTCCGGTATGTCCGGACTAGATATCTTCATCTTTATCTCATTCTTCTCATCTCTATCTCTTCTCTTCTTCATATAACACTTCCTTATCTCTTATATGTCAAATAAATCCGACTCGTATCATCTTTTGATCCCCTTTTCAGCTCGAAATATGCATATCTACAAACATCAAAACCATTGCAAAGTGTAACATCATCCAAATAATCATAAAACCACCAAGTAAACACATAATTTAATCACTTTTGCAATTAGACACTTAAAAACATCACTTGCTTAATATTTCAATATAAAGGCCAATTCTTATGCAAATAATATAAATATGGGGAAAATCATCGTAAAATATATCGTTATAAAACGTACAAAATCACCCTTAACATTTCTCATACACTAAAACCTAGAGGAGCAGCCACACTTTGGGAGTCTCAAGGCCGGTCACCCGAGCCTTGTGCTCGGGTGATCCGAGGTTAGATTAGGATCGTTTTTGTTTCGTTTTCAATTCATGGATCATCCATTGTATAAACTATGTGAGTTCATCTTTTTGATTTATTCAAGCTTCGTTTATCTTCATGATTTTTGATTTATTTTGTATCGTTCTATGATTATGATGCTATTGTGTGAACTCATATCGAAAGATTAGTTTGCTATTGATATGTTTACAACATACGGAAGTTGCGTAAACTAGATCACCATAGAAAGATAGGATCTTTAATCGTTAATTCGTGACAGATTAATGGATTAATTATCTAGGTTGTTAGATTCTAAAATATGAGAGTTAACTTGAATCTACGCCTTCGTTTTGTATGAAAATTGGTCTCAACATTCGGGAGAGGAGAGATCGATAATTGAATTCACTAAGGAATTAGGAATTCGTAGCTTGAGAAATAGATTCACTAAGAGATTAGGAATTTGTATCTCGTGTAAAGGTGAAACCACAATTTGAATTAAAATCATGAGATGAACTTGGATTGGAATCACTTGGTTTGTGTAATGTTTAATCCCATGTATCTTTAGTTTAGGTCGTTTTTATTGTTTGTTAGAGGTTAGATTTATTTTAGTTGTTCTATCTTCGTTTATATGTTTTTCTTTCGTTTATTTGTTCTCATGAGTAGCAATTGAGAGAGTTAATAAGACTAGATTCAACATCCCATTTCCCTATGGATCGACCCCTTACTTATCTCGCTCTACTATCAACAACCCGGTATTCGGCCGGTTAGGAGTTAGTTTTGCATATAGGTTAGGGTTTATATATTTTCTTTTTGTTTAGTGATGCAAAATCCTCCGAACAATGGATCACTGGAAAAGATTCAAGGCAATATTGGTTGCAAAAGGTTTCACACAAACATAAGGTATTGATTTTTTGGAAACCTTTTCACTACTGGCAAAACAGACAACAATCAGGCTCTTTATGGCCTTAGCAGCACAAAAGGATTGGCATTTACATCAACTGGATGTAAATAATGCCTTTTGGCATGGAGATCTAGAAGAAGAATTATATATGAGACCACCACCTGGTTTAGCAGCAGATGGTTTGGTGTGCAGACTCAGCAGGTCATTATATAGATTGAGACAAGCAAGTAGACAATGGCATGCAAAACTAACCAAGAAATTATTAGATCATGGTTACAAGCAATCTCAGAATGACCATAGCCTCTTCACCAAAGGTCAAGGTGATAAGTTTGTAGCTCTATTGGTATATGTAGATGATATAGTTGTTGATAGCTCAGATCTGACAGAAATCCAATACCTAAAAGATCTACTGCAATCTGCTTTCAGCATAAAAGACCTTGGTACACTCAAGTACTTCTTAGGATTTGAAGTGGCAAGATCAAAGGATGGCATAGTAATTAATCAGAGGGAATATTGCTTGGAACTTCTAACAAATTTTGAGTTTTTAGACTGTAAACCAATAGCCACACCAATGGACACATCACAAAATTTGACAGAAGTTGAAGCTCCACTCTTGGAGTCAAATACATTATACAGAAGCCTGGTTGGAAAACTCTTATATCTTAGGAATACCATACCTGATATAGCATTCCCAGTCCACCAACTGAGTCAGTTTTTGGCCCAACCAAATGAAGCTCACTTAAAAGCTGAACACAGACTTCTCAGATTTCTCAAATCAGCACCAGGAAGATGATTATTCTTTCCTAAACAAGGTTCAGTCACACTAAAAGCCTTTGGTTATTCAAATTGGGCAGGGTGTACAAAAACCAGAAGGTCTACCACTGGTTACTTGGTTATCTTAGTGATGCCCTTGTTTCCTGGAAATCAAAGAAACAGCCAACTGTTTCTAGAAGTTCAAGTGAGGCAGAATACAGAGCCATGGCAATAACAACATGTGAAATCCAATGGTTGATCTACTTACTTAAAGACTCCAAATCACCTATTCTCAGACAGTTCCACTTTATTGTGACAGCCAAAGTGCTTTGCACATTGTGGAAAACCCTATTTTCCATGAAAGAACTAAGCACACAGAAATTGATTGTCATTTTGTTAGGGAAAAATACATGGCTAAAGTCCTTGTTCCACTACCTATCAATACCAAGGACCAGCCATCAGATATCCTCATAAAGCCTGTTGATAGCAAGACACTGGACAGACTATTGCAGGCATTCCTTTTTAAAGACATATACAAACCTGTTCATCCAAACTTTAAGGATTAAAAAGGCAAGAGGACAAGTTTTTGGGGCAAGCTTCACCTGGATCCCATCCATGTTCAGCTTGAGGAGGAGTGTTGAGATTAAAAAGGCAAGAGGACAAGTTTTTGGCTCTAAGAGACATTTCAACAAACACTTCATTAGGCGGTTAGTTAGTTAGAGTTGGTTACAACCAATTGAGCTTGCACTTCCAATATAAATACAAATTTGAACAACAGAAACTCAATTAAGTTGTTCAATTACGTTCTGATGTAAAGTTTTCATTGTAATTCATTCGGATTCGATTTCCCACCTTTTTTGTTTTCAAATTTTGGGGAAGAGTGTTCTTGATCAAAATTCATTATGCTTTCTGTTTTTGATCCATTCTTCTACTCATTTTCAGTGTTATTCATGTTTTTCAACAAACCAGACCACAATTTCCACACCGACTCAGCAGAGTATCACACTCAGCTGAGCAGACTCACCAATGCACAGTTTAAGTCACCATTAAATATACCAAGTGGACGGTTGTGATACATCCAACTTGGGGGCAGAAGTACACTTTCCAGGGTAGGGTCACGCTACCCCACGGAGATCCGGATTTTTTCTAGTATTAAAATGATGTAGTTTTATTGTTAAAAAATGTCGTTTTGTCGATAAAAATGGTGTTTTAGGCTCTGCTGACCCCATTGGAATTTTTTTTGATAAAAAATGTAGTTTTGGACTCCTGCACCACTGAAACAAATTCCCGTATCTGCCCTGATCCAACTCACACCTACACACCTCTACTATATGAAAGTGGATGAGTTGAATACATCACATCTATCTACTTGGTATAACTCTCCAAATCACTAATGCACTGTAATCTCTCTCTCTGATGTTACAAGTTTTTTTATTTTATTTTAGTGGTGGTGTTACAAGTTTTAAGGAAGAAAAAATTAAGTTGTAGTGTGTACATTGCTTATTTAAACGAGATATCATTTGTTTTATATAGACTAATGCTTTATCTCTCAAAGACAAGTTCTTGTATGTGTCTGCATCAGTTTTGAAATATTCACTCCCTCTCTTTTTAACTTCTCTGACCGTGAAATATGTCCTAGCTTTCATGTCCGGACTTAGGATATGTATCTTGAAAAGATATATTAAATTGCAGTTTGACCAAATGGTAGAATGCATTTTGTATGCGATTTTGTTACTTTCTAACCTGAAGAATGGTTCTCACATAAATTTTTAAGGCAATATCAAATGTTAATAATGCAAATCGATTTGGGTATTAGCCGTTTAGAGCAGTCGCATCAGTGTCTCCGAAAGATTATCTATTTTACAAATTCAATCATCATTTTCATTACAATTGTAAAACCCCTCATCTCTTTGTAAGGGTATTTTAATCCATTAGGAATTTGTTTTTCTTTTTGGGTTTTCATTTCCTCCAAGTTTATGAAAACCGACATAAGCCTTGAAAAATCCATAAAAAGGCTCCCAGACAGCCCAGAATACATAGATTTTGTGTTTCTATCTTTTCTGGCTCACTGAGCCTAGAAAGTCCCTCGGTTAAGCATCCCAGACATGCCTGAGACATATCCCAGAGTGCCCAGGACGAGTCGCAGACATCCCAGGACAAACCCAAGACATGCCCAGGTCTTCCTGCTCGCTGAACCGAGCACTACTCTCGGTTAAGCGGCCCGGTTTTGGTGCCCAGGACGCGTCTGGCCTTGTCCAAGACATGTCTGCAGGTCACGGTCTCAGTTTCAACGCAGATCCTGATTCAGGAGCAGTTTTGAGGCTTGTTTCATCTCAAGAAGGTAATTATCGTAATCCAACGTTAATTTGTAGTTTGATCATGTTAAGTTAGGGTCATTGGCCTTTGATGTTTGGGTACTTTTAGGTTTTGAGGTTTTGAAGGCTAATCGTAGTTCGACTCGTCTAAAAGGTAAGGAGTTCTTTTATCAAAAGATTTCATCTTTATGTTTAAAAGATCATGATTTAAGTTCATTTGAATATTGTTTTAATGCAACTGCACGAAACTAGACATAATGACGTGTTACCGGATTTTTGACACACTGCGTTTTTAGAACGTTATTCTATTTCTAGTTTTTTTTCTATAAATTGTTATGTTTCTTGGTTACGAGTAATGGAAATAAGATGGGAGTTCGGTGTTGTACTGCCTTGGAATGTTCCCATAGGTTACATGGTCTTACGAGCTTTATGTGCTCCTATGTGTTTATAGTCAGTGACCTCACAATGTACTGAACGGAGTACCATGGGTTCTAAGTCTAATGTCGGACGTGTGACTAGTTGTATTTCCAATGTCGTTCTCAAGACGATGTACCGAACGGGGTACCATGACTCAGCCCCACGTTGAACGTATGATTAGTCATTTTCCAAGACTCGCAGCATGCCTCATGTTAAGTATGTGACAAGACATGTCAAGAGAAGACAAGAATATGACAAGAAAACGAGTAGGGTAAGTAAGTAATGTAACTTAACAAGTACATGCAAGATAAACCAATATAGTAAGTAGGCGTGTTTTATGTGCATTAAATATATACGTTAAAGTGGTTTTCTTTATATTTCAAGTATTGTTCATTAAAATATTTGTGAAAGTGGATAAAGTGGATTCATGTCGTGTCTCCCGACACATGACAACCATGAATCTCTCTTTTGATCTTCTTTCTCATTGCTAAGCTGGTACATGGGCTCACTCCTTTATTTGGAATAAGAAGATTGCAGGTAATGTTGATTTGACCACGAGCTTGGAGTGTTGGGTTAGGATTGAGAAATGGAATCGTTTATGTTAGTTTCCTTTTATAGTTGTTCCTTTTTTTTTTTTTTTTATAGTTGTTCCTTCTTTTCAGACAAGTGATTTGTAATGGATAATAAAATTTACTTTCAGTTATTTATGACATAATTTGACGGCATTTATATTTTGGTTATGGTTGTTTTGGAAGACCCTGAGGGTCTATCTCCCGAGTCTTCAGCTTGTTTTCTTCCGCACGAATCTTTTATTATTCTGATATAACACGAGACTTACGTGAGATTTATGATTTATTATAAATGTCACGGGTCGAACGTCCTGTGTCCGGATAAAAACTCAGTATACGGAACATATGCGTTACAAGAATCTCCACTTACATATTCTCAATTAATGGTAAAATGTATCAAAAACTCTATATTACATACTTCTTAACTAATGCATTTACAGATTAAACTATAAGTCCTCTTATGTATATTCTACTATAAACTTAAAGTAACAAATTTTTTGTTTCAATTAAATTTACACTTTAAATCTAAACTTTCCTACTAAAGACCCTTTTTTTTTATAGAAAAATGTTATAAAGGACAAATTTTCTATCAAAATACGTATTTAATCCAGAGACATTCAATTTTATGCCATTACGGACAAATATTTATATCACTGGACCATTAGAGCACTTGCATTAGAATCTGTAAAAAGTGGTAAATCTGTATATACAGCTTCAGATCCAACTAAATGTGCTGCATCAGAATCTGTATACATGATCTCTATTCAATAGATTCTGGATAAAATTGGACATCATACTCTATATCTACCGCAATCTGAATTTTTTTACAGATTCAAGTTTTTGCTATTTCTAACATTATATATATATATATATATATATATATATATATATATATATATATATATATATATATATATATATATATTTTGAGTCACAAAAATGATTTCTACAAATATTTCATTAATAAGATCTTCTATACATATTTTGAATATCCGTATAATATTTATCACTATAATAATAGACAATAAATTATTTATATGTGTATTTGTTTTTGTAAATATGTCATAATTATTTTGGTTTACAGTTACTTTATTATTGTAGTACGGTAGAGATTCTGGTACATGTGATTATGTGTAGAGATTCTGTAAATGATATTGGAGTCTGTAAAGTAGAGACTCTATTCAGAGACACTGATGCAAGTGCTCTTATACCCTTTCTTTAAATAAAAAAAAGAATCATGTTTTCTTCCAATTCCCCCTTCCGTTGCCTGCAACCTCTCCGGTGCTATCCCAACTGCCTTCCGGTGCCTCCCAATAGAACTGCTGCTTCTCTCCCCTGCAAGTTCGGTGCCTCCCCAAAATTCGAAGAAATCTCTTCACATGCAATCTATAATCGAAATAAAATGGGGAGAAATGCAAAGAGGGGCGCAACAAAATCGAACACCATCCATTCACCGGAAAAAAATTCAGAAATCCGTTCAGATGCCGGTCCCGTTCAAGAAAATCGATGCCCCCCAGTACCTCGTTCACAGCAGTTATGGTTGGACCTGATGTTGCTGCCTTGTAGCCGTGGTCGTGGACCCACCGGCGGCGACAAGAGAGGAAGTGGAAGAAGAAGAGGAGGAGGAAGAAGGTGAAGAAGAGCTCTCCGGGAACTCTTTGCTCTCTTCAACTACTCCTGCCACCGCTTCCCTAATGTGGACTCGCACGGCCGTGTTGAGCCTATAGATCTGGACAAGCTACGTACCGCTCTATCCCACAGCTCCATCGTTGTTTCGGTATTTACCTGAATTCGCTTCCCAGCCATTTGCAGCGAGTCTTGGTGGAGATTGGATTCAGGGAATGGTGATGCCTTTGACTCCGTGTAATGGCAAGCTTGTAGGGTTTGGACGAGCTGTTTCTGATTGTGGATTGACTGCTTCTATCCACGATTGCTGCAAATTATTTGCAGATCTCAGGTTTTTTTTTATGGAAAATGCTATATCCACTACATAAAGATGTAGTGGATGATGTTGTCATTTGATTGGCGAGAGAAATATTTTTTTTTTTTGGGTCCTGACTATGTATGGTGTAGATGATGTTGTGAATGATGTTGTGGAGATAAGTGCAGTGGATATAGCAGTACCTTTTTTTATTTATATTTTTAATTTTTTTTTAGAGAGATCGAGTGAAAAGTCTTTTTTTAATTACAAAATAAATAAATATGACATATTAATTTTTTTAGTTGTAAAAATGACAAACAATTTCAGACGGACAAAATTACCCCTTTATAGAAGGGACGCGCGTATATCTTAAAATGCTTCCATTTTGCTTCAGGGTTGTTTTTTTTTTTTTGTTTTTTTTTCAAACATCCGTAACTTTTGATTTATGATAGCAAAATAACTAACCGGTAACCTTAACCGAGAGAATATCGGGTCAACGGTAGTATAGTGTTGTCAAGGTCGAATCCACAGGGAGTAATGTTCAAGTACCAAAGTCGACTTAGAACTTAGTTCAGGTCAAAATAGTGGGGGAAATGTATTATACTACTACAAAAGTAAAGATTGTACTACTGAGTTTACTTCTAGATATTAACGGGTATAGTCGAACTATGATCCCACGAGCTATTTTTACCCCTAAGGAATGACTCAACAGGGAACGTGCCTTAACCGACCTACCTATCCAATGTAGTTTAACGACATCCACGGGTGTCAACTCCTAATTCTAGCGATTAGACTAAACAACTCGATCTAACCACCCTATGGGAAGTAAATTAATTCTCCTTTTAGAAAACCGATTAACCTAACATGATTAAGCTCTAGAGTCGCTCGAACAACGATGACAAAACTCTGTATTGGAAACGGACCTAACAACTAGGCCGAATCTACGCAATGATCCTAAAACCCCTTATCTCACATCTCACCGCAAAATACATCTATAAGTTCGATGTGTGTGACAGTGAACTAGGTGATCAATCTAATTCAAAGACGTTAAAACAAGTTTTAGGACGTGGATTAATCGTTTAAACATAATTTACGCACTACACAATTCCCTATCTCATCCCCCTTAGGGTTTTCGCTCGCTTTCACATAATTTGACTACACATGAATTTAGCTACTCATAATTATGCTAATAAACAAAATAAGAATTGAAATCATGCTAGAAATAATAAAAGAGAAAGTATTCATTACCATAAAACTGAGGAAAAATCTGATCTGAAAAAGTATGACGAAATAATCCACCAAAAGAACAATCTTTGGAACTTGAAACGTAAAACTAAGCTATAGAAAGTGTTTAGAATCAAAGGATGTTATCTAAGGAATCAAGGGATCAAAGGGTGATCAAACTACACTAAAGTCGCACCAAAATCGCTCAAGAGAAGTCTAAAGTCGGCAAAAACATGAGTAGGGGCTGAATGAGCTGCGTATTTATAGATTAGGAGTAAAATGTCATTGCTTTGTCGGTCCCGGACGCCTGCCTGGTCCATGTCGACGCCCGTCCGCTGGAAAATATGAAGATATTAGGAAGCCGTCTTCATTGGACGGGCGTTCGCATTCCTCTGGACGCCCGTCTGGTAACTTATGACTTGAGGCTTTTCGACCCCTGGACGCTCGTCTATAAACCTGGACGTCCGTCTGATGTTAAATGAGCCTCGTGAATCGGGCTGAGCCTACCCAAACGCCCGTCTGGGGGTCTTTTGGAAGCCCGTCCAGCCAAAAACATAACTTTCTGAATGAGTGTCAATGCGGTGGACGCCCGTCTGGAATGAGCAAACGCCCGTCTGATGTGGCCTTCCCTCAGACGCCCGTCTGAGGTATATCAAACGCCCGTCTGGCTTGTCCTCATCCCAAACTTGGCTTTTCTTCACTTTTTATGCTACATTCGGGCCACGATCACGTTTCATAGTCCAAAACATCGCCTTCCGGGTCCTCGAGTCATCTAAGTCCTGCAATAACATAGACAAACAAACACCACGCATAATTCCGCAAGACAAAAGCGCTCGGAAAAGAGTGAAATATCGCTAAAAAGGAGGAGTTTACCATCGATATGACAGTTTAACTCCCCGTGCGTATAACTTTCGATATTACTCTCGAAACGGCCTATATCTACCCAAAACATGCCAATACGGTGATAAACGGGGGTTAAACTGCACACCAAAGTACAGTAAAGTTGACTCCCATCAACCACCTCACACTTAGCCTTTGCTCGTCCTCGAGTAAGTTAGGCGCTCTAAAACAGACCATGGGATCAACTTTACGACACATGCATAGCATTCACGACATCAAGGCAAAACTAAAGTAGACAATAAACGTACACCACTTGACTCTATCTTACCACGAAAACGAAGTGTGTGTGTGTGATATAGACCGAGGACTACACTCAAAATGATCACCGGCTTTGAATGCCGGCCAAATGACTACACGTAGCTCATACCGGGCTAGAATCTCCACTAATCGAGGCAACCGAGGCTAAATACGGTCAAGTAGGACTTGAAGGGTTATAATGTTAGGCTCGGGACGGGGTTAATCGAAAGGAAATTTTGGGACTGGAGAAAGAGAAAAACACGAGTGAACCTAATCATTTCATGTATCCTTGCTTTGAAACCATACCAAACCACACCAAAATTCTTTCGATTCTTTCTGTACTAATTTATAAAGAACCACAACCTTAACATCATACTCTTATGTATTCAACCATCCTTCTTTGACTCTTTCTTTTTCAACTTTACTCAATATTCAAGGTTTGATTTTTATGATGATTATGCTTTCGTTTATTATTGTTCTTAGTATAATTTCCTTTAATTACTTCGTTGTTAGTATGATTATAGGTAGCTAAAGTAGTTGTGTAGCCGAATTATGTGAAAACGGGTGAAAATCCCAAAGGGGGATGAGATGGGAGTTGTGTAGCGCTTAATTAAACGTTTGTATGATGAATTCATGTTCTAAAACTCGTTTTGATTGTTTTAATAGCTTTGAATGAGATTGACAACCTTGGTCACTGTTACACACACATCGAGCTTATATATGTATTTTGCGGTGAGGTGTGGGATACGGGTATTAGAATCACTAGACATAGCCTTGATTGTTAGATTGACAACCTAGCTAGACGTTAGGACTATGCCTATGTGAGGTTCTTATCGAGTTCTGAGCGGCTCATTATTACGGTCAACCATGTAAAGGCGAGTTAGCTTTCTAAAGGGAGGTTAATAAGCCTAGTATATAGGGGTTAAGCGAGAGTTGTTCAGACCTTAACGTAAGAATAAGGAGTTGACACCCGTGGATGTCATATAAACCGAATTGGATAGGTAGGTCGGTTAAGATGGACTCCTTGTCAAGTCTTTCTGTGGGGTAAAAGTAACATGTTGGATCGTAGTTCGGCTATGCCTTTTAATCACCTAGATAAATCCGTTAGAATAATATTTATTTTCTGCATTATCTATAATACTTTTCACTTAATATTGACCTGAACCAAGTTTAGACGTCGACTTTGGTACTTCACTGTTACTCCCTGTGGATTCGACCTTGAAACCACTATACTACCGTTGACCTGATACTCTGTCGGTTAAGGTTAGCGGTTAAGTATTTTGCTATCAAGAATTTTGGCGCCGTTGCCGGGGAGTACATGGTGAATATCTTGCAAGTTGACTGAAAGCTTGGGCTTAGGTCGTTTTATTTTTTTTTTCTTTTTTTTCTTTTCTTTTCTTGATGGAGTTCGTATATTGAAGCGTCACACCACCTATTGCTGTGGTGGTGGTGACGAGATACTTTGATTGTGTGGTGTTGTTTTCTGAGATCTTGCAGTGTAAGCTACATTGGATAGAGTCTCACCTCCACACTACCAACCTGAAAAACAAGGGATGACAATGAACCAATATGCACAACAATGGTATGCGCCTCAACCTATATATCAGCAGCAGAGTAACCAGAGTTCTTGCGATTATCAGTGCCCTAGTTCAAACCAGAATCAATACTACGGTTATTCGAATGGAAGCAGTAATGGACAGTTTGGTGGGAACGGGCATGATTGTAATCAGGGGAATGAGATTGGTGATTTTCAACCAGTCCAACAATATCAACCGGTTCAGCAGAATTGCTAGAACTTTAAACCGGAGTTCAACCAAGCGAATGTCAACCGAGTGCTGCAAATGCTAAGGGATGAGGGGTATCAAGACCATGTTTCCCAACAACTCCTGCAACAACTTATATAGCAGCAGCAAAGTCAGTATGACCATTCTGTATCTCAACCGCAAGAGGAATACGAGATTGATCCCGGACTTGCTGAAGAAGAACGGGAAGTTGAGATAATAGAGGAGCTGGCAGAGAGGGTTTCTGTGGTGAAAGTCGAGAGAGTGCGGATACACCATAGTTCTGACTGGGAGAAGCGGATGGATGAGTTGCAGAGGGAGATCACGGAATCTATGGATCGGATTTGGGCACTCCACCGAAGGAGTGTGCGCGGTGAGTATAGAACCTCCACGACTAGAGCAGAATGGGCACGTAGGAAGAACATGTTGCTAGACATATCCAAGGATCTCATCTCGCTTAAGGAAGCCCGGGAGCTAGAACATGAAAAAGAGGCTTGTGCACATGAGGTGAATAAGGTTGCAGAGGAAGCTGATAGTGAAGAAGTTCAGGTGGATAGTGAGGTTGATGAATCGGTTAGTGGTAGAGAGCTGGGAGTTGCCCAACCAAAGAAAGCAGCCAAGCGAGAGAGGATGGAAACTGAGTTGAAAGCTATGCAAAAGGAGTTAGTCATTGTTCGAGAGGATCTCGCGATTTTTAGGACGGAGCAAGTGACTGATTTGGGATCACCCATAGCACCATCACATTCTATTGAAATATCTGATGATACCTTGGTGGAGTGTACAGTGGGGCCGACTATTGTTTTGAGTAAGCAAGAAACCTTTGGTAATGAAACGCTCTGGGATGAAGAAGAACAGCAAGATTTTGAGATGGAAGCGGTGCAACTGTTGTCTATTACACCGCCTTCCCACGATATACAAAATGATGACTTGACAGAGAGTATGGTAAATTCGATTGTGGTCGTCGATTATGTGGAGATCGAGACTAAGGAGATGTTGGGATCGCTCATTCTACCGTCAAGCTCACTTGTGAATCGAGATCAAGTTGATGAGCCACTAAAATTGAAGCCACCGGATGGATTGGTGATTCCTGATACGATGGTCCCGTATTACTTCACTCATCCACCTTGTGATGATGAGTATTATGAGATCAAGTTTTCACTCCCTCCGGTGAATGCGGCTCAAAGAAGTGTGAGAAAGAGACCACATTGGGAAGAGGTAGCATCAAGGACCAAAAGAGGTAAGTTTTTAGACAATTCAATTTCCATGGTTCTCGCTTTGTTCACTTTTCTTAAGCTATTGGTCTTCTTGAGTCTAGATTTTGGTTGACGAGTTTTGATGCTTATGTGAAATATTCTGGTTTGAGTTGTTTTGAGTCTTAAGTGATTTGAGTCTGCTTAAGTGCCATACGGTCGAGCCAACGACGTAAAACACAGGCGCTTGTGGGAGGCAACCCATCTTTTTGCATTATTTGTTTAGATCTTATTGGGACCCTGAGAGGATATTATACACCCGATTCTTGTTTTTGACATGCATGCTATAGCCGATATTTTTTTTTGTATATACATCTCCTTGTTTGTGTTACCTACACTTAAGATTTTGGCCTTTCGTTGTAGAGAATTCTTTGTGTTTACTTTGTAGCACAGGCACCCTGGGAGATACATTTGCGGTATTTGCATTGCATTGGATGAGCTTTGCCGACAGTTCAGCTAAGTTCTTTTTCCTTTCTCACTCACACACTGAGGACAGTGCTTCGTTTAAGTGGGGGGTAGGAGACTTAGCTTCACTGTTTTTGTTGATAAATTTTAATGCCATGTTTTCATGTACTTGAATGATTTGTAGGCTTAGTTTTTGCTATATCGTGTGAATTTGGGCCATATTTTAAAATTTTTCATGGATTGATGTTGTGTTATATGTTGAATCATAATATCCTTAGTTTAAGTGTTTTACAATTGAGTAAATGCATGCGAGTTAAGTCGTGATCATGTTATAAAAATGGACTACACACGCACTTAATAGCTTCAATATCATGAGTTCTGGTAATTAGTGATGCTTATAGTTGTCATAGTCTATTCTGTTACCTATAACTTATATGATTAACTTCGAGGCGAAATAGAAAGGTCAATCTTGGTAGATTAAGGGATGACGGTCCTGGCATTTATTTGACCCAACTAGAGCCAAACAGCCAACCCTGTACATAATTTCCACAGAAGCCCCTCTGAGCCTTTGTAGGGTGGTTAGACCCCCACCGGAACTTTAGCCATTCGTGATTGAGCCTATAATTACCGACCCTTAGCCTTTATTTGTGGTCTACATTTCTTTGGCACCCTATGAGTGAGTTTTAATCTTATTTTGGGCACACTTGCTAGCACAAGTGTGGGGTGGTGAAGATGTGTATCAAAGTATGGTGTTGGTAAATCTTTTGTACTACGAATGAGAAGGGAGAGAAAAAGTGTTGGTGTTTGGTTTATGGAAAAAAAAGAAAAAGAAAAAAAAATCAAAATCAAAATCAGTCAAAAAAAATGGAACGAAGTGCTTGGAAAAAGTTGAGTCAAAGAATGTTTGATAAAGGCCGTGTATTAATTCTTCCAAAGTGGCGTTGGTGGACGAGTTTTCATTAAAGTATGTTGGAATTTGAGATTAAAGAAGGAGAATGCTTGCTTGAACCAAGCTAAGGAGGTGAGTTATGAGGCAATTTCAAGAAGTTTTGATTAAGCTCACTCGTTTTCTCTTTTGATATTCCTTTTATCCTTTCGTTTAGCCCCGTCCCTAGCCTAACGTGACAACCATGCAAGTCCTGCCTGACCTTAGTTAGCCTTGATTTGACCTCGATTAGTGGAGATGTTTATGAAGTATAAGCCTATGGTGTAACAACAATAGTCATGCATCTATAATCTGAACCGGTTAACTGTGATGAATGAATGAGAAGCTATGCACACACTCACATTCCGTTTTTGTAATAAGGGAGGATTAGACTCAATTGCATTTGCCTGGTTGTTTTCACTTACCCTTTGCATATGATGATCCCGTGTATGACTACAATGTTGACTCTATGTTATATTTTAGAGTCGCTTTGTTTGCTCGAGGACGAGCAAAAGCTAAGTGGGGGGTAGTTGATGGGAGTTGTTAAGGGTCAATTTGTAGTGTTTTATAAGGATATATTTTATATCAATATTCCCCATATATGGATGTTTTTCGTAGAATTCGAGCTTATAATCGATTAATTGAGCAAATGACGTTTTGAATAGTTAAAATGCAAAATCGAGTAAATATCGTGGTTTTATTATCTATTTTGTATGGTTTTACGTTTTGCTCGGTTTTGTCATCTTTTAGGTGCACAAATGTGGAATGGAAGAGGTCTAAATGATGTTTGATTGAAGATTAAAAAGGAATGAAAGAGATACAAGAGGATGAAGATGAAATAAAGCTTGGGAAAATCCCGAAAACGACTCGTAATACGACGGGCTAATCAAAAAGGCGTTTTCTGAAGAAGAGTCCTTAATGAAAGTTGTAGAGTTTTCCGAGAGCTTTTTTATGACGTTCGGATCATAATTTTTGGAGGTCTACAACTCAATATATGAATTTTAGAAGTTTGAGTCCATTCTCAAACCAGCGTTCAGCAGCAATTTGATACAGAGTCTTCAGACGTGCCTTAAACTAGCGTTCAACCTCAGTCCAAGCATGTAGGACGAGCGTCCATGCTCACGAACGAACGTCCACCGCCGCATTGAGCCCAACCGACTTAAAACATTACTCCAGCCGCCTCTCATATCTATATATAGCAGCAGTTTTGTAACCCTAATATTCATTCAGAAAACGCAGCCCTTCATCCAAAAATCCTAAATTTCAGATCGAGAAGGAGCAGCCCGGCCGCCAAGCTCCTTGCTTGGTCGGCCGGCGGTTAGATTAGTTGTTTTTCAATTCCGTGTTTCGAGTTCCTTTTGATGAATAAAACCGTGAGCAGCCATGGATAGAGCTTGAATGACCTGTTTCACGCAGCAGCAAACTTAATTCTTTTCTATGGATTAATTTTGTAAGTTTTAATTAAGATTGTTTCTTTCTTGTGTTTATTCGTATCTTGCAATTTATATCGGAAGATTATTGCTTGTTGATGCTACCGTATGACGGAAGTCGGTGTAGTTTAGATCACCATAGGAAAGATTAGATTTTTAATCTATACATAACGGAAGTTCGTAGGTTAAATATCTAGATTTACGAGAGGATCACAATTTGGTTAATTTGATGCAAGATTATCTTAGATTGAAGTTGAGGGATGTCACCGTTACCGGAAAGATGAGATTTTTCATGTGTTTATTTCATTGCGTTGTTCTTGTTCTCTTTCATGTTTTGTATGGTTTATGTTAATCGAATTTAGATAACGGAAGTTGATAGATTCGTTAGATTGCCGTGAGAGAGATTGACAATTATTATTCCAACAAACGGAAGTTGAGGGATAATGTTGTTAGATTAGGATTTAATCCATATCTTTGATTCGTATCGATATTAGTTAAGACCGGAAGGTAAACTAATTAATGGCGTGATAAATCGGAAGAGGAAACGCTTCATTAGAAAAGATAATAATCCAAGATAACTTGTGAATGAATGTGTGTTAATCTTATTTCCTTCGGTGGGGTGATGGTTGTTGGAAATTGGTTGATCATGGCTTGTTTATGGTTGGTCAGTTGATAGTTAGTTTTACTGTTTTCGTAGATGTAGTTTTATTTATTTTGTCCGCAACTATATTTCCTGGCTTTGGATTAACAATCCTCCGTCCAGTTATTTTTCCGTTCTAGTTTAGGTTTAGGTTTAGTTAATAAAGAGGAATTAATGAAGTTAGATTCGACATCCCAATTCCCTGAGGATCGAAACCCGTACATATCCAACTTTACTAGCAACTACCCGGTATTCGGCCGGTTAGGAGGTAGTTTTGCATGGTAGTATAGGTTTTATAAATTTTCTTTTGTTTTAATGATGCAAAATCTCCCCAACAAAAGTGGCGCCGTTGCCGGGGAATCGGTGTTTTGTTGAATCTTCTTTCGTTAATTTTTCTATTTTGTTACGTTTTATTTGAATAAAAGTAGCGTTTAACAAATCGAGAGTTTTTATTTTTGCCGTGTTTCGATAACCGTTGGGTTAAGAATGTGCAAAAAGTTTTTACTCGATTTGTGACACGTGAACTATATGTTTGTTTGTATCTAGTCTAACCTCTCGTGCTTTAATTTGATGTGGTCGCTCTGTGATATTTGATGTATGATCTTTTAAGGAATTAGGTTTTCTTTGTGTTTCGCGTTTTCTATGCAAATTGATCGTTGGACGAGCGTTCGTAAGTGAACGCCCGCCCGTCCGATTCCTAACATGCAGTAAACGCAGCGGCCTGGTTTGTTGGACGCCGTCCGTTCCAAAACGTGATCGGCTCGCATTCGTTTTCAAGAACCAGACGGGCGTCCATATATCTAAACGCCCGTCCGGCCTGCATAAGTTTTAAACGCCCATTTGAATTAGTGAACGCCAGTCCAGGTTCCAGATTTCTTCTCAATTTGATTTTTAATGCTTTATTTGATATGGATACTTTAATTTGAGCTTCTGTGGCTATTTCATTTTACGTAGATGTTCTGAACTTGCATATTCATATCTTTCCATCTACGAATCCATGTTAAATAACTGATTAATTTTTATGTGCATGATTCATCTATGCAAGTTATAGTCACTGTCGGTTCTTGTACGCTATAACTGGTCTTATTGTTATTTAGTAGCTAATGTCGGTTTCCGTATGCTACATACCGCTGTGATGAATCTTTTAAGCTTTGAGACTTATGTGCTTCCTTGTTATTTTTGTAACTCATATGGGTAGCTACTGTCGGTTTCCGTATGCTACGTCATTTTCCATATGAGTTATATCTGTTTAGTATAGCTAACTGTTGGTTTTCCATAATGCTATCACTTTTTACGAGTCTTAAAGCGTCGCTGCTACATGTAATGTAATGAATAAAGACTCGTTATATCGTAACTTTGTCATTATTTGGTAGACGTTTATTTTATACATGTCGTGTTGCAAATGAGTGGGCTAGTTTTCTTTCTTTTATTTTCTTTTATTTTTGCATATCATATAGGTGCATATCATTTAGTTGCATGTCATCTAGTTGCATTATTTTTCTATTTTTCTTTTATTTTTCCTAAGTGTAGTTAACTGTCGGTTTCCGTAATACTACCTCGTTTTTTTTTAGTTTCTGCATAGGCCGTAGTCACTGTAGGGTTGTCCTCGAAACCTGCTCAGCCTAAGCCTGTCAGAATTTATTTATTTAATTTTTAGAATTGTAGATCACGTAGATTGCATTGTAGTATCTTTTTCATGTAGTTGCACCTAGCCCTGCTATTTTGTAATGTTCCATGTATAATTTCCATCTTTATATGGGCTTAATTTGAAAAATCTTTCTGACTTCTTTTCCATGTATAATCCTCTATCATTATTAGTTGGAGTTTGATGTTTCTGTTTGCACATGTGGTCTATATTATTCTACAAGCTTCTGTGGCTTTATTCTTAGATGTCCTGAGTTTAAGTGTTGATCTTTCCATCTGAGCTATTATTTCTTTTTGTGCTTATATCAAACTTCCATACTTAGACGCTTAGATGTTCTGTACTTTCCCTGTTTGATTTTTCCATCTGAAGCGATTCTATTTTGTGCTCTATACGTTCTATCCCCCCTTGTCCCCGAGATATTTCCTTGTTTGTCAAGTGTGCAGGATCTTTGCGATAGCAATTGTGAGTTTCAGATGATATCGGTTTTCCGGTGGATGGTCCACGATCTCGCTTTTCGTCGAGCATTTCTGGATCTGACTCGCTACCACTTCCAGACTTGCCACTTTCGAACGACAATCAGCTAAGTTCTTTCTTTCTTTTTATTTCTGTACAACTTGAGGACAAGTTGCAATCTAAGTGTGGGGGAGGGGATAGCTGATTTATGTATCTACTTTCATTTGCTAATATTAGTTATAATTTTCTATGAAAAGTGCTTAAATTTTCAATTTTTGTCCCGACTAACTTCAATGGCATGCTAGTTTTGTAATTTGGCACCTTTAGTTGTTATCAGTAGTCGTGCCATGTTCTAAGAATAGGTTTGGTAGATCTGATTACTCACTTGAACTTCATTTCACGAACCTGTTAGATGAAGAACCAAAATTTAAATAGTCTCCGGGTAGTTAAAGGATAGCCAATTCTCGATGCAGATAACACTTACTTAGCATTGATGAAAGTTAAGAATTCGTACTATACTCACAGTTAGAATCTAAGTACCTTAGTGTTCTTGAGAACCTTAAAAGTCTTGAATGTGTTAGAAATAATATCTGACCAGGAGTTCCAAAGAGTTTGGGATTAAATATAATACTATATATATATATATAATAAATTGAGTTTGTTTGTGACTATCACCTCGAGTCCATTTGGATACTGCCCCAATTGGGGAGTGTGGTTTACCTTGGACAGTAAGGGATTGAGTGATCTCAGGGTGACTGCCTCTAATGTAGGGAGAGTGTTATACTTTGAGACGCGACGATAGAAAACCAAAATTTTTGCTTTTTGGAACTCTAAGTCAAGTTGATCTAAACCCAGTAGAGACCTGAAAGGTATTTTCTTGGCACCAAGTAAAGGATTTTAAATGTGAGTTAGTTACTGTGTTCTTGGTAATTAGTTTTTGTACGGTAAGTGCTGTACACGGGACGAAACTTTCTTTTATTTTACCGGATGAATGTTAGTGCTTGATTTAATACATCGAGAGTGGATCGGTGGAAGTTTAGCAGGTTTTGCACACACAATCACCGAGTGAGTTCGATTTGCTAAATACTAGCTTGACGTGAGCATGACTACATCTCGTGTCAGGTTATGTGGGTTTTTGATAGTATGTTTGTTGTTTTGTCTTGCTCGGGACGAGCAAAAGATAAGTGTGGGGGAGTTGTTAAGGGTCAATTTGTAGTTGTAACGCCCCGCTCCCAGATACCGAGCCCTTATCCGGAAGAGAAACGTTCGGCGCGTATAGCATTAAATAAATCTAATATTATACGCAAGCCTCTACGTCGTCGTATCAAATAAAAGCAAACGGAAGCTAAAAAGACTCGGGTAAAAACATAAATGCTACTAAGAATAGAAATTAACCATACTAAAGATAGATAGTTAAGATTACAACGATGAAAAACCCAAAGACTTACAAAATACGAGGTCTTAAAAGTAAATGTACAACAAGTCTAATAAACGAACTGCAACTAATCTAGTACAACCTTTGCAAGGGAAATTAAACTAAAAACTTCGCCAAGACTTCAAGTCTTCAAAAGTCATCATCTACACTTGGTCAACCTGTTCGTCTTCTCACCCCACAATGCATACAAAAAAAATAAAATGCAAAGGAGGTAAGTACAAAGTACTTAGTAAAAGTGAGAAGCTATGACAACAATTAAGATTTATAAAGAAAAGATATTTAATCGTTTAGTTATCTTTATGTGACCGACTCAATCTAGGGTTCATTTCATGTCCATCAACATGAATTGACTAAACGTTTCTACTTAGCTTATCTATGTTACAACCACACTCAAGGGCACTACGCGCATCCACCTTAGCAGAATCCCTCCGTACTTAGGGTTTTGCTGACCTACGGAGTTCTTCCACCTCAGGGACACTCTTTTGCAACATATCAGTGGATCACACCAATATCCACGAAGTCTAGAAAAGGTAGACTCCGATAGCATCGCTGCGCGTCTCAAAGAGAGTCCTCTGTACTTAAGGTCATTGACCTACAGAGATCCTCCACCTTCAGAGGTAGCACATGCATCGCGATTTAGCCTGGTGCCTAGCCAAGAGAGACATGTTGTTTAATCTTTTACTAGTCAAGTACGTTGATTATTAGGGTGATTAACTAGCCACCTAAGTGTTTTCAAATAATCTCCCTCACACAAACTACTCTCTTCCTAGACTACTAGACACGGACAAGTCCTAGCAATTACACAGACATTGATGAATGCTAACTCATCAAAGCACAAGCCTATCATGTTCTTCCGACGGATCCGAACTTCAAATCCCTTTAAGAGTACATTCGGTGTTTTAACTGAACGAATCAGAAGCTCAATTCAGGCTTGTTTATATTTATTCAATGTTAATATATCATGTTTAAGGGTTTAAAACAGTAAACACATGAGTATAAAACCTGAAACTAAGTCAAACGATGAAAAGCAATGAAAACAAATAAAACAGGTCAAACGCCCGTTTAAAGACATGGACGCCCGTCTGGAACCTACTGGACGCCCGTCCAAGACTGGACGCCCGTCCACTATACCCAGACGCCCGTCCACCTAAAACAGTTTCAATCCTGAATGTAAAACAACACTTCAAACGCCCGTCCAGGAAAGCCAGGCGCTGTCGTCGAAATGTGCCCCAAGTAGACGCCCGTCCGAGAGAGGCGAGGCGCTTCGTCCACCTGGGTTCGACTAGAACTCTAAAATCTTCAAATTCGATCCAAATCAGTTTCTAACCCAAAAGTATAGCAATTTACACACAGTAAAACGTAAATAAACATATCTAACTATTCCAAGAACACCTATGATCCTTGATCAACGAAGAACACATCTTCCTAGCATTAAAACATCTTAAACACCTTAAAACTTGATCTAAACCTTATAAACGATAATTGGAATAATAGGAAGAGCCTCTTACCTTATTTGCCTGCAACACCGACAGCAAAACACCAAGCAACTGCAACAGTTGTTGATCCTCAACCCAAAAACCTACTTGAACAACAACAAACCCTAAAATCCTATTTCTGTGCCGAAAACGAAACTGAAAAAATGCAGTAACTGAAGATTACCTGGGTTTACTGCTGCGAACCTATTTTTAGAGTATTCTACGCTTCAAGACGATCGTTTCGACTACTCATGGCTGCGAAACAGAGCTACGGATCAAAAGATACGAATTTTCCAAGAATCGAACTCTACGAATACCGAAACTAGGGCTAAACCGAAAACTTACGGAATGGAGATATTTTATTTTCCAAAGTTGCGTCTCCTCGCGCTGATCACTTTTCTCTCCTGCGGCATCTTGATCAGACGAACGGATTGGTCACACGGTTGAAGATTACATTCTGTCTTTTCCTGGCATCTTCTGCGTTGGTTTCTTCTCTTCAGCGCCGTTCCTCTCTTTTTTTTGTGAATAGGCGTGTAAATAAAAGGAGTGATTGGAGATTATTTCCTTTTTATAGCCAATAATTAAATCCTTTATAATTAATAGCTAAATCCTTTAATTAATTCATTTTTAATTAAATACATGGGACAAATAATAATTAGGTCGTAGTAAATACACCCAATGACTATTTTACCCTTTTACGAAAAGTCGGGATGTTACATTCCTTCCCCCTTAAGAGGAGTTTCGTCCTCGAAACTCGAATGTAACCGAGAGGTACTTGAACTCTGAACTTTGCGAAGCGTTTCGTCTCCTAACTCGTACAGTCTTCTTCTCCTTCCATCTTCCCAACTCCTTCCACCTGTCTTGAGCTATCTCGAGGTGGCGACGATCTACTTCAATCTTTCTGTTGGCTTGCTGTATCAACTCTGGTCTCGTATTCTGTTGTGGCTCCACTTCATCCCAGAAACTCGTGTTGTGGCTCGTACATCTTGGTTGCTCTGAGATGAAATGCAATTGCCATCCCGTGGTTTTCATTCTTTATTGTCCTTCCCAATCTTCCACATTCGGAACCCAAAGATGATTCCGATGCCAATGATCGCCATCTTCATCTAACTTGTGACCAATTGCTGGTTGGTTCTGACCATCACTTATAACCGTAAACAACTGGATCTTTGTCTTGCCTCTTCCATGAACTCATCAACTGCCTCGAATCTTGCAATCATCGGTTTACCACTCCTCGCTTGCTCCTGCTGACCTATGTCCTGAGTGCTTGAGCTTCCTAACTGACTCACAGCTTCCTGGTATACTTGACTTCCTTCGATCTCAACTTCCATCATGGCACCACAAGCTTGCTAAAGAACTGCAAGGATCCCGGCTGGAAGACTTCTGAGACTTCTTGGGGATGGAGAACATGCATCTGCCATCCTTTCTCTCTGGCGGTCTGATCCAATCCTCGTGCCAATTAGGGTAACTTGGAAAATAAAAGAAGTAGAAAAGTGACGAGTTGAGTACCAGGGTGGTATGTCAACTAGGTAAGCCAATGAAGGGCACAATGCACTCGAAATAAGGAAGGTTGCTTGGGTTACAAGCAAAACAAGATGATTCCGTGTTGAGGAAAGTTGAAGTGGGTTCCAGGATGAAGAATGAGGCATTGTATCATAATACAAAAGATAGCCACCAGAAGGAAAACAATAGAACACCTTGCAGATGAATTTTTTTTTGAGAGAGTGGAATTCCGCAAGATACTGTGGTCTACAAAGACTTCAGTGGCAACTTGGAAGAATAATAATAGGCTTCCATATAAACATTTAGAAAGTGGAGACGTTAGGACATCACCAGATGGACTTGAAGATATTCTCAATGTATGAAAAGAGAACACCGAGCTTGAGAACATTAAGAAAGTGACCTTGATTGTTAATCATTTGGTTAACAAAGATGGATGTTGGCGGACTAGGAAAATCTTCAGTTCACATGAGTTTCGTAGAGGAAACATCACACAACAAGAAAACAAAATAAAGGTGCAAGGTCGAGCACCAAAAGGGCTAAAATGGAAATTTAGAAATCAAGAGAGAGTAAGAATCTCAACATGAAGTAGCTATGGAGGGAAAACGAGTACACCAAAAGGTCTCAGAATAAAATAAACACTTGTCAAGAAGTGTCCAAGTTTGCAGTAGTCAAAGAGAGGTTATTTCAAGATTTAAAAGAAATAGAAATTTCCCTCAAGGAATTGTAAGGCAATATCAAAAGTTTGAATAAGTAAGCGGCAAGCAAGATTTTTGAATGAAGAGGAAACGACACTTAAGAATTGTCGGATAAGGTTTGATTTCAAAGAATTAATTCAAATTTTCAAAGGAAGTATAAACGATATTTGACGATTCAAATCAACGGTTCAAGGTTGCACTACTCGAGAGGAATAGTACACTGCCAAAGAATAAATGCTCAGGGTTATTCCTCGTGTGGGAATGCAAAGGTTAGAATAAAATGGACTTTCAACCAGTATGACAAAATTGTAGTAGAACGCCATGTACTGCACGATGGGGAGTCAAAAGGTGTACATGGCGGTTCATGGCTCTGAATGGCCTGAAAGAGAGTTAAAACTGAAGGGTACAAGGTACAATAATCTGAAATGGAGATCAAAAGTTTAGGAACTCAAAAGTTGGTTGGCTAGACAGGTTCAGAAGGTACCTTTGCAAAGACTACCTTCTGCTTGAAACTGGTGTAGCATAAATTGCTAGAAGATTAAAGGTAAGAAACTGAAAAGGAATGCCATGATAGGCATAAATATTGGACCAGCAAAAGAAGATATGCATACCTTAAAGGAACAGGCAGCATTAGGTGAAATAGTTACAATATCGACACTACCCTTAGGAGGGGAGCTGAGAATAAACACAAGTAAAAAGAATGTTCTGACATTAAAAGGTTCAGCAAACTTTGAATTTGCATGAATGATGGGAGTGCAACAATTTAGAACTTTGAAGAGAATTTTGTTTCTTGATTTGAAAAGTAAGAAAGAATGAATTTGTTGAAAAGAAGGGTTTAAGGCGATATGTTTTTGAAATAATTTATGACAACAAGCCGAGAGGATCTGTTGGGTTTAAAGATCTCAAGTGAGGGATTACATGAGAAATAAAATACCGAGATAAGGTATAATTACAAAAGGGCACGAAAAAGTGGTCCGAACATCAAATATGGCGTGCTGGAGGATAGCATCTTGGTTCTCGTTTACAACTGCAAAAGGATCTACAACGTTAGCTTTACAAACTCCTACTAAAAGGTTTATCTCATAAGGAGATCAGACTTCAGGGAACTCCTAAACATAATAGTCGTAACTTACTACCCTCTTAGCCCAAACTCTAAGTCAAGGAGGTGAAAATTCCTTTTGGGTTGCTGTGTAAGGTTTTTACTCTGGATCTGATATTATCAATTTGTACAGAATAAACGAAGAAGAAATCGAGCATGATCCAAAGAGAAAAGATTTAGATAATAGGGTTTCCCAGGTGATATAAAAATATTGAAATTTTTGGATGAAAATAACTTGGTCAAAAACAGTTATTTCTGACGATTGCACAAACTGCCAGAATTTCCAGATTAATAAACACTGTGTTGGATTGCAAATCGAGATCAAACGAAAAAGAGTCTGAACTTAATTCCAAAATAGAAGCTGTAGATAAAATTGTTGTCTGCAACATATCAAAAATTCAGGTCATTTGAAGATGTTTAACCTGTTCAAAACAGAAGAAGAAGTGAAGGTGCTGCTGCAGATTTTCTGGACAGAGTGTCCGGTATAAACATGAATTTTCTGGATAATCCATAATGATTATCGAGTTGATGTAAAAAGAGAAATTGTAGATAAGACAGTAATCTACTTTGCTGAAAATTTGCAGAATTTTTAGAGTAGGGAAAGACAGTCTTATGTTAGAGGGAAAGCACGGAAACAAAAACATTCGCTCATGTTGGGTAAATCCAAACACAAGGACAATGAAAAGTATGTGCCAAAGTAAGAGACCTTTAACACTATGAGTTGAAACGACTGAGGAGTACTTGGAATTAATAGAGTTACACATGGAGTTCGTGTAGAACCATCTCAAGCAAAGCAAAGGTCAAAGAATGTTGATGAACTCAACCAAGTGATAGTGAAAAGAGAAAGTGGGGAACTTGTAGAGCTGAATCAAATATCATTCTCTACAAAGTTAGGCCAAGATAAAAGTAAACTTAGATATTCATGTGTAGAGAAAGTGAAGAGATTTCAATAGGGAAAGTAAGGAAAAAGGAAATCAACCAAGAGAACCTCGACTTTAAGGCGTAGGCATAAGACTCCAATCCCAAAGCATTACTCAAGGGAGTTTCACAACCATATGCAACAAGCTACGATTTGGAACTTCAAAAGAAGAAGAATTTATACTAAGGATACTAGAAAGAACAAACCTGAGGTGATCACATAAAAGATGTGAACAGAGAACTCAACTTAACCTCCGTCTAAGACGACTCTTCACTTGGTCTTGATACAACCTAACCACGGTTTAAGGGTTCTTAGTCTTACGAGGATTACCACCAAGCTCAAGTTCTAAAAGGTCTAAAGGATTCTTATCTTAAAGGGAAGAGAAGCCTAGGATAGAAAGACGCTTCGCTCTGATACCAACTGTAACGCCCCGCTCCCAGATACCGAGCCCTTATCCGGAAGAGAAACGTTCGGCACGTATAGCATTAAATAAATCTAATATTATACGCAAGCCTCTACGTCGTCGTATCAAATAAAAGCAAATGGAAGCTAAAAAGACTCGGGTAAAAACATAAATGCTACTAAGAATAAAAATTAACCATACTAAAGATAGATAGTTAAGATTACAACGATGAAAAACCCAAAGACTTACAAAATACGAGGTCTTAAAAGTAAATGTACAACAAGTCTAATAAACGAATCGCAACTAATCTAGTACAACCTTTGCAAGGAAATTAAACTAAAAACTTCGCCAAGACTTCAAGTCTTCAAAAGTCATCATCTACACTTGGTCAACCTGCTCGTCTTCTCACCCCACAATGCATACAAAAAAATAAAATGCAAAGGAGGTAAGTACAAAGTACTTAGTAAAAGTGAGAAGCTATGACAACAATTAAGATTTATAAAGAAAAGATATTTAATCGTTTAGTTATCTTTATGTGACCGACTCAATCTAGGGTTCATTTCATGTCCATCAACATGAATTGACTAAACGTTTCTACTTAGCTTATCTATGTTACAACCGCACTCAAGGGCACTCTGCGCATCCACCTTAGCGTAATCCCTCCGCACTTAGGGTTTTTCTTTGACTCACGGAGTTCTTCCACCTCGGGGACACTCTTTTGCAACATATCGGTGGATCACACCAATATCCACGAAGTCTAGAAAAGGTAGACTCCGATAGCACGCAGCGTCTCAAAGAGAGTCCCTCTGTACTTAGGGTCATTGACCTCTGAGAGATCCTCCACCTTCAGAGGTAGCACATGCATCGCGATTTAGCACGGTGCCTAGCCAAGAGAGACATGTTGTTTAATCTTTTACTAGTCAAGTACGTTGATTATTAGGGTGATTAACTAGCCACCTAAGAGTTTTCAAATAATCTCCCTCACACAAACTACTCTCTTCCTAGACCACTAGACACGGACAAGTCCTAGCAATTACACAGACATTGATGAATGCTAACTCATCAAAGCACAAGCCTATCATGTTCTTCCGACGGATCCGAACTTCAACTCCCTTTAAGAGTACATTCGGTGTTTTAACTGAACGAATCAGAAGCTCAATTCAGGCTTGTTTATATTTATTCAATGTTAATATATCATGTTTAAGGGTTTAAAACAGTAAACACATGAGTATAAAACCTGAAACTAAGCTGAAACGATGAAAACAGCGAAAACAAATAAAACAGGTCAAACGCCCGTTTAAAGACATGGACGCCCGTCTGGAACCTACTGGACGCCCGTCCACTATACCCAGACGCCCGTCCACCTAAAACAGTTTCAATCCTGAATGTAAAACAACACTTCAAACGCCCGTCCAGGAAAGCCAGACGCTCGTCGGAAATGTGCCCTAAGTAGACGCCCGTCCAGAGAGGCCAGACGCTCGTCCACCTGGGTTCGACTAGAACTCTAAAATCTTCAAATTCGATCCAAATCAGTTTCTAACCCAAAAGTATAGCAATTTACACACAGTAAAACGTAAATAAACATATCTAACTATTCCAAGAACACCTATGATCCTTGATCAACGAAAAACACATCTTCCTAGCATTAAAACATCTTAAACACCTTAAAACTTGATCTAAACCTTATAAACGATAATTGGAATCATAGGAAGAGCCTCTTACCTTATTTGCTCGCAACACCGACTGACAAAACACCAAGCAAGCGCAATGCAGTTGTTGATCCCCAACCCCAAAACCTATTTGATCAACAACAAACCCTAAAATCCTATTTACGTGCGAAAACGAAACTGAAAAAGTGCAGTAACTGAAGATTACCTGGGTTTACTGCTGCGAACCTATTTTTAGATTATTCTACGCTTCAAGACGATCGTTTCGACTACTCATGGCTGCGAAACAGAGCTACGGATCAAAAGATACGAATTTTCCAAGAATCGAACTCTACGAATACCGAAACTAGGGCTAAACCGAAAACTTACGGAATGGAGATATTTTATTTTCCAAAGTTGCGTCTCCTCGCGCTGATCACTTTTCTCTCCTGCGGCATCTTGATCAGACGAACGGATTGGTCACACGGTTGAAGATTACATTCTGTCTTTTCCTGGCATCTTCTGCGTTGGTTTCTTCTCTTCAGCGCCGTTCCTCTCTTTTTTTGACAGAATAGGCGTGTAAATAAAAGGAGTGATTGGAGATTATTTCCTTTTTATAGCCAATAATTAAATCCTTTATAATTAATAGCTAAATCCTTTAATTAATTCCTTTTTAATTAAATACATGGGACAAATAATAATTAGGTCGTAGTAAATACACCCAATGACTATTTTACCCTTTTACGAAAAGTCGGGATGTTACAGTTGTGTTTTATAAGGATATATTTTATATCAATATTCCCCATATATGGATGTTTTTCGTAGAATTCGAGCTTATAATCGATTAATTGAGCAAATGACGTTTTGAATAGTTAAAATGCAAAATCGAGTAAATATCGTGGTTTTATTATCTATTTTGTATGGTTTTACGTTTTGCTCGGTTTTGTCATCTTTTAGGTGCACAAATGTGGAATGGAAGAGGTCTAAATGATGTTTGATTGAAGATTAAAAAGGAATGAAAGAGATACAAGAGGATGAAGATGAAATAAAGCTTGGGAAAATCCCGAAAACGACTCGTAATCTGACGGGCTAATCAAAAGGTGTTTTCGAAGAAGAGTCCTTAATGAAAGTTGTAGAGTTTTCCGAGAGCTTTTTTATGACGTTCGGATCATAATTTTTGGAGGTCTACAACTCAAGATATGAATTTTAGAAGTTTGAGTCCATTCTCAAACCAGCGTTCAGCAGCAATTTGATACAGAGTCTTCAGACGTACCTTAAACTAGCGTTCAACCTCAGTCCAAGCATGTAGGACGAGCGTCCATGCTCACGAACGAACGTCCACCGCCGCATTGAGCCCAACCGACTTAAAACATTACTCCAGCCGCCTCTCATATCTATATATAGCGGTTAGTTTTGTAACCCTAATATTCATTCGTAAAACGCAGCCCTTCATCCAAAAATCCTAAATTTAGATCGAGAAGGAGCAGCCCGGCCGCCAAGCTCCTTGCTTGGTCGGCCGGGCAGTTAGATTAGTTGTTTTTCAATTCCGTGTTTCGAGTTCCTTTTGATGAATAAAACCGTGAGCGACCATGGATAGAGCTTGAATGACTGTTTCACGCAAGCAAACAAACTTAATTCTTTTCTATGGATTAATTTTGTAAGTTTTAATTAAGATTGTTTCTTTCTTGTGTTTATTCGTATCTTGCAATTTATATCGGAAGATTATTGCTTGTTGATGCTACCGTATGACGGAAGTCGGTGTAGTTTAGATCACCATAGGAAAGATTAGATTTTTAATCTATACATAACGGAAGTTCGTAGGTTAAATATCTAGATTTACGAGAGGATCACAATTTGGTTAATTCGATGCAAGATTATCTTAGATTGAAGTTGAGGGATGTCACCGTTACCGGAAAGATGAGATTTTTCATGTGTTTATTTCATTGCGTTGTTCTTGTTCTCTTTCATGTTTTGTATGGTTTATGTTAATCGAATTTAGATAACAGAAGTTGATAGATTCGTTAGATTGCCGTGAGAGAGATTGACAATTATTATTCCAACAAACGGAAGTTGAGGGATAATGTTGTTAGATTAGGATTTAATCCATATCTTTGATTCGTATCGATGTTAGTTAAGACCGGAAGGTAAACTAATTAATGGCGTGATAAATCGGAAGAGGAAATGCTTCATTAGAAAAGATAATAATCCAAGATAACTTGTGAATGAATGTGTGTTAATCTTATTTCCTTCGGTGGGGTGATGGTTGTTGGAAATTGGTTGATCATGGCTTGTTTATGGTTGGTCAGTTGATAGTTAGTTTTACTGTTTTCGTAGATGTAGTTTTATTTATTTTGTCCGCAACTATATTTCCTGGCTTTGGATTAACAATCCTCCGTCCAGTTATTTTTCCGTTCTAGTTTAGATTTAGGTTTAGTTAATAAAGAGGAATTAATGAAGTTAGATTCGACATCCCAATTCCCTGAGGATCGAAACCCGTACTTATCCAACTTTACTAGCAACTACCCGGTATTCGGCCGGTTAGGAGGTAGTTTTGCATGGTAGTATAGGTTTTATAAATTTTCTTTTGTTTTAATGATGCAAAATCTCCCCAAATTGTAGTGTATTTCTTATTTGAGATTACCTCCTTTTACGAGTTATTCATGGTTATTTTGGGCTATTATGGGTAGGATATGAACGATATTCACTTATATGCATGTTTCGAGACTAAAGGCGTTTTCGTCCTAAAAACTCGTGTTTTATGTGGATTTCGTTACGTTTCTGTCAATGTATATTATGCCTTGGTGTTCGTGTCTTTGTTTTCAGGTTTAGATTGATGTATAAGCTTGAGAATAAGGAAGAGAGTCTTGAGAAAGAACGAGATTTGGGGCCAAGGAGGAGAAAAGAGTGAAGAATCATTGACGAAATCTGAATCATTCACTTAATGGGCATTTTGGTCACACTTGAAGACACTTTCAGGAAGAGTTGTCTTCATGAAAGTTGTAGGTAATTGAACGATATTTCCAACGCATCTTGAATTGTTCAAATTGGAGCTCTACACAAGAAGTTATTGTTGATTTACTGAAGACAGGATCCAAACGAACGTTTACGGAGCAAATTTACATACAGCGTGTTGGCTTTTCTGGCAGACGGGCATTTGCCTTGTCTCAGACGCCCGTTCGCGGTCGGGATGCGGCAAAAACCTATAAAAACCCCTGTTTTTCGGTCCCATATCATATCTATCGATCCTGGACGACTTTGGGCATCTTAGGGGCGATTTTAGGACGGTTTTTGAGTAGTTTAAACACCCTTTGATCCCCATATTCCATAGATTAATTCCATTGATTCTACATACTTTTTATTAGATTAAATTTCTGTTTCAACACCAAAGATTCGACTTTTAGCGCAGTACCTTTACTCAATATTCAAGGTTTGATTTTTATGATGATTATGCTTTCGTTTATTATTGTTCTTAGTATAATTTCCTTTAATTACTTCGTTGTTAGTATGATTATGGGTTGCTAAGGTAGTTGTGTAGCCGAATTATGTGAAAACGGGTGAAAATCCCAAAGGGGGATGAGATGGTAGTTGTGTAGCGCTTAATTAAACGTTTGTATGATGAATTCATGTTCTAAAACTCGTTTTGATTGTTTTAATAGCTTTGAATGAGATTGACAACCTTGGTCACTGTTACACACACATCGAGCTTATATATGTATTTTGCGGTGAGGTGTGGGATACGGGTATTAGAATCCCTAGATATAGCCTTGATTGTTAGATTGACAACCTAGCTAGACGTTAGGACTATGCCTATGTGAGGTTCTTATCAGGTTCCTGAGCGGCTCATTATTCTGGTCAACCATGTTAAGCGAGTTAGCTTTCTAAAGGGAGGGTTAATAAGCCTAGTATAGGGGGTTAAGCGAGAGTTGTTCAGACCTTAACGCAAGAATAAGGAGTTGACACCTGTGGATGTCATATAAACTGAATTGGATAGGTAGGTCGGTTAAGACACACTCCTTGTCAAGTCATTCCTGTGGGGTAAAAGTAACATGTTGGATCGTAGTTCGGCTATGCCTTTTAATCACCTAGATAAATCCGTTAGAATAATATTTATTTTCTGCATTAGCTATAATACTTTTCACTTAATATTGACCTGAACCAAGTTTAGACGTCGACTTTGGTACTTCACTGTTACTCCCTGTGGATTCGACCTTGAAACCACTATACTAACGTTGACCCGATACTCTGTCGGTTAAGGTTAGCGGTTAAGTATTTTGCTATCAATCTAACAATCAAGGATATGTCTAGTGATTCTAATACCCGTATCCCACACCTCACCGCAAAATACATATATAAGCTCGATGTGTGCGTAACAGTGACCAAGGTTGTCAATCTCATTCAAAGATATTAAAACAATCAAAACGAGTTTTAGAACATGAATTCATCATACAAACGTTTAATTAAGCACTACACAACTCCCATCTCATCCCCCTTTGGGATTTTCACCCGTTTTCACATAATTCGGCTACACAACTACTTTAGCTACCCATAATCATACTAACAACGAAGTAATTAAAGGAAATTATACTAAGAACAATAATAAACGAAAGCATAATCATCATAAAAGTCAAACCTTGAATATTGAGTAAAGGTACTGCCCTAAAAGTCGAATCTTTGGTGTTGAAACAGAAATTTAATCTAATAAAAAGTATGTAGAATCAATAGAATTAATCAATGGAATATGGGGATCAAAGGGTGTTTAAACTACTCAAAAACCGCCCTAAAATCGCCCCTAAGATGCCCAAAGTCGTCCAGGATCGATAGATATGATATGGGACCGAAAAAGAGGGTTTTTATAGGTTTTTGCCGCATCCCAACCGCGAACGGGCGTCTGAGACAAGGCAAACACCCGTCTGCCAGAAAATCCAACACGCTGTATGTAAATTTGCTCCGTAAACGCTCGTTTGGATCCTATCTTCAGTAAATCAGCAATAACTTCTTGTGTAGAGCTCCGATTTGAACGATTCAAGATGCGTTGGAAATCTCGTTCAATTACCTACAACTTTCATGAAGACAACTCTTCCTAAAAGTGTCTCCAAGTGTGACCAAAATGCCCATGAAGTGACTGGTTAAGATTTCGTCATTGATTCTTCACTCTTTTCTCCTCCTTGGCCCCAAATCTCGTTCTTTCTCAAGACTCTCTTTCTTATTCTCAAGCTTATACATCAATCTAAGCCTGAAAACAAAGACACGAACACCAAGGCATAATATACATTGACAGAAACGTAACGAAATCCACATAAAACACGAGTTTTTAGGACGAAAACGCCTTTAGTCCCGAAACATGCATATAAGTGAATATCGTTCATATCCTACCCATAATAGCCCAAAATAACCATGAATAACTCGTAAAAGGAGGTAATCTCAAATAAGAAATACACTACAATTTGACTCCCATCAATTTACAACTCCGATCATCGAAATTTTTTCACCAAAATTCATTTTTTTTTTGCTCTTTAATTTGAGCCCAAATACGATACCCTTCCGACGTAAATTTTGAAATACGAAAAAATATTTGTATTAACCGGAGTGCTTTTTCTTATAAACCACCGTAACTTTTGATTTAGAACACCGATCATCAAAATTGTTTCACCAAAGTTCATATTTTTTTTATCTTCATTTTGAGACCGCGTTTGATACCTTTTCGACGTAGTATTTGAAAACCGAATTTAATCGCAACATTTACACTAACTCAGTATCAGTATCAGTATCAGTATCAGTCTCATTTAAGGCTTAATTCAAGTGACTACTTCATGACATACATAACTGGCTCATATAAGGCTCATTTAAGGCTTAATTCAATGCATAAGGAGGGAATATAATACCCTAAAAATGAAATAGAAGAAAGAAGAGTTTATAGATTGAGATAGAGCAACTCAAGAGAGTGAAAGGATAGGTGCCCATGAAATGAGTCAATTGAGACATAATGTATTTTGATGACTAGAAAGAATTAAGAAAATAGGTGTATTAATTGCAGATGAAAGCACAATTAAAGAAATTAAATATACAAATGCTATTTAAAACAGAAAATCATCTCTCCCTTGAACTCTGTTTACAGTAGAATAGTTAAGGTAAACACAGAACCAGTCCAATAATTTACAGCCGATATGTACATACCCACATTTTGATGGACAACAAAAGGTTTCTACTTATCACAAGACCACATACAAAAAGAAGCATAGTACTCCATGTCAAATGATAATAAGGCTAGAAAGTAGCAGATCATGCTAATTGAATTAAATTCTAGGTAGCAGATCAACATATAGTCTATTGATGGCAACAAGTAGTCGAATTTTGTGCATGATTCGACGACGGGTTGAAAATAGATTTAATCGCAGCATTTACACTAACACAATATCAATATTAGTATCAGTATCAGGCTCATTTAAGGCTTAATTATCATTAATAGTATACGATTAGCCAAAAATCATGGACTCGGGAATAGCAGAGAACAAGGCTGCATACTCAATGAAAGATTCAATGAAGTTGTTGAACTGCTTGTTCGAACTGAAAGTTTGAGCAGATTCTCGGGGCTTTAATGGATGTTATGCTGCACCATATTATGTCTTTATCTAAGTTCAGATCTTAAATTTCGGTATGTCTCTATCAGTCTAGCTAATTCATTGCACCTCATTCTTGAGATATAACCTCGTGCACTGTATAATATACTATGATGCATTATGGAAAGTAAAAAGATTGGATTTCTGAGTTAATTAGTAATGTAAAATTGTGTTGTGGTATAATTGTTCTGATTTTAACATTATATACTCAATTATGTTTTATTAATAACTCCATTTTAAGTTATATTATATAAATGAAGTTAACATTTTTAACCTACCCTTCGGATGTATAGTAGCTGAATTTGAATTTAAGTATCCAGAAAGAATCATAAAAACCAATACTCTTGTATAGTCTGAAATCCCGCCGCAAAAAGCCTGAATCTAAAGCGGCTTCAATGCAACAAGCTCTCTAATCCAAATCTATCGTGAGGAAGAAAGATATACGTAGAGAACATAACTCCAATCTCTCCTTCTAGATAGGTGATGATTAATGAGATCACATGCTTGCCTAGTAGTAGTACGGTCCCAAGTTTCTCCACTGTTGATTTAGGCTTCTTCTCTTTCGGAGCCTTAGCCTTCAAAAGGATAGTATCAGTGTCAGTATCAGTACAGAGTATCAGGCTCAAAAGGACTCTCCTTTCGGTTTTTTGTTGCAAGGTCTATGTCCCCCAAGTCCTTGATATGAACTGAATGTCTTCTTACAGTTCAAGCACTCGTATTTACTTCTTTTCGGAGCATGTTTCGATACTACTTTTTCTTTAGGATCATTTATTTTAGGCCTCTTCTTGTTCTTGGGTTCAATCATATTAGGCCACTTGTTCTTGGCTTCATAAACAACTGCATTCTTGAAAAATCCTTCAAAATACGTATCCTAGTCGCCTTTTTCAACGCATTCATCAAAATAGTAACCTGAATAAGAGCTTTCTTGCTTATTAAATGGTGCGGCCAGGTCTATAGGAAACCCGAGAGGGGGAGGGGGTGTGTGTGTGTGTGTGTGCTTATGAGGATAAAAGAGGATGTACTTTTATGGTTCCATCTGAATGGCTGCTTATGAGTCTACCCCTAAAGTCCGCCATGGCAAGAACTTCACCATTCTTGGTTGCATCCAGTTCTGGACCATCATCATAGTTCCACAACTCAGTCTGAAATTTTTGTTCTATTAGGCTAATCAAGAGTGAAGTATCCACCGAAAAATCATCTCGATTGTACACAAAGTGAGTTTACTTTAAAAGTATTTTTGAATAAAATTTGGTGCATATTTTCTGTGGACCCATCATTTCAAGCTGCTCACAAGATGTTTAGATAAACAAAGGTTGGTGTGATTTACTCAAAGCATCAATTGATGGCATGTTGATCAAAGCTTTCAATAAATCATTGATCACTGAAGAGTTCAACTTGAGCTTCTTCAATGTTTTGTAGATTTGTTTTGCATATGGCCCAAGTTCAATATCAGTACCTTGTTTAAAACAAGACTTACGGATGAGTAACTTAACCATAAAAGTATACCAAGAAATATTGGCACACATAAATTCTTAAAATCTACCTTTATCAGAAATGAAGCCTCTTAAAGCAACGGTTGCCAATATCTTTTCTTTAACACTCTTTGATGAGTGGAGTACATCAATGAACCGACGGAGCAAGGACTTTGGAGCGATATGTCTTATTCCAATATCAAATTCACATCATCTTCAAATTCAGCAGCTTCTTCTTCATAAATCCTTCCGATTACCGGCACACCCACGCTCTGACTCCTCCCAACGCCGCCGATCACTTTTCCCCTGCCATCAATCCCCTGCCATCGGTAGGATCCTCTGGCTGATGATAACAGACGGATAAAGTATAAAGCAGCAGCAGCAATCCGAGTAGTAGCACAAGCTTGTACAACTTGGAACACATGTTTGGCTGTTTACATTGGACAGAATATCCATGGAATATTCCATTCTTGACTAGGAATATTCTGGGAATATTCCCTGTTGACCAGAATATTCCTTGGAATATTCTAAACAAATTCTTTAGCTACCAAAGAGTATAAATACCAAACTGTATCTGTGAATAATCATTATTATGAAATCATAAATAAACATCATTTCAGTTTTATACCAATTTCTTCATGGTATTAGAGCGGGCTGCTTGATCCTGGTTATCTCTGTGTTGCTTCCCCATCCTGCAGCAATGGCACAACAAAATCAGCAGCAAATTGTTCCATTAAGTCCTTACTACCTGCATCCAAATGAAAATCCATCATTAGTATTAGTACAACCACCATTAAATGGCAGCAACTATCATGCATGGGCAAGATCGATGCGTATGGCCCTGCTTTCTAAGAATAAACTGGCTTTTATCGATGGAAATCTCCAAGTACCCCAAGCTGATGAAGCTGAACATCATGCCTGGGAACAATGCAACAGCATGGTGGTATCATGGATACTAAATTCAGTCTCTGGTTCGATAGCACACAATGTGATGTGGCTCAATTCAGCAAGGGAAATCTGGATAGATCTACAAGAGAGATTTTCACATGGTGATCACTTCAGATTATCAGATTTACTAGAGGAGGTGAATTCTGTAAAGCAAAATGATCTATCTGTCACTGATTATTACACCAAATTGAAAATCATGTGGGAAGAACTATTAATAATCAGACCTTATCCTAATTGCACTTGCAATCCTGTTTGCAACTGTGGTGCTGTGAAAGTCTATAGAGATTACTTTGAATCAGAATGTGCTATCAGGTTTTTGAAAGTTTGACTGATAGCTTTGCTCCTGTGAAAGCACAAGTTATGCTGATGCATCCCCTACCTCCAATCAATCAAGTTTTTGGCATGGCAGTCAAGCATGAGAGGCAGTTGAGTTATTGTCTAGGACATCCAGACAGAATTGATAATCCTGTTATGCCAGCTCAGAGGAGTAATGTGTATGGACAAGCTGGTAGTCAACTCAATCAAAATAATCTTTCTAGTGGAAGTGCTCAATATCCAAAGAGACCTATGTCCAGCAACAGAAACTTCCAATGCACTTTCTGTGGAAGACAAGGACACACTGAAGACAGATGCTATCATAAGCATGGTTTCCCCCCGGGAGGAAGGGGAAGAGGCAGAAATAACTTTGGTACTGGAAGAGGAGGAGGTAGAATTGCAGCAAACCAAGTAGATGCTGAGGAAGGTACTGTGACAGAATCTGGCAATCAATCTGTTGCAAGCATGTTCACACAGGAACAGTTGGAAGAGTTGAGAAATCTGCTACATTTACCAACTGGTGGAAATCAAAATGAAACAGAACACCTGGCTAATCAAGCCACTGTGCTGAGTGCCAATTTTGGATCTCCAGCTGCTGGTAAGTGTGCTGGTAAGTTTGCACAGCCAAAATCAAAGCAGTGGATTATAGATTCGGGTGCATCTGATCATATAGCATGTTCACTTAACCTTTTTTCTTCTTATGCTGCTATTCCTCACACCAAAGTCACATTACCTAATGGAAACCAGACTAATGCCACACATAAAGGAATGATAAAACTCACCCCTGAACTCACCTTATTAGATGTTTTATACATACCTACATTCAAACACAATCTACTTTCACTCAGTAAACTTTTACACAACAGCAGTTTATCTGTTCTTTTCACTCCTAACTATTGCTTCATTCAGGATCTTATGACCAAGAAGAAGATTGGATCAGCTAGACATTATCATGGCCTATACTACTTGACTTACAATGATTGTCAACTTCAATCAAACTCTAAGCCTACATCAAACCATGTGAAGTCTGTAAATATTTCTAGTAGGCCAGATGCCTATGTATGGCATCTTAGGTTAGGGCACATGTCAAATAAAGTGGTCAATGATGTAAGGCTTATAGAGCCTTGTGTATGTTCTTTTGAAAGTGGTAAATGCACTGTATGTCATCTTGCAAAACAAAGAAAACTTTCATTTCCATTAAGCAATTCTATGGCCCTTCATGCTTTTGACCTTATACATCTAGACATATGGGGACCTTACAAAAAGGCCACTGTGTACAATGAAACCTACTTCTTAACCATAGTAGATGATCACACAAGATACACTTGGATCTATCTTCTTAAAGCAAAGTCCCAAGTAACTACTATAATAAAACAGTTTTATGCCTTTGTGAAAATTCAGTTTGACAGGAAAATCAAGACCATAAGATCTGATAATGGTCTAGAATTTAAACTACCAGAATTTTATGCTGTCAATGGCATCATTCATCAAAAATCCTGTGTGCATACCCCAGAACAGAATGGGATAGTGGAGAGAAAACATCAACATATACTCAATGTTGCTAGGGCACTAAAAATACAGTGCAACATACCTTTGATTTACTGGGGTTTTGTGTTCAACATTCTGTTACCTTGATTAATCTGACACCTTCTCCTAAAATACAGCACCAAACACCCTATCAAAGATTACATCTCAAACCACCATCATATTCCAATCTCAGAGTCTTTGGATGTCTTGCTTTTGCCACCAATCCCACTGTTAATAGGACCAAGTTTGACAATAGAAGCATCCCATGTGTCTTCCTAGGATATCCACCTAATGTAAAGGGATATATACTCCTTAACCTAGAAACCAAGGGCATTTTCATTTCCAGAAATGTTCTATTTCATGAGGACACCTTCCCATTCCACATCACACAGTCCAGAGTACCTAATCCTATGTCTTATTCTTTTCCTCTACCTGCAAACTAGATACACCTCCCTTTTGATCTTTCCTCCACAAACACACCAACCAATACCACATCATCAGATCCAACAGATTCACCATATTCTCCCATTCCATCAGCATCATCACCATATCACCAAAGTACATCAACCACTAGTTCTCCTAATTCCCAAAACTCACCCACTGTATCTTCTTCCTCATATGACACAGCTCACTCTTCCATCAGTCAACCAACTGCATCCACCAGAAGATCTACCAGAAGCATCAAACCACCCACATACTTACAAGATTATGTTTGTAACCGAGTCTCATCTAATCCCAAATATCCTATCCAAGACTACATGTCATATGATCACCTTGCACCTAACTATAAAGCATTTGCTTTGAGTGTGGATGTTGCAGGTGAACCAGTCACCTATCAGCAAGCTGTAACAGATCCTAAGTGGAGGGATGCCATGAATGCAGAGATTGAAGCACTCCAAAATACACAGACTTGGGAGATTGTGTCATTGCCAAAAGGAAAGATACCTATTGGTTGTACGTGGGTATACAGAATTAAATACCTTCCAAATGGGAATGTGGAACGCTACAAGGCTCGTCTAGTTGCAAAAGGGTATACTCAACAACTGGGAATTGACTACAATGACACTTATGTTCCAGTTGCTAAACTCACTACAGTTCGGATTTTGATGGCAATAGCAGCTGCAACCAACTGGCATCTAGAACAGCTAGATATCAATAATGCATACCTACATGGGGATTTGTCAGAAGAGGTTTATATGAAAACCCCACCAGGGTACCACACCACTGTACCCAATGCAGTATTGTTCACGGATTTATCTAATGCAAAATAAACAAGTAATAAATTTAATCCGGTTTACCCCAAGTGTAGGGATCGTAGTATAGCGATTAATACCGGAGTCGATCTCAAGGAATCGAGGTTGTTTAATCTAGTTTATTAATTCTTTTAATTTGTTACTACTAAAACAAAACTAAAAACGATAAAATAAACTGGACAGAGGATTGTCAGTCCAAAGCCAGGAAGGATAAGAGCGAAAACGAAATCTAAACTATAAACTATAAAATAAACAGTAAACAAGAAGATGATCATGGTGATTAAACAATGAACAAACAAATATTCCTCCGATCCCGCAACCCTTAATTTCCTCTCTAAAGTTATCTTGTGATGATTTAGTTAAAGATGTGGTCCACCTAACGGAGGTATGAATTCCTACTCTCGTAGATAATTCGCCTATCAATCTCTCATCTCTCGATATATAAGATTGACGCTCTCAAACCAAGGTGTAAGATCTCTCAATCTAGCAACCTAGATATTCAACCTATCAACTCTCGTTATGTCAAGATTTAAAATCCCATCTTTCCTATGGTGATCTAAGGTTTACACCGACTCTCGTCATACGGTAAACATCAATAAGCAATACATCTCTCGATATCGATTGCATAACACATAAGCATAGAAAAAATACAACTTTAATCTAAATCACAAAACAAACTAGATTGAAAATAAAGAACCTGCTGAAACGGATTCACATAACTTGACAAATTTTTAGCCTCCAATCATCCAGCAAAACAGAAACGAAATCTAAATAAAAAGAACAACCCTCGGCCGGCCAAGCACCAAGGCTCAGCCGGCCAAGGTTACTTGGCTCGAATTTAGGGTTTTCTGTGTATGCGGCTGTGTAATAATATATATCTAGGGTTGAAAATAGCGCTGGTATTTATAGAAAAGTAAGTCGGCTGTGCTGAGGCGGTGGAAGGACGCCCGTCCATCTCTCTAGACGCTCGTTCGGTCTTCGACAAAAACTTCGAGTTGGGCTGAGTCATCATCAGACGCCCGTCCTTCTTTAAATTGGACGCTCGTCCAGCAAATCCATCAACACTCTGAATCAAGCTCTTCAGCCTGGACGCCCGTCCACTGGATCAAACGCCCGTCCACTGGACGGAGATTCTGGACGCACGTTCAGCTGCTTGAAAATCGATCTTCTCATCTTTATCTTCAATCGATTTCATCTTTATCTCTTCTCCTCTTCATTAATCCGATTGTTAACCTCTTTTAATCCTCTTCTTGGTCGAAATTGTGTATCTACAATACATCAAACACATTGCAAAATGTAGTATCTTCCAAATCAATATAAAACCATCAATTTTACACATAAATCATACAATTTTTCAACTAACCCATTAAAAACATCACTTGCTCAATACTTCAATATAAAGCTCGATTTCTATGAAAAACATCCAGATATGGGGGAAATTGACATAAAATATATCCTTATAAAACGTATAAAATCACCCATAACAAGTATGCAAGCTCAAGAAATCCCTCTACGGCCTCAAATAAGCAGGCCGTCAATGGAATGCAAGGTTGACATCATATATAATCTCACTGGGATTTCATCAATCCAAAAGCTATTACAGCCTATTCACTACTGGAAATCATGATACTTTTGTGGCTCTCCTTGTTTATGTCGACGACATCATACTAACAGGGCCCAACTTCAATTTAATCCAAGAAATCAAAATGCATCTAGACAGAGAATTCAAAATTAAAGATTTGGGCAAGTTACATTACTTTTTAGGGGTAGAGGTTGCTCGAAGCACCAAGGGCATCACCTTATCTCAACGCAAGTACACGTTGGATCTCCTCTCTGAGTATGGGCTTCTTGCTTGCAAACCAGCTTCAACCCATATAATCACCAGCAGCAAATTAGCCAAGAATGACTCCCCATTACTGGCAGACAACGCTCGATATAGAAGTTTGATTGGGAAATTGATATATCTAACATTCACGCGGCCAGATATCAGCTATGCCGTCCAACAGTTGTCTCAATTCCTTGATTGCCCAACAGTCAACCATCAACAAGCTGCTACACGCCTCTTACGGTTCTTGAAGAACTCTCCAGGCCAAGGATTGTTCTACCCAACCGAATCTGACAAATTTGATCAACCCCGAATGTCTTCGTTCAGTGTTACCGCTTACTCCGACTCCGATTGGGCTGGGTGCCCGGATACGCGACGATCCACTACTGGATGGTGTATATTTCTGGGTAGATCCCTGATTTCATGGAAAGCTAAAAAGCAGAGTACGGTTTCTAGAAGCTCGGCGGAGGCTGAGTATCGAGCACTCGCCGCCACTTCTTGCAAATTACAGTGGCTGGTATTCATTTTGTCCGATTTGGGCATAACACCACAGCTTCCCATTCCGCTATTTTGTGACAACCAAAGTGCATGTCATATAGTTGAAAATCCCGTGTTCCATGAACGCACAAAACACAGAGAACTCGACTGTCATTTTGTGTGCTACAAATTCCAAGCTGGACTTCTCGTACCACGTTCTATCCCTACTCAGCAGCAATTGGCGGATATATTTACTAAGCCACTTGATGGTCCACGATTCAGTCAACTCTCTCAACACCTCAGTCTTTATTCCATTTACTCCAAGTCCAGCTTGCGGGGGGTGATAAAGTATAAAGCAGCAGCATCAATCCGAGTAGTAGCACAAGCTTGTACAACTTGGAATACATGTTTGGCTGTTTACATTGGACAGAATATCCATGGAATATTCCATTCTTGACTAGGAATATTCTGGGAATATTCCCTGTTGACCAGAATATTCCTTGGAATATTCTAAACAGATTCTTTAGCTACCAAAGAGTATAAATACCAAACTGTATCTGTGAATAATCATTATTATGAAATTATAAATAAACATCATTTCAGTTTTATACCAATTTCTTCACGGTCAACAAGGATGATGATAAATCAAGTTTATCACAGATGGATTTGATGTTTTGGAGATCTAGCATCTATTTACAGGTTAAAAGAATGGAATGAACGTTTGAGCTGAAGTAATTGGGGTAATAAGGGTATATTCGTCCGGTGGAATTTATTTGTCCTTAATGCCACAAAAAATTTGAAGCAGAATTAATACTTAATTAAGGGAGAAAAAGTGGACTATAAACTAATTTTTCCTTTTTTTATTACATGTGAAGGGCAATTATGTACTTTTGTCTATTCTTTTGTCCTTATTATCCTGTTATATACCGTGACTGTCCTGTCCGTCATTTTTGACAGAGACATTGTCTTTCAAGCCATTCGTCCCTTTTTTTTAACGCGTTTGGTGAGGAATAACCATTGGTCAGTTACTCTGTCTTTGGTTTTTTTTTTTCCTTTTGGTTTGAACGAAAGCTTTTTTATTTTACGGGAGATCGAACTCGAGTCATCCCACTCGAGAATCCGGGTAGAAGTGGCAACCATTAGGGTATGAGACCTTGTCCTGTCTTTATTGTTTAAATGGAGAAAAGTAGTTAGAAATCCTTCAGTTTTTTCCTTTCAGCAACTGAAAAAAAAAATTTATATATATATATAGAACAAAAAGATACACATCAAGACCGGTAAGATCTTATCAATGTTTTAATATCCTGAATCACACTCAAAATTTCCTTCTGCAAATTTTCGACTCCCGAAATCATGTTGGAGATAAGCTGAGAATCTGTCTTGATTATCAAATGCTATGATGTACGGACACACCATTTTGGTGGCCGTATCCGTGTCCGACACACGGAGGACACGGACACGCGGCCGACACGCGGGACACGCCACAAGACACGGGGGAAAATTAGGATTTTAGTCCTCTAACTTAGCCTATTTTGGATTTTAGTCCTGCTCCTACTCCGGTGAGGAAAATGATCCTCAAAGTTTGTTTTTTTTTTTTGGATTTTAGTCCTATCCGCCGGAAATAACTGATTGGACATAGGAATTTTTAAAAATAGTCCTCTAACTAGGCAGTCACGTAAGCGTTTTTTAAAGATTCCGGTGCCCAATCAGCTATTTCCGGCGGATAGGACTAAAATCCAAAAAAAAAACCAACTTAGAGGACCATTTTCCTCACCGGAGCAGGAGCAGGACTAAAATCCAAAATAGGCCAAGTTAGAGGACTAAAATCCTAATTTTGCCCAAGACACGGTGTCGGGCTGAATCGGAAATACTCAAAAATTGGACACAGCTTCGGATACGCTATGGATACGTCTATCGATACGTATCCGATACGTAGACACATTTTTCTCAACAAAAAAAATTGGGTCGAGTATATTTTTCTTTAAAAAAAATAGCATTACATATATTCACGGCTATTACAAACCAAAACTCTAAAATATTATATCAATCCCTCCAGGCTACGGCACCCTTTCTCCGTTCTCCCTATTGCCATCTCCTCTTCTGCAGACTGCGGCTAAGTTACCGTAAGTCAAAAAAAAAAAAATTCTCCTGTCACCTGCTTGGCTGCTAAGTTATCGTAAGTCATAATTCCATTTTCTTTTTATTTATATTTTGGTCCTTATATTTTTAATATTTACATTTTAACCCTCGCGTCCCGTATCCTATGATTTTTAAAAATCTAATATCCCCATGTCTCGTGTCCCCGTATTTGTGTCCGCGTATCCGTGTCCGTGCTTCTTAGACGAAATGCTGCCAACTCATGCACATTCCCAACTGGATGATCCATCGAAGTGCTTCAGCTTCCGCACAAAGAGGAGAGGGACATAAGGATATTTTTATTAGCGTTAAGAAATATAACGTCATAACTTTTATTGAAAACAACAGCACCTAGGCCAGTATTAATTTATATCACCCAACCCATCTTCCATGCAGCATCGGTATGAACAACAACTGCATTAAAAGGGTAAGCCGAAACTGCAAATCACTGTTGCTGAGATCTTAGCCGAATTTGCAGATGAGAAACTAGACCAGTGATTAAGTACTGCGATATTTAAGATATCAGCTTGAGACATCCATTCAGATTTAAAACATGCACCACGTATTTCTGGTCTTCCAAATGTGTCAAAATAAGAAACAAGAATACTCAATTCGCTGCTGCGCGCCATGGAGACAAATTCGAGTTTGAAGACAAGTTAAACCACCAATCAACAAAAGAGAAATCCTCTTGGTCGCAGACGCAGCCTTGCCAAGTAACATGGGATATACTCCAAATCTCTCTTGCTCTTTTACAAGAGAAGAGAAGAGAAGGTGTTCCAAAGTTTGAATATCATCCCCACATACCTTACAAACACCATTACCTTTCCCAAGCATTTCGCGTAGCTGAAATCTCCAAAAAGATGAAGCAGAATGGCAATGAGAAGCACTAGGAACATCACTATTAGCAGGCCTTAAACAGATAGAGTTCATGTAGAAATCCTATCCAGATTTAACTGTATAATCGCAATCTGAAGAAATATTCCAAATAAGCTCATCATCATCACCATTTAGAAGGCTGCAGGTAGGAATCCTTCTAATTCTCTCGACGTCCACTTCCCAAATATTTGATCTTAGCTTCATATCATTCCATATCCATTCTCCATTGGTGATGAAGTCTGAAACCTTGTAATTTACACCGTCAGCTAGTAATTCTCCCGCCGCCCCCCCTGCTGAAGTTGTTCTTCCGGCGCCACCTCCTTCCACCACCGCCGCAGCCACCCACAGGTAACCTCTTCCCTCCCCCTCCCACCCCCTCTCCCCCAGACCCGATTCCCCCCCCCCTCCCCGCTTGCATATATATATATGTATGTATATATTTTATTTTTTTTTTTATATATATATATATATATATATATATATATATATATATATATATATATATATATATATATATATTGTAGTATGTAATTTTTTTATTTTTATTTTTTCAATTTATTTTTTCTATCATATGTAGTATATATTTATAGATATATATGTGTAGTAATTATAAGTTAGGAAAATGCTTACTTATGTGTATTAGTTAGATAAGTTAGGAAAATGCTTACATTATTGAAATGGTTGATATGGTTTGTTGAGATATTCTTGATATTGCCTGATATTGAAATTGGGATATATATGTATATTAGTTTAGAAACCGGATGTTGGTTGAATTGGTTTGTTGAATTTGGATTGAAATGATGATAAGTATGTGCTTACATGATAAGCATAACATACATAAGGTCCTCAAAGGGTGCTGTTCCTACCCGTTTGGAAAATGGTACTGGGGGGTACTTTGTTATCCGGCAAAGCCTCCAAATTATTTTGACGTCGAACCTTTGACCATGAATTGAAAATTTAGGTTAAAGTGTTGTTAGTTTCATAGTAAGTTGAGTAAAACCTGAGTTTGCAAAAGTGTTGAGACAACCTTCAAAGACTATTGTTAGTCTCATATTTTGTATGATATGATGTGTAGGATTGAAAATGAAGAGAATAGAACGTAGTTGGATGTACGAGAGGTTGGATGCTAACAAGAAATTTAACCCGGTATTTGTGAATGGTGTGGAGGAATTCATAAAACATGCAAAGCAGTTAGATTCGTTTCGGGCAAATAATGGAATGATGAAGTGTCCATGTAGTAAGTGTAAGAACACTAAATTTTCGATCGAACATGACGTGAGATTACATTTAACTAAATATGGGTTTTGCGCAAACTACTATGATTGGGTGTGTCATGGTGAAGAGTTTCCCATTCCGATCAACGTTCAGCAAGAACGGAATGTGAACCCTTATCAAGACATGGTTAATGACGCATTACGTGATAGGATTGATCACGTAAGAGAAGAATTTCTTAACCAAGAGGAGAACAATGAGACACCAAACCCTGAAGTTGCATCGTTTTTGAAATTTGAAAACGCAGAGGAACACTGTATGTGATGGAAGTAGTGTCTCCGTCATCGCAAGCGGCTTCTAGGTTGCTCACTTTGAAATGTGATCACAACCTCTCTCACAAATGCGTTGACGGGTTACCGGTTTGATAGGAGATATTCTTCCGAAGAATAACTTAATGACCTCGAACTTCTATCAAACCAAAAAGTTGTTAAAGGCATTAGAGCTACCCCATGAGAAAATACACACGTGTCCCAGCGGGGTGTATGTTATTTTGGGAGGAGGACGCGAATCTGGACAAGTGTCGGAAGTGTGACCATGATCAATATAAACCGAAACGAACGCAAAGAGGTCAACGTGTGCCTAACAAAGTGATGACTTATTTCCCGATTGGACTAGACTCCAAAGGTTGTACGCCACGAAACATATAGGCAAGGAAATGAGGTGGCACGCGGAAAACCCCAGGACAAGCGGTATAATGGCCCACCCAAGTGATTTGAAGCTTGGAAGCATTTTGACCAAATGCACCCTGAGTTTGCTAAGGATCCTAGAAATGTGCGGTTAGGACTTTGCAGACGGTTTTGCACCTTTTGGTAATTTTGGGAAGAACTACTCTTCTTTGGCGACCATGGTTACACCATACAATCGTCCGCCTACTGGTTGTGCATGAAAAGACAGTTTATATTCTTATCGTTGCTTGTACCGGGCCGAAAAATCCGAAGGAAACCTCGATGTTTATTTGCAACCATTGATTAAGGAGTTGAAGCAAATATGGGAAACAGGTTGTTTACTTACGATGTATCCACAAAAGCAGAATTTTCATATGAGGGTTGCACTAATGTGGACTATCAATGATTTTCCTGCGTATGGCATGTTATCCGGGTGGACTACGGTGGTGTGAAAGCTTGTCCCTATTGTGGTGATGGAAACAAGTCGTTCGGCTCAAACATAGTGGTAAATGCACTTGGTTTGATTGTCATCGGCGATTTCTCCTCAAGACCATATTTTTCGTGACCGATAAAGGTTTTTGAAGTCCAAACAAGATGAACACGCGACTCCACCCCGTAGATTGAGTGGTGAGGAGGTATGGGAATTTGTACAACACCTACCAAGCATCATTGATGGCTCAGATTCGGACTTGAAACGGCTTAAAAACTCCAAGAATGGTTGGTGGAAAAGAAGCATTTTTGGGATCTTCCGTATTGGAAAACATTGTTGCTTCGACATTGCCTGGATGTGATGCATATTGAGAAAAACTTCTTTGAAAAACTGATTGACACGGTTATGGACGTTAAAGGCAAAGCGCTTGTGGTCCAAAATCGCTAAAGATTTGAAAGAGCTTTGCGAAAGCTCCCGATTGTACACTTGTTCTTGACAAGCGTAAAAGAAAAGTGTTGTGTGAATGGGTCACCAAGTTGAAATTCCTCGACGGTTATGCTTGAGACTGAGTAGGTGCGTAGATCATGATCAATACATTCTACGTGGTTTGAAAAGCCATGATTGTCACGCTTTTATGGAACGTTTGTTGCCGGTTGCCTTCGAGAATTGATTCGAAAAATGAGTGGAATGCATTGATCGAGATAAGTCAATTCTTTCGAGACTTGTGTCTTTGCTACCCTAAAAATAGAAGACGTGATTCGTTTAGAGAATAACATTTGCCGAGATTATTTGCAAGTTAGAGAAGATTTTGCCTCGGCGTTTTTAACTCGATGGAGCATTTACCGTACACTTGCCGTATGAGGTCGAGTTGGTGGTCCGTGCAATATCGATGGATGTATCCATTCGAAAGGTTTTGAATCACTTAAAACAAAAGATTGGTAACAAAGCTTTAGTAGAGGATCAATATGCAATGCGTATTTGTTGGAAGAGATTTCAAACTTACATTCTATGTATTACGATGATCATATTGAAACAAAAGCAAAGAATCTTCTTTGTTGGTGAGACTTCGGCATCGCAATCGTTTGATTTACGAGTTATTCCGTGATCATAATGGTACAACAAGCTGGGAAGTGCAAGACGAGGTTCTTGGATAATAAAGAATATGACTTTGTGCACAAGTACGTATTGTCTAGCTCACGAAATCATGAAACCGTATGAACCGTAAGTACCTCATTACTACATATATACAATGCTTAACGCTTTTTACGAACAAATATACATTAAGCGACAAAATGATTCATTCTTAGATTGTTCGAGCAATTTATTCGTGTTCAACGACCTCAATTGAACTCGGATGGATATTTGGAATAAACATGAAAATGAATTTACCAAATGGTTTGCACAACAAGCATCATTGTTGAATGATGATTTGCTAAAACCTTTGGCAAGTGGTCCTTCGTCAAGTCAAAACTTGGAAACGTTATTCGATTAACGGCTACAACTTTCGGACATTCAACCGGGCAAGCGATATTGGTAAATCTTGACCAACAACGGAGTTTGTGTCAGTTCCACGGAAGGTGCCGACTATTATGGCACTTTAAATGAAATCATTGAGTTGGTGTATTATGGACATTCGATCGTCTACAAAGGCGTATTGTTCAAATGTGATTGGTTTGATAATTACGAGCGGGGCATGAATGTGCATAAAGATTATAAGATAGTTGAAGTTCATCGTGGTAGGAAATATGGCGCTTATGATCCATTTGTTACGGCTTATCAAGTCGAGCAAGTCTACTATGCTCCATATCCAAGTTTGAAAAAGACAAAGATCAATGGTCGGTTGTTTTCAAAACAAAGGCAAGATCGACTATCGATGCTCCCGTCGAGGAAACCGTTTTCCAAGAACAAGTGATCAATGATGTTTCCCGATTATATCGATCCTCTTAACATTGTCCACCAAGATCTTGATGTCGATGTTGACTCCGATGTTGGGGATAATGACTTGGATGATGATGAGATGGCGGATTTCATTCAACAAGAAGTGGATGTTGAATCCGAGAATGAAGATGGAGAGGAAGAAGAATCGGTTGATGATCTAGATCATTGATGAAGAGGAGGAAGAACTCTTCCATTCTAGTAGTGATAGTGAATAATAATGTATTAAATATTTTATTTTGTCATTATAGTGAATAATAATGTATTAAACATTGTAATTTATTATTAATTAGTATAAACGCCTTTTATTATAATTGCATTTAGATTAGTATAAACGTCATTTTTCATGTCAAATAGATGTCGGGTAGAGGTAGACGCGGTAGGGGTAGTTCCCCCTCCCGGAGCGTCTTCCTCCAATACTGCACTCACGGTTTGGATGATGAGATACACCGGATGACCGAGGAGGATTTGGGTGTCATTGTCAATGGTGACCTTGGATTGCGGTTTTGGATCGAGGGAGATGGTAAGTTAATACATATCTTGCTTTAATTTGTTTGTATTTTTATTTATATTTTGATTAACCAAATATATTAACAACTTATTGTTTTCAATATGACGAGTTTACCGACAACTATGTCAAGAAAATGGCCAAGACCGCCATAATCGGGTGGCTTCAACACTTTTGCCACCACGTGGCATAATGCCCGACCAGGAGCAAAGCAGGATAGGTGGTGGCACACATTAGTGGTACGTCGTTCATATAAATATAACTATATATAAATATAACTATAATTATAACTATACATATAACATATATATAACTATGTTGCGAGTTTATTTCAAATTTTTGAGTTACGCCTTAGCGCTGGTTAGGGAAGCTTTTGAGCGGTATGCTATCAATGTGGTCCGTGATTATATGTATCGGGCTCAAACAAACCCCGTGCTCGGCTTTGGATGACCCGGATATTCTCCGTCGATTCGAGGAGTGGATTGGGAGTCCCGTAAGCAATTATTCAATATTTAATTAATAATACTTGTGTTATATATATATATGTATGTACTAACTTGTTTATCTTATGTCGGAATAGGCATTCAAGGAAACATCTGCGAAAAAGAAGATAAACCGAGCTTCGGATCCGGTGAGGAAGGAAGATCTACGGGACACATGCTATGGGCGGGCGCGGCGTTATCGATCGATTCGCGGGCCATGGAGGACAATAGAGAAGTGCCCCTATCGATCGGAGATCGGTGACTAGTTCGAAGAAGAAGAAGTCGGGCAACTTCGTCTCGAGGAAGTTTGAGAAAATCTTGTAATGTACGTTATGTATTCTAAATATTATATATACATTATATATATATCATGTAATTATTGTTACTAACAAATTTATATCATACTTTGCGGACGTCTTCACCTCGAAGAAGGCTAAAGCCCAGAGAGATTTGACTGACACCCCTCGTCGACCAGTCGCGTCTTTATTCTGGAAGTATTTGGTGGTTACGACAAGAAGGGAGAGTTTTTGGCAAGGGTGTTTGCCTCCATGTACTACGACAGGCACTGCTCATCGCTCGACACTCATCCGCCGAGACATACTCTCCGGGCATACTCACCCGTCTCACCCAGGAGATGGCGAGAGAAAAAACAGATTAATGCGAGAAACATAGGCGAGGTTGGAGGAGCTAGAGAGAGACATGTAAAGCGTCGGGGAAGACGGACTAGCGCGAGATGGAGGAGTGGATTACCCAGAGGTTAAGCGGCATCCTCGGTGGGATGCAACCCGGTACGAGGCAAACCTGAGAGATGACCGATCGATCACGGACTGGAGGAGGTGACATGGGTTTAGGTAGTACACCGGTTACATTGGGTGACATATTGCTTTATATATTTTTATTTATTTTGGCTTATCGTATCCCCTTTGACATATCGTTTTATCCCCTTTGACATATCCTCTTTGACATATCCTCTTTGACATATCGTTTTATTTATTTTGGTATCGTATCCCCTTTTATATTGTTGTTGTTGATAGCCGGTAGCAATTGTAATGCTACCGGGGAAAATTATGGCTGTTTTGCGGCGGTGGTTTGGCCAACTGCTGCAAAACAGCCATAATTTTCTGATTAATTTTAATTTTTGCGACGGAAATATTCCGTCGCAAAGTTGTATTTACGACGGAAAAAGTGTATTTGCGACAGATATGTAAGGATCTAAAAATAAATAAATTATTTAATAAAATTTGCGACGGATTATACAATTTTTTGCGACGGATTATACAATTTTGCGACGGGTTATACAATTTGTGCGACGGATTATAAAATTTTTGCGACGGATTATATATTTTTGCGACGGATTATACAATTGTTTGCGACGGATTATACATTTTGTTGCGACGGAAATTATATTTTTTAAAAAAAATAAAATACGTTATTATCCGTCGCAATATTCGTCGCAAATAATTTGCGACGGATAAACCGTCGCAAAAACTCAGTTTTGCGACTAAAAAATGCGACAAATAAAAACCGTCGCAAATCCGTCGCAAATTAGGGTTTGCGACGGAATAAGCCTAGTTTGCGACGGTAACCTTCCGTCGCAAAAAGTCCAGTTTTTTGTAGTGACCTAGGTTTTGGTGTAGAAATCTAGGCCAAAACCCATATAAGAGGATGGGCCTCATCCCCAAAACCTAGGTTATGAGATTAGGGAAGTCCATCTCTTAATATGGTGGGTTACACTATCACAAGTTCCCAATGTGGGATACTTTAACACGCCCCCTCAAGTGTGAGCCTGGGCACTCTCAAGGCCAACAAAGAGGTCCAACACTTGCTCAATAGGGTGTCTCTGATACCATGTAGAAATCTAGGCCCAAACCCATATAAGAGGAGGGGCCACATCCCCAAAACCTAGGTTATGAGATGAGGGAAGTCCATCTCTTAATATGGTGTGTTACACTATCACAAGTTCCCAATGTGGGATACTTTAACACCTGATCTAAGAAGAACATGAGCCTGCATTCAACTTTTCCACACAAAAGAAGAGTTAGCATTAACATTGCAATCCAAAATTATAATTAAGATAGTATTTATCCTTGAGGACTTTAGAAACCAGAAGACCCGGGTTTCTGAAGAATCTCCAAAGTTGTTTAGCTAAGAGGGAAAGATTGAAAGCTTCAAGATGCCTAAAGCCCAAGCCCTTTCTCCCTTTAGGAAGGCAAAAGTCATTCCATTTACACCAATGAATTAACCTAGCCCTTCCTGGATTAGAATTCCACAAAAATTTAGCCATAATTTTAGTCAGCTCCGCACATAGCTTTAGGGGAAACTTTAAGCAAGACACGATAAAATTTGAGAGAGCAAACAAGACTGAGGAAAGAAGAACAACCTTACCACCCTGACTTAAGAGCTTGTATTTCCAACTTTGCAACTTCGAAATGAACCTTTGCTTAATAAAACTATATATATGAGATTTGGATCTACGTATAATCGAAGGGAGCCTAATTTGTTTGATTAATTCAGTTTAGTAATTCAATTTGACTCCAATACTAACTCAAACTGAAGCATTGTCATTATTAACTCAAAAAACTCATGAGCATACTTGTAAAACCCCTCACCTCTTTGTAAGAGTATTTTAGTCCATTCGAAATTTCTTTTCCTTTTCCTTTTCTTTTTAGCTTTTCTTTTCCTCCAAGTCTTTGGAAAACCGACCTAAGCACTGAAAAGTCTATAAAAAGGCTCCAAAGAGCAGTACACTTCATCAAAATCACGTTTTTAGGGTTTCCAGCTCCTTCTGGCGCGCTAAACCGAGGAGAGGCCTCGGTTGAGCGTCTTTCATGCCCCAGTTGTGCCTCAGACTGCCCAGACGTTTCCCAGAGGTGTCCAGATCAACCGGCACGCTGAACCAAACACTGCTCTCGGTTCAGCGACCCAGTTTTAGTGTCCAGGACGTGTCCGACCTTGTCCAGGACATGTCTGGTGTCTGCAGATCAGAGACTCGGTTTCAAGGCAGATCCTGATTCAGGAGCAGTTTTGGATCTTGCTTCTTCTCAATAAGGTAATTATCGTAGTCTTTCGTTAATTCTTAGATTGATCTTGTTAAGTTTTGGTTCTTGGCTTTGAGATTAGGGTTTCAGTGTTTGTAGTTTCGCTTTTGTTTTGGAAGTAAGATGGTGTCCGGTTTGTTGTTCGGCTCGTCTAAAGGTAAGGAGTTCTTATCAAAAGGTTCCATTTTTAGTTTAAAGATTATGCATTTAAGTTTCTTTGGATATTGTCTTGATATGATTTGAAATGCTAGTTAGTTTCAAACGTTAGTTTAGGCAGGCGAGATTCGGCAAGTTTCCAGGATGAAACTCCTTTAATGGGAAGAATGTGAAACCCCGAATTTTTACTAAGGGTTTAAAAGTATCTTTATGAATTTGGGTGTCCCGATATTTTAATAGGCTAACTTTAAATTAAATAAATAGAGATACGATAGATGGTAAAGAGTATTTACGGGATTCTAAAGGTGGAAATTTTTTAAGGGCAAAACGAGAAATGTACTAACCCCTATTTAACCCGATCAACCACCCAAAACCCCTCATTTCTCATTCTCAAAAGTGAAGGGGCGGCTGCAAGATAGAAGGAGGAAAAAAAGAGAAAGAAATATTCGCACTTCCCGATCAATCCGGCCGTCGAAATCGCAAGCGTACCACACCACAATAATCACCATGAAGAGAGATTTGTTTTGATACGAGTTCTGCTTCGATCGGGTAAGAGTTTCGAAAACCTGTTTTCTAAATGTTGATCTTTTATCGAGTTTTCTTGAAGATTAGTTGTTGGTTGTAGATTCGCAGTGGGTTGCTTATATTCTTGGTGATTTTGAATATTCGTAGTGGGTTGCTTAGATTCTTGGTGATCTATGGCTTTTTGTTGTAAATCTATGTTTTGGTAGTAGATTCGTAGTGGGTTGCTTAGATTCTTGGTGATTTTGAAGATTTGCTTTTGGATCAAGATTTGCTTTAAAAATCGAGGTAAAGGGGTGTTCAAGCAAATCTTTAGTTGTTTCACTTTCTTTAATCTTGCCCATGAATTGTAGAAATGCTTGATTTGATTGTTGTAAGTGTTGGAAATACTTTGGGAATGAAATTTGCAGCAGTTCAAGTTGTATTTCTACAGATTCGCATTGTTTGGCGCATGCCAGACTGCATCAGAGACTTGTAGAATGTTGTTTGAGCTTTTAGTGCATAGCAAAGCGATACATAGTTGAACAGGATGTTTCGGTTCAATTTTGGCCGGCGCTAAAATCGTTTAGCGCAGGCCAAATGTACCAGAAGAGCAGAATGATTCCAAGAGTCTTGACCAGTGCCAATACCCCTTTAGCGCGCGCCAAAGTACTCTATAGTGTATAATCTTGTTTTGTCCCTTATTTGAGAATGTCTTAGTGTAGATCCTTATGTGGATTGTTGTAAAGTGAGATGTATGTGTTCTAGTGGCTTTGGCTCCGCACCTTGTCTCACAGGAGCATTGGAACACATTTCATTTGGCCTTACAGGATGTTGACTTTACGATCAATGTCTTCTTAGTTATGTGGAAAAGTAAAAGGTTTGGTTTTTGGTGGATTCGGCTCAGCATCTTGTGGAGACTCTCTGCGGGAGAAACTCGAGATCATCAGAAGCCCTACTCCGCAGCCTTGTGGATATTAGATTAGATGCCAATGTTTCTATGCAAAGTGTTGCGTAGTGTAATGTAGTGTTGGTCTTGGGTCTAGAAGTCAATTAGGAGCCTTTTATGTGTAATGAATCTAAGTGACTAGATTAAACACATTACTTCAAAAAAACACCTAAATACATACTTGATGTGTCTAAAAGCTAAACACATAGGTATTCGGTGAGGCACGTCTTTGCATCACTTCATGGAACTATTACACCTCCACATGGTCAGATACCAAACAGACTCGCATAATATTCCATACGTTAGTTATTACCCCTCGGTGGTGGTGGGCTCCAATGGTGTCCATCTGGGTTAATGGTTTCAGTTTTTGCTCTCCGACGGCACTACTAGCTTTATTGTTACAATTCTTTGTTTTGGCTGTAAATATTAGTTTTGTTGTTTGTGTAGTCTGTTTATGTTGTCAATTGATGGATGGACCCGGGGAATCCGTGTCTGTTGGCCAGCTTATCGGAATTTTTCTGGAGATTTTTTCTCTTTTGGCTCAGCACTCCCTGGCTTTTCTATCTATTTGTTGACGTTGTTGTTGTTGTTGCTTTTTGTTGTTGTTCCGGCCCGGTGCCGGGGTTTCAGTACCGGGTTGGTCCGGTATTTGTAAGTACCGGGTAGTGCCGGTTTCTGTTTAGTCCCGGGTTTTTCCCGGGTTAATTAGTAATAAAAGCTTTCGTCCTTTGTGTAAAAAAAAAGACTGAGATAGTTGTACTGTCTAATTGTAAAGTAAGAATTGTAATAGCTGAATGGATGTATGATCATTGTGTATTTTTTTTTTTGGGGTGTTGTTTTATTTGCAACTTGTGTTGCTTTTCGATCGTCTTGTAGAATCTTGTAGCCTCCCGAATCTATCCTTTTGTTGCCTGATTTGTTCTATGATGATGATGATAATGTCAGATATACGTATATAATTAATCACTTAATTTTAATTATATACATGTCTAGCGTCGGTTTCCTGTTAAGGACTTGGTATCCAGATCATAAGCATCACATTATATCCACCGCAAAACCGACACAATAAAAAGACATAACGTATTTTACATTATTCATTATGGTATAACACTAATTCATAAATAAGGGTTCCATCATAACTAACAATATAAGGTGTGTTATCTATTTTGTTGTATAGATTTATGTTGCAGAGATAGCATTTTCTTAATAAGTCATAGTTCCATGACAAAATGCCCAATACACAATTCAATATAGTATGGTACATATTGATTCTTATGGGTAGCATATTAAGTAACATTTTATTTTCAGAAGATATTGTGACATTTTATTATGAGTATGTTCTCGTGGAACAAACATTTTCGTGCCAAAAAAAAGAGAGTTCCATCTGATCTCCACATACCTTTGTGAAAAGTAACTACGCAATTCATTTCCTTTCTTTCCCTTCTTCCTCGGACAATGTTTTCCACTTTCTCTCTCTCCTCTGAAAAAGTTTACAATCTTTGTTTCTCCAGCTCTCTATCATTAACTCTTTCTCTGATGGGAGATTATGATCGGTCCGGCGCCTATACGACGGTAAACTTGTACAGCATTCTTGGAATCCCAAAATCTGCATCTCTTACAGAAATTTGTAAAGCCTACAAGTCCCTTGTCAAGAAATGGCACCCTGATAGAAATTCAACCAACAGGGCTGAAGCTCAAGCAAAATTCACATCCATCAATGAAGCCTACCGGGTACGACGAATTAATCCTTTCCCAAAAAATAAACTGTAGATTTTCTTTCTTTCCAATATCCCATCTCATAAATTCCATGCAGTCCATGCAATTTTCTTTTTTCTTGGATTGATTGCAGGTTCTTAGCACAAAAAAGAGAGAGGAGGACGATAATACCAATCAAGATGAGCCAAAAACATTAGAGGGTAATTACAATTCAGGACAAAATGAAAACTTAATCATTTCTAAACCAAGATCATTGTCAACAAGTACTACCCAAGATAGGTTAAGTCCATTATTACAGCAAGAATTTCAAGCCTTTATGCCGACTCCAACAGCAAGTACGCCTAAGGAGTCGTCGATTGGTTTAACGAAAATCACGAGTAGAAGAAGCACTACTCCAATCATATTTTCACAATCAAAAGCTAGGAGGAGACCTCAGCCCATTGAGAAGAAGTTAGAGTGCACACTTGAGGAGTTATGCCATGGATCAGTCAAGAAGATGAAGATCACTAGAGATGTCATTTCAAATGAAGGGTATGTAAATTTGGAACTTTTTAATCAAGCAAATTAATCCCTTTTCGAGATTAATGCTTCCGTTTGTATTAATTTATGGATATGTTATAGGCTGATTGTTCAAGAACAGGAGATATTAAAGATAACGATTAAACCAGGGTGGAAAAGAGGGACAAAGATCACATTTGAAGGCAAGGGAGATGAAAAACCAGGAACGCATCCTGCTGATATAATCTTCGTAATCGATGAAAAGAGGCATCCTATTTTCAAGAGGGAAGGTGATGATTTGGAGCTAGGTGTTGAAATTCCATTGGTTCAGGCTCTCACAGGATGTGAGATTTCAGTACCCTTATTAGGGAGGGAAAAATCGGCATTGTCTTTGGATGAAATCATATTCCCTGGATACGAAAAGATCATACCTGGACAAGGGATGACCAAGCCTAAACTTGAAGGCATGAGAGGAAACCTTCGGTTAAGGTTTCTTGTTGAATTCCCAGATGAATTGAGCGACGAAAAACGCTCTCAATTAGTCCATATCCTAGGAGATTGTTCATGATCGTTTGTTGTTTTGGTCGATGTTCTTGTGCTTTTTGCTAGTCTTAGGAAGAATGAAGTAGTTTTCCGGTGGGAAATTATTGGGTTCACCCGCCCTATGCGGAGTGCACCCATGTGGCAAATTCTACACCTTTTATTTCTAAACCGAATTCAAGTTGTTTGGGTGCAGATTTGTTTAGCTGTGAGTTCAGTGCATATGGACATACTACACAAAAACCTCCCTTTTCCTGTGTACATGTATATATCAGATTCCGGCCCTCCTGTGAGGCGGAGGAGGCGGTGGTCTCAGACCCAACAGTACCGGCAGCCCAACATTACATGTTTCGCTAAACAAAAAAAAACTCCGTGTAAATCCAATCCGATCCAACCAAATATATAGGCCCCAAAAAATTTACTCGAATCGATAAAGACCCAAAAAAAATTTACTTTACATAATTCAAATCGATGAGTATGTAACTTCGAACTAAAAGGCCTGATACGGCGACTTGGTCTTAGGCCTAAAAAATACCAGGGCCGGCCCTGATCAGATTTCGGGGTTGAACTTGAATGGAAACAAAGTTGCATGAGTATCTAAAGTTCCAATTCGAAGATGGGAACACTATGGATCTCATGTTTTAAGACAGATTTACTATCTGAAAAGTGTGGGGCAAAGGGAGTCACTGTGTAAAGAAATGTGTTGAGAAGGGCACATATTGAAACCATTCAACCACAAAATGTGTTGAACGGTTGTGCCGTATCATTACTTGGAATGCAATATGTTCCGAAACCTATATGCATACTCTCTTGCCCATTTTGTAGCCAAGAAAACATGTATACGTCTATTAATTTGTGGAAAAAAATGGTACAACCAAAATCCCATTCCGAGCTCTCCAAAAATACAAAAAGTTAGAATCACCGTCTCGCCTCCTAAAAACCTCGTTTGGCTAGAATGTAGAAAGAATACGACGATAACTGATCCATCAAAATCCAAGCTCGTACTAAAACCAAAATTTACATCCATGGAGAAAGAACAGTTAAAAGATACAAATAAATCTTCCAAGCAATGTGCAAAATCATCTGTAGCCATGCTCTCCGGACTAAAGATCGTTCCTCGAAAAATCAATTAAGCTCCAAGCAGGGGCAGAGGTGTGTATATCAGGGTGGGGTCATGTGACTCCACTGAGATCTAGATTTTTTTATATATTAAAACGATATAGTTTTGATGTTAAAAATTGTTGTTTTGCTTGTAAAAAAATATAGTTTTATGCTCCGGTGATCTCACTGGAACAAATTTTTGAATAAAAAAAAATGTAGTTTTACAGTCCGGTGATCCCACTGAAAAAACTTCATGAATCCGCCACACTCCAAGTCGCCATTGATGGTCCATGTTGCACAAGGAAATAAAAACAAGAAGCAAAGTGTAACGACCACCTTAGGGTAAAATGGGAAAGGGTCATTCAGCACGTGCATAATTCGTGACCATTGCATATGTTTGCCTTAAATTAAAGTAGCATGTAAGATTTTTCGTGAAAGCATTGAAGAAGACAAGAATTAAATAATTGATGAAAAATGTAATCAATGTTTTTTCTGATATTTTGAAGTGGCAAATATTAAAAGACTAATTTCTTAAGTTAAAACAAATAGTATAATATATGGATGAAGATACGACATATTTACGCTATATATATTTTAATTTAAGAGGGGACAAAAAGATACATAAATATATATAATAGTGTTTTTTCGGGATTCGAAGAGACGGTCCTGTCAATAGGCGGTCCATGCGTACAACGGTACGTTGTACGATAAAATGTTAACAGAAAGTAACAATAACCGGTCCAAAAAAAACAAAACAAAACAAAACAAAACAAAAAAAAAATTTGATAATTAAGGCACCGAAAAATACACAGAAATTAGTACCGAAAACTGATCTTGACCATATATTTTATTCCCCATCTTTAAAGTTAAAAAACCCATAAAACATGGTCCATACATTTTACACTTTCGGTGCATTTGTGTGGATAGTTAAAGTGTATTAATCATTTTCCAAAAACAAAAACCTGAAGTTAGAAGGAAAATGATTTGGGGACCGAGCTATCCCCCGAAATTGAGTCCCAAAGTCTATGTGGCATTGTGCCATATCATCAGCTGGGCCCATATTTAATTTTTGCTTAAAAAAATTTATCCACAAAAATACGTTTTCTCCCCCCTGCCTCGCCCCCGACAATATTCAGTAACTGCTATTCATCTTCTACCTCCCACACCCCTCCCTCTCCCGCTGTCATTCCCTCTCAGAGCAGCACCACCATTATTCCAGTGAAAGATCACCGCACACATCCTTCCTCTTTCATGTCTTAACCCTAAAATTTCTCTGCGTTTTCACCTAAACACCATGTCGCGATTTCCGAATTGACTTCTTCAATTCCCGTCACCATCTACCTCCCGCTTGCGACCTGTGCACCTTTTTGCATCACATTGGCCGAAATCCCACATGGCAAGTTGAATTTTCGGACTCTCTAGCTCATCTTCATGCGTTGTTTCTGGGTGAACCGGTGAAGAGCTTTCATCCTCAGGCAAATAAAAAGCTTGTCGCTTGCCACCGCTAGAAATCGAGATGACCGCTGCATTTACATTTGTTAAAATAATTAATACTCGACAAATATAATTAAAATTTTAAATAAGATATACCTTCAATAATTGTGGATGTTAGATTTATTCTTTATTTGCTTCTGGTTTTTTTGCACCATGAAGAATGCATCCATAAATTGACGGAATTAAAAGAATAAATAAGACATGTCATCAATATACAGAGAAAATCGTGTTTGGTTGATTTATTCATTATCAGCTACAAATATTTAATATTTTGATTTTGAATTTTTTGTGCTGGGGAGAATACATTCATGAATTGACGGATAAAAAAAAAAAATACAATAGGAGAAGAAGAGCAATAAAAAGAGGACGAAAAAACAATATCCCAAGCTGTTGTAGATGTTGCAATTTGTAGTATCTATAGCAGGGCACTAGGGTATAGGTTTAGTTCTAATATTGTAATCACAAAAATACCCTTCTAATACAGGACACCACTGAATGTGTAAAGTAAGTCGATGATAGGAATTACTGCTAACTTAAAGTAACAAATGCCGGTAAAAAAAATTAATAAAAAAAAACAGATGTTCGTAATTTAGTCAAATTTTATTCGAAATGTGTCCCGGTAGCCGATAGATTCGATTGGTTTTCTTCCGGAAATTTAAGTCTGATGTTCCTAATTAGCTTTAGCAAGATTTCTCTGAGAATGTTTACACTCAGTTTAATGTTTACACACAGTTTAATATGTCCGAGTTTTTTCTCTAGTAAAGGCATTATTCATCAAACCAGCTCTAATCACAGGGAAATACTTGTGTGGAGAGCGTATTTTGAAGTGACGTGACGGATGAAACGATCAGAATTACACAGTTTAAATACAGAATTAATCTGTATAGTTTATATTTAGGCCTGTAAGTGAGCCTTAAAGTTCGATTCGATTCGGCGTGTTCGGCTTGAAAAAGTTCGGTTCGGAGCTCGGCTCGTATCATCAAACGTAGAATAGGGCCTTGGAAATTGGTATTCAGACAAACGAGCCGAACATGTTCGAACATGTTCGGCTCGTAGAGTTGCAGGGCTTCAATAATTCAATTTAGCCTGGGCCAGTTTAAACCCCAATTTACATGAATTTTTCTTAATCTTAACTAATGTTTCAATGTTTTGAAGTTACTAATGTGTGTTGCTATTTTCAGGGGAATGAAGATCCCATTGAATTGGAATATGAAAATGAATATGATATGAAAGATCCTTATGATACTAGTATTGGTAAGTGGTAACTACTAACTTATACTCTGATTTCCATAGATTTGAATTCATTTTTGTAATATGTTGGCACATTACTCGTGTTATTTATGTTGTTTTCAATAGTGATGCTGCAGAAACCATGCAAGAAGTTCCTTCTCAGGTTGTCCAAAAATCAAAAGATGTCAACACAACAAAACAATCCAAACCTACCAGTAGCGGCAAACCACCTTCCAACAAAAGCCAAAAAAAAGGCAAGGAGAACATGAATTGGCTTTGGCACTTGGGAATTGGGATTGGGATTGGGATTTGGGAATGTAATAATATTTTGGTCTAATTTAATCTTTAGTACTTTACTAGTTAGTAACTACTAACTGGTTAGTAAATTCAGCCTATGTTACTACATATTATGAAGTTATGATTTATGAACTTGTTCAAACTTGAATTCATTTTGACGTTTTGAGCATGTAATATTTTGGGACTGTAAGTCTTTAATATTTTGGACATGTTATGTTATATTTTGGGACATGTAATGTATTATTTTGGTTTTGGACATGTATTTTTGAACTAGAATTATTTATTGGGTATTTTTGAATTTTCGGACCGAACTATTCGAACTGTTCGAGCCGAATAATACTGAATTTTTTCCCTTTTTTAAGTTCGAATACGAACCGAATCCTGATATTTTAGGCTCGAAAATTTCGAGCCGAATCGAGCCATGTATTCAAAAATGTTCGAGCCTAACCGATCTACTCCAGGGTTCGGCTCGTTTGCAGGCCTATTTATATTGAAGCACACGGTGTCTCCACACGTGTGGAGACACCACACAAATATTTCCCCTGATCACACACCTCAACAAAATGATTGTAGTTGAGAGAAAGCATAAACATATTCAATCTAATGCAAGAGGGCTCAAAATACAGTTTCTTTAGCCAGCCCCCCTCTCATTTACTTAACAATATAAGACACTTTATCAGCTTCTTTTTGTTGAACTCCCTAACTACAAACATCTCAGAGTCTTTGGTTCCTTAGCCTATGCCACTGTCACATGCCCATGCCCATGCCCTGCTCAGGTTCTTCTAAATTTGACCTAAGATCCAGACCTTGTTGCTACCTAGGACATTCTGCCATGAATTAGGATCTTAGGAATTTATTTATTTTGGGATGGTGTTCGTTTTCACTTTTTCAAAAGATTAAATATATCTCCTAAAAAGAAGAAACTGATGCTAAACAGCTAAAAAAAAACACTAAACAAGCACATAAAGTAATAAAAATAAAAATATAAACAAATTGAAACTTACCTGAAATTGAATCAGCACTGCGGGAGCTAAGCAATTGGGCTGTTGTGTCGACCATAGGATGCCGGAGGGAGTCAGCCAGCGGCGTAGCTGGAGCCAGTGGCGGATCCAGAAAATCTATCCAACAGGGTCCGTAAATATTTAACACAGTAAAAAAAAAATCACGGAGTCCGAAATATTTTTCTATAGATAAAATATAGAGTATTTCTATTTCTAACGGGGTCCGCAGACCCCCTATACTAAAGGGTAGATCCGCCCCTGGCTGGAGCACGGCGGCAAGAGGGGGGGGGGGGAGGCAGTTGAGGTCTCGAGAAAAAAAAGGGGGGAAATTAAGGCGGGGGCGGAAGGGAGAGGGTATGAGATTTGTTATATGAAGTCTGTTTCCTATTACCATCAGGTAAAATAATAATAATATAGGGTCTAAAGGTACTCGTTTATACTTCTGACACCACATTATTTTTAGTACCACAAAAACTTACTCTGGCATCATGTTGATTTTTTATGAACGAAAACGTTATAAAAGTGTCACAGCTTAGAAACGTCATCCACCGACTTTTGTTTTTGAGTAACAACATCAGTGGTGTTCCATATCAACGTCACTGTCACTGACATTCTGTTAATAAAATCATAAAATCAAAAAATATGTGTCAATAGCAAATGTGGTGATGCCTTTAGAACCCACCTAACAATATACGATGCGAACTCACGCCTAAGATCTTTACCATCCAGATGTATAGAAACAGTGTCGTATTCAGGAAAAAAAATTTGTGAGTACGAACACAATTCAAAATTCGAGTGAGAACATTAGTAGTTTGTTTTTTATCAACAAAACTATCCCGTTTTTCGGATCTCACTTGTCACTAGCCTCGCCTATTACCACCTAAGTCCCGCCCGTGTATATACACACTAATAGAATAATACAAATATATATTTCTTTTTTTTTTGCGAAATTTGTGATGGCCTTGAGACCATCCCACCCCTTACTAATTCTGCCTCCAGATAGATTCAGTATGGCCTCAATGACACTATAAAGAAAATGTAACAAAAGAGTAGCATACCAGTTTTAAAGTTGAACGTGTAAGTGAATAAATGAATTTTCCTTGTATAATGTACATTACTTTTAATAAAATTCTACTGTGAAGACTCTTTATTTTTTTTAGGGGATATTGTGAAGACTCTTAAGGAGTTCTACTCGTTCAAAATAAGGAAGGTATGATCAAATATATTACAAATAAGTGTATACTCAATCCCATTTATGGTTTCGTATTTGGAGGCTCAAAAGACCAGAAATGCTTAATGTGACGCTTTGGGAAGCTCGCGGAAACATCCTCAAGACAACGGGGCTTATCACTCAACGTATACCGGGGGCCAACCCATTCTGTCCTTTTTGTGGGGCCAGTTGTCAGTTGAATCTTCACACGGTTAAGACTGTGAATAGATTAATGATGTTTGGAAGAATCTTCTTCCTATATATGCTCAAGAGCACTTATTTAGCTTCAGGAGAATTGATACGTGGAATGACTTCAATATTTCCCAAGTTGTTGTTAATCGACACTTCGATGTAGACTAAAAATATATCTTCAGGGAAACTATTGCGTGCGCGTGCTCTTTAGGCACAATGTAGACTTTACAAGCACCAATTTTTTATTGTCTAGCATTATTGCGCGTCCAAGTATTATGTAAATCTTGATATAATTGAGGACTAGCCTTCTTTGGTTGTATGAGTTTTATTTTGTTCTCCGTGTATAGTACACTCGGTATACAATTTTTTATAACATCTTTTATTTGGAAATGAAAGGAAAAAAGACGAATAAGCTTATAAATAATGGACACCACAACAATTACACTAAAAATACATAACATGTTTTTTTTTTTTTTTTTTTTGATTGGTTACGATTGGAACTCTTTATTATATTAAGATCCATTATATGCACAAGAAAATGATACGAATATTTTTTGTCAGGAAGACGAGTAACTATTTTTTTTTCCTTTCTCTTTAGTGAGTTTTTCACATAGGATTTTCTTAGATAAATGTTTCTAATGAGACAATTATGTAACACATTAAATTGCATATGTAGTGAACTTTCTTTCCTTGTATATTTTTTTTTATAATGAGTTTTTACTAGGGTGCACATAGTCCGATTTTCCGATGTTTTACTGTTTTTAAAATCAAACTTTTTTTTACGGTTTCAAAATTTACAAACAAAAACCGAACCATGACTAGGTAAAATCATTTAATCCGGTCCGGTTTGGATTGACTTGGTTACGGTTTTTTCCGGTTTTTTGTCTCACTCTGTGTGTGTACGGTGTATATACATACACACAACATTATATTATCATATGTTCCAATTAGGATGATCATATAAAACAATGTAAATTGTTTTATTTCATCTTGTCATAGGTCCTATTAGGTTGGGGTCTCAACCTACGTGTGTGAGGTAGTTGGTTGAAGTATTAATAGATAATGGACTGAGATATTATAACTAAGGGGGCAACTATTTGCACCACACCTAATCTACTCGTTCACCACAATAGAACGACTTTTTGTCGGTGCATTGTCAGAACCGATTTTGATAAAATGGGTTCTCACAATGCACCGATTTAAAAGTCATGATTCTCTAATGGTGCATGTGCCATGATGCTTGAGTAGATTATGTGTGAAAGTGCAAATAAAGGCCCTCTTAATTAATAGTGTCGTGTATATATATATATATATATATATATATATATATATATATATATATATATATATATATATCCGGTTTGGTCCAATTTTTTTAATAGAAAATCAAAACCAAATTGTTTTTCACGGTTTGATTTTTTACAATACAAAAACCAACCAAAAAACCATGGTTTACGTATTTCCGGTTTAGACCGGTCTGGTTTGACCGGTTGGTTTGATTTCCAGTTTTTATGTTCACCCCTAATTTTTACAGCAATTTTTTTTGTTACCATGACTAGTGCAATACACAACTTAGATCGATCAATCAATTCAATTGATTTACTAATCGGAACATTGCATACTACAATATTTGAAAAGAAGATCATTGGGTCAAATGAAATACTCGACAAGTGGATGGTGGAGGTCAATCAAACGGGAAGTTATTGGATGGTTTCTCCACATACATTGAAGTGACACGTGAGTTGATCAGAGACATGCAGTTTTCATTATATATGTAAACTGTGTGGCTTTGATCAACCCACGGGTCACGTCAGCGTATATTCTCTCACCATCCAATAACTTTCTCAATCAAACGCATATAAATAATATTTTCTCCCAATGAGGTATTAATAAGACATCTCTAATCCGTTGTTTTCGTTCAATCAACATCAAAGAGGATTGTTATACAATAATATAGAGTTAATTGCTGATTTAGTCCCTATCTTTCCCAAAAATGAGGGACTTAGCTCTCATCTTTGATTTTGGTTTGACCGGTCCCATATCTTTTAGATCTTTTGCAACTTTGGTCCATTTAACAGTCAGTCAACAAAAAAATTGACGGAAAATCTGCGCGTATCCTTCACGCGCTGTTAGCATTTTAAAATATTAATCAATTTCTAAAAAAAATTATAAAAATAATAAATAAATTATCTCATTAATGTTATTACCGTATAGCGTGTAAAACAAAACTTTTTTTCCACTATTCTTCCTCCCGTCATTTTTCGTTAATCTTTCTCAGTCTTTCATCGTTCTCAACCATAATGTAGCTCGAATTTAGAGGTTTATCCCCAATTTCATCTTCTTTAAATCATTCCTCCAATCTGTATTGCAAATCACCAAATCGTTTTCCAATATGAATGATTAGAGGAATGATTTAAAAAAGATGAAATTGATAAACCCCTAAATTTGAGCTACATTATGGTTGAGAACGATGGAAGGCTGATAAAGATGAACGAAAAACGACGGAAGGAAGAATGGTGGAAAAAGTTTTGATTGGGTTCAGGAATGTCAGGGAGTGTCGGTGCCGTGTCGGGGAGTGTCGACACCGTCGAAGGCGTGTCAGATATTTAAATTTTAAATAATATTATTTTAATCAATCGACACGTGTTGGACACGCGTCGGTCGCGCGTTGATGAGAATCAACCCTCCTATGCATTTCACACTTAATTCACTCAATTTTATAGCATTTCGGGGCATGATTTTTACCATTTAGATGCCATCTCACAAAAGTCCACATATCAATGATAAAAATGAGATTTTCGGTTAAGTGCGAAGTGGAAACGTGAGTGGTGAAAGTAGCACATATCAATGATAAAAATGAGATTTTCGGTTAAGTGCGAAGTGGAAACGTGAGTGGTGAAAGTAGCGTGAGATAGCATCTAAATGGTAAAAATCATGCCCCGAAATGCTATAAAATTGAGTGAATTAAGTGTGAAATACGTAGGAGGGTTGACTCTCATCACGCGTCGTGTGGAAAATGTGTCCGAGGTAAATATCCGTAAATAAGGAAGCAAAATGGTTGGCTATTTACGTACAGTGGCGGAACCAGGAATGTATCTTAGGGTGGTCTTGATTTTCAATTTTCACATGAAAATACATGTCCGTGTTAAAAATAAAAAACTCTAATGCAAAATAATTTCATTCATCATACATCAAGTTACGAACATATAATATAATAAAGTCTTGCCCTTCTAAATATAATAAGGGAAGCTAGAGTTTGATTATGTGGTATTTAACTTTTATTATTAGATTTAGATTGTATAAGGTAGAGGAAAAAATGCAAACACGTTTCGAACGTGCACCCGATTTTGTGTTGTTTAATTATTATAATTAGATTTACATGGTATAAGGTAAGAAAAATATCAAAATTTAATTTTAAAGGTCTAAGGTAGAGGAAAAAAACAAGATTATAATTAGATTGTATAATGTATGAAACACTCAAACACATGCTATAAACATGTTCAATGTGATATACCCGGATTGGAATGGGGCCCTGTTCAACCATATTGGGCCTACAATCTTGGCCCATCAACATAGATAATGGAAGCCTCGCACCACGGCGCGCCTCAAGCTTTTTCTAACCGCTAGCTACAAGCCAAATCGTGTCCGCCAACAGTAAGCCGGACTCATTCTCTCCATGTGATTCTAGCTAATATACTCAAGCGCACGCAGAGCAGAGCCCATTTGTTCGACCATACTTCATTTGCTCGCCGCCGCCATGTTTGTCCAGCTGGCCAATCCAACTGGCAACACTTTACAGCTGGCTAAGACACTTGTATTGCATGCATGTTTAACTTAGCTGTGTACTCTTAGTTGTCTTATCGGTGAACATTAAACCGACTTACCTTTTTTAGCCTATATATATAGGATCACATTGTAATAGAAAGGGGATCCATCTCTCCCTCAAAAAAATTTAAGCTATTAATCTAATACAAGCAGAAACTCTGCCAATTTGTCGACTGATTTACTTGTTCTTCACAAACACTTAAACCGCCACCACACTTCTTGATCACCACCTTGTCCTCACCGTTGAAATCATTCATCACAGCCCTATATCCTCCAGATAAACACTGTTACCGCAAATCTGGTGTTCAACGCAACATCAGTTGGCTCCGTTACCGGGAAACTCATCATCATTCAGCTTTTGGAGATCACTCACTCCACCACAAGGACGATTTCACGGTGTCTCAGGCGAGGAAGATCATTATCATCAGTCTGTCGGTCACTAAAGCTTCGATCTTTTTGATAAAACAACCCAGAAATCGATGCTCTCCTCATCTCAACGACTTACACAGAAGAGATCACCAACTTCATCACATACTCACGCTTGAGTCCATCTTTAAATATCCAGGTTGGTTTATACACCCTCTTTGGCGGTTTCAGACCTTCAAGTAAAGAAAGTTTGGTCATTTTTGCTATAAGCCGCCAGGAAAACGCAAACACTTTTTACCTCGATATACTGAACCAGAAATACCCACAAAAATCATAAGTAATGGCTGGCGGGAAAAACTTGAACCCAGCAACACCGACTAGACCAGTCAATCAACGACCGACACGTGGAGCGAGCACGCTGCGTGGAGAGGCTAGCCGAAGGGTTATGTCAGATGGGGCAGACGTCAACCCTGCCCTCACGACCGACATGCGAGCATATATACGGGAAAGAACTAAAGCCCGCGAAATACATGAGGAGGCGGTTAGGAAAAACAAAGGAAAAGGAATCGCTGGGACATCTAACCCAAATAACGAACACGAGGCTATTACAGCAGGGGAAGCTCCCCCACAGCAAGATGCATATAGAATAACTCTACAGGCACACATGGAATACGTAGAGGAAATGCGAACTGGAAATGCATTACTAATTGCTGAAGGATTACCACCCCAGCCTATCCGCAAATTCAACCCTCCTCAACCCACACAAACAGAGCTACAACCAACTTTCATTCCTCCAAAAACCGTTCAATCTCAACGGTCAGAAATGGAAGAAAGCAGCCATGCGACCTCACATCCAAGGGGAGATAGGAGATCGCTTTTGGTCGGTTGGGGCCCGTGGTCGACGATCATGCGGTGCCCCAGGCGACCAAAGAATCTAGACAGTCCGCACTCGCATTGCAGAGGACATGGGGACTCGCAAGATCGGGGAGGACATATGGCGTTCCCGCCAATTCCCAAACTCAGGTGGAAATGGGCATCATGAAAAAAAGCAGATAGAGGAGCTGCAGGAAGGGTACAAAGAGTGTTAAGGTGGTTCCGACATGGGAACGAGTGTGCTCCATCCGAGTATATTGAAAGCCGCACCAAGAGGGGACTCACTACCCCAATTTTATTAACTACCATGGAGCTGCAGATCCACTGGGGTGTTGTCGACTTTCCAGAGCGAGAATCGGTTTATGTACCTCTAGCGGCGAGGCTTGGTGTATAGCATTTGTGGGATCAATGCAAGATAGGCGGCATCTTGGATCCGCAGATCTTCCTCCCGGTTCGATATTATCATGGGATGATCTCGATCAACAAATTTATAAATTTGAATTTAGGTCGGTGGGAGGACCTAAAAGACACACATTTGACTGCATGAGGTCCGACGGGCGACAACGAGGCCACCCGCAACTATTATGAGCGGTTTTATAAAGTGTATGAGCTAACCAGGGGCATAGCAGATAACGTTGTCATGACTAGCTTCGAAACAAGGTTGAAGCCGGGGTATTTGAAATCTTATTTCGCTTTGTCGCCACCAGCGAACCTACAAGAGATGTTGAGCTCAACTAGGAAGTACATTGCAAGCTGCGGGAAACGAAAGAGTGCCTTCGTCCAACAAAGGCAAACAGAGGGTCGAGCGTAGCCGCCAAAGAATACCCGCCGAGAGGCAGATCGGGAAATCAAGAAACCTGAAAGATTTAAGGAAGAGCACTTCATGCCGCTCAGAATTTCCTATTCTCAGGTATTAAATGAAATAAGGGATGAAATACCTGAACCATACCCGATGGTCCCACGACACACGCGCGATGCATCCAAATATTGCGGCTATCACAGAGATAAGTGGTCACACTCATCGACGAGTGCGTTCGGTTTAAGCGGGCAATAGAAAAATTACTTGCCCGCGGACACCATGATCATCTCAAACTAGATGCTAGTGGTCTGGACAGGAGGAATCAGCAAGCTCGCCGATTCGGCGAAACATCGAATGATAAGCCGAGCCTCCTCCCAAAGAACAATCGGATCAAGAATCGCATCGGCTCCGTTAACAAACATGTGGGAAGTTTATAGTTTTGCGAGGAAATGAGCAACCTCTGGCCTTTACTCGAAGTGAGCTAGTGACTTCGATCAACACAGAGGACATGTGCTTATGCATATCAGTGGTCATCAATCGGGCCTGTGTCAACAGGGTAATGGTGGATACAGGAGCTTGCCGCGACATTTTGTACTACAACTGCTTTAAAGAATTGGGGTTCAGCGATTCCAATTTGAGGCCGCACAATGGCACCCTTGAAGGATTTACGAACCACAAAATACAAGTCAAGGGGGCCATCGACTTGGATGTACAGATGGGAGATTATGCGCCATTTCGCACAGAAAAGGTGATGTTTTTAGTAGTTGATCTTCAGTCCAATTATAACATGATAATTGGGACACCCGCTCTGAAACAATTTCAAATGGTAACTTCCATTCCGCATCGAGAGGCTAAGTTTTATGTTGGGACAGGATCGAACGCGTCGATCGCGAGCTGCGGTATCCCTAACATACATACACGAGATGAGAACAGGGAACAAGAGAGCACGAATCGAGCAACCTCCACACATGGAAAACATTGACATGATCAGGGTCGCTGTCGAACAAGTGTCAGTTAAAGTGGAATGCGAAACATTGCAAGTCAGAGATGAACCTGATTTTACAGCAGAAGATGAGTTGGTCGAGGTGATCATCAACGATGAATATCCCGAGCAAAAGGTTAAGATTGGAGCTCGGCTGAGTTCTCATGAAAGAGAAAAATTGGTAAAATTACTCAAAGATAATTTGAGCGCTTTTGCTTGGAAAGTCACAGATATGAAAGGGGTCGAGGCAGACGTCGCTCTTCATCATCTTAGCGTCGACTCTACTTTCAAGCCAGTACAACAGCGAGCGCGACAATTTTCAGCTGAAAAGGAGGCAGCGGTGAAAGTAGAGGTTGGAAAACTCTTACAAGCGGGGATAATAAAAGAGCTCGCCTACCCTACCTGGCTAGCAAACGTGGTTATGGTAAAAAAGCACAATGGCAAATGGAGGATGTGCGTCGACTTCACCGATATCAACAAAGCTTGTCCCAAGGATCCTTATCAGCTTCCACGAATCGATCGGTTAGTAGACTCTATCTCTGGCTTTGAAGTTTTAAGTTTCTTGGATGCATATTCTGGATATCACCAAGTACGGATGGCAGAATCCGACAAAAGGAAAACGGATTTCAGAGCCGCTGGAGGTCTATTTTACTATGAAATGATGCCATTCGGGCTGAAAAATGCGGGTTCGACTTATCAACGAATGGTCAACAAGGTTTTCAGTTCGCAAATAGGAAGGAATATGGAAGCTTACATAGACGATATGGTCGTCAAGTCCGCTGGGGACAATCACGCCGCTGACCTTCAGGAAACTTTCAACAATGTTCGAAAGCACTCAATGAAACTCAATCCGGCCAAATGAACCTTTGGTGTCCAGGCAGGCAAATTTCTAGGGTTCATGGTTAGTCGTCGTGGCATCGAGGCTAATCCAGAAAAGATTCAGGCTTTAATCGACATGCAAGAGCCTACAACTATCAAAGAAGTTCAGAGACTTAATGGCCGCATCATCGCGTTGGGTCGGTTCATATCAAAGTCAGCGGAGAAGTGTCTTCTTTTTTTCAAAATTCTCAAAGGTGACAAAACTTTCTCATGGAACGCAGAATGTTCGCAGGCGTGCCAAGCTCTGAAGGAATATTTAGGGAAACCACCTCTTCTGGTTATTCCTGTAGAGGGAGACATTTTGTTTTTGTATCTGGCGGGGCGGCTTCGATCGGGCCATTGCCGCCGTTCTTGTCAGGAGAGGCGGAACCCTCCAAAATCCCGTCTACTTTGTAAGCAAGGGCTCGATCCGGTGGAGAGTCGCTATTTTAATATTGAAAAATTAGCCTACTCGCTTGTCATTGCTGCCCGCAAACTCAGGGCTTATTTTACTTCACACACGATAATTGTCTTAACGGATAGTCCGATGCGCCAAATACTACACAAACCGGATCTTTCAGGTCGACTCCTCAGATGGGCTATCGAAATCACTGAATTCGACATACAGTATCAACCCAGAAAAGCTATCAAGGGTCAAGCATTAGCAGATTTTATTATAGAAACAAGTTTCAGCTCGCCACAACCTAGTTCTCCATTATCACAAGAGCCCGCGGCGGCCATAGTTAAGCCCAATCAATGCTGGCACTTATATGTTGATGGGGCATCTAATCGAAATGGTTGTGGGGCCGGAGTTATCTTAATGGAGCCCGGAACGACGGAAGAAATCGAAAAAGCTTTGAGGTTCGAATTTCCGGCCACGAATAATCAAGCCGAGTACGAAGCAGTTATAGCCGGTCTCAAACTAGCCAAGGAATTAAACATAGAAAATGTTGAAGTATTTTGTGATTCTCAACTCATCGTCAATTAAATCTCAGGGGACTATGGCACACACTGTGGTATTCTTGAGAGGTATGGTGAGATTGTTCAACGATTAAAAGGCGACTTCAACTATTGTAAGTTCATCAGAATTCGGAGAGAAGACAATGAGCGAGCAGACTATCTTTCTAAATTATCACTCAAAGAGGAGATTGCAGATCCTTCCATAATGATTGAGTATCTGTCTGTACCCGCTATCGAGGAAACACAAATCATGGAAATCGAAACACCAGCGCCGACTACATGTTGGATTGATGAGGTTCAAGCTTACATGTAAAGCAGGCATACTACCGGAGGCGGACAAAACTCGCTCTTAAGAAAAGAAGCGGCAGGTATATTATAAACCATGGAATACTATACAGAAGGTCCGCGACTAGGCCTCTTTTACGATGTGTTCGAGAGGAAGAGAGCAAAACAATCCTTATCGAACTTCACCAAGGAGTGTGTGGAGGACACCCCGCTAGCCGCTCCTTGGCACAGAAGGTTATAACCGCAGGGTATTATTGGCCTACCATTCTTAAAGACTCAGAAAAGCTAGTAAGAGAATGTCCGGAGTGTCAAAAACACGCAGACATCCCCCGGATACCATCTGTCGAACAAAGCATTGTGGTCGCACCTTGGCCTTTCGACATGTGGGGACTCGATCTCATCGGACCTTTTCCACCAGGAAGAGGCGGATGCAAAGTTATCATAGTAGCCGTGGATTATTTTACAAAGTGGATTGAAGCAAAGCCTATGGTCAAGATAACCGCAAAAGCGGCGGGTTATTTCTTACACGATCAAATTTTTCACGTTTTGGCGTCCCCGCTGGGCAGAGTATCGGACCACGGCCCACAATTTAGGAAGGACTTCTCAAATCTTTGCGGCGAATTCAAAGTCAAACACCGGCGATCATCGGTAGCTTATCCTCAAGAAGCGGCCAGGCCGAGGCCGGCAACAAACAAATAATCAAAATGTTGAAGAAGAGCGTGGGCGACAAAGTAAAAGCGAGGAGGGTGGGTGGATGAGTTACCCAATATACTTTGGGCACTCCGCACCACTATCAAAACACCCACAGGAGAAACTCCTTTTGCTCTTACTTATGGATCAGAGGCCATGACTCCAGTTGAAATGGCTCTACCCAACATCAAGGTCGCTTTGTATGACCCAGCGGATAATCTTTTAAACAGACAAATCGACTTGGATCTATTGGAGGAAAAGAGACTAGCGACATACCATCGACTCGCGAACTACAAGCAAATCGCTAAACAAAAACATGACATGCGAATCCGTGACCACTCATTTAAAGTCGGGGATTTTGTTCTCCGAAACAGAAAGGCCACGGGTATGGAGCCCAATAAAGGGAAGCTAACAGCAAATTGGGAAGGCCCTTATCAAGTCGCGAGGGAGATCAAAAAAGGGACTTATGTTCTCAGAAATCATCAAGGCTACGAACTCAATAGACCTTGGCATGCGGACAACCTCAAAAGGTACTACATGTAATAAATCGGCTAGGGTTATGGCTATCCTCTCGTTTACAACGTGAGTGGTTAGGCTTTCTTATTTTGCTTGTAATCTTTACTCATCTAGCGGGATGAGTCGAAATTAATAAAGCCCGATTTTACATTCTCTTTTTATACAAATTATTATAAGTATACGCGGATAAAATATCAGACTTCATATTTATTAAAATGGGGGCAATATTTGGGAAAATTTAAAGAGGCTACGAGCATCCAGCGAGTAAATTATTTCAGATAAGATTCAAGGGGGGGCATATCTCAAAGCTGAGTCCGCACAAGTTCGATCTGAAATCTTATCTAAAACAAGGGGGCCGGATAACCGTATAATCGGACTCAAGTTAGACAATAAATTCGAGCAAAAACAAACATACATCAAGCGGACAGAAAGCAAACTTGGGAATTATTATTACAAAAAGCAAATGTACGGATAAAAATGCGGAAAGGAAAAGAGTTGTACATATGCGAAATCAAAATAATGTTTTACAAAAAGGGAGCACAAATTTAAGAATTCTCAGCGCGCATCTCTTCATTATGGACATTCTCTTGCGGAGAGAATGGTGCAAAGATTTGATCGGCATTTGTCTCGCACTCGTGAGACTCTACCATCGGCTCAACTCTTTGCTCTGCCTCCCCAGGTTTGCTCACCTCTCTGGCGGCTCTCTCTGCGTTTCAGAGCCAAACACACACGCTCCCTCAGATTCGCTTCAATCACAGCGGGGGCCACCCAATCAGGATCACACTCAGGAACATAGCGCTGAAGCTCAATATCAGAAAAGGGTATGCGGTCATGAAACTCTCTTAGATAATCGGAGAAGGGATGGGTGAGAATCCACTCCTCTAAGACATCAAGATCGGGGGTACCACCGTCATGAGCCAGAACACACCTCGCGATGTGATAAAACCCTTGGTCGTATCCCATCATAAAGCCATCATCATTAGCGGCCCTGATCCGACCTTCAACACTTGAGCCCAGATCCTTAAGTTGTTTCCGCAGGTCCGCACACGCTGCTTGCTCGGCCTCCCAATGAGCTTGAGCCTCCGATACTTTCTGCTTCATTTCTCCATAGTTTGATCAACGGACTTGCTCGCTTCAATAAGTTTTGCATTAATCTGGTTAGCCTCAGCAAGCTGTGCTCTCAGCTTCTCATTCTCCGCCTCAGCAGCGGTTAATCGCCCACGAAGACCGGCAGACACTGCATTTGCGGCACCAAGAGCTTTCTGGGTTTCGACCAGCTCTTTTCTAACATCGGCACTCTCAGCTATGGTGTTTCTATAATCATTGACGAACTGTGCCAAGCCAGTGCCAACCTAATGGAAGAAAAATAAACAGCGGGGTCAATATTGACATGAGAAAAACGACAATAAAAAGAATGAAAAACAAAAACAAGAAAGGAGGTTTACCATGCTCACCGTGGCGCCGTATAAGCCCCACAAATCTTCAATACTCCCAAGAAAGGCACGGCGGGGATCAGTCTGATCCGCCAAAACAACCCTGTCCGCTATCCCACGGCCTATCTCCAGCTGGATATCATTAGGGATGCCCCATCTAAAATGTCTCAGCGGGGGCACATCAGCGATACCCCTTGAAATTGTCCGCGCCTTGGGCAGGCCGAGAGGTTGTTGCCGCATGAACTCTTTATCCAACCAGGCGGCGGGACAACCTCTAGGCCCAATAGGAACTCCAGCAAAAGGCACCACTATCTTTGTGCCCGCAGGTGCCACCTCATCAGCCACAGGTTTGCCTTGATCATCAACCTTTTCTTTACCTTTATCAGTTCGGGATTTTTAAGAGAGAGGACCTCTCCCGCGCGCCGTTATCATCTCCTCGGGCTCAATCTCTGGCAAAGAATTCTCTTCTTCTTATCACCCGCAGGCGGCTTTATCAGAGTGGTCTGCTTCATAGTTTTGCCCGCCGCGGCTTTCTCTACTACTGGCGGCTGGGATGCTTTCACGACCTTAGCCCCAGAAGCTCCGGCCGCCGATGTCTGTAAGTCGACCATGGGAAGGGATGTTTTGATCCCCTTTAGCTCGGGCTGCCCCTCGCACCTCGTCGACGGTCTTTTTCTTCGTCAGCTGGCTGCGTCGAACTAATCTATCCATAGTACCTGCGAAGAACAAATGTTTATTAGCGACCAGAAGATATGAAAAGAAACATGCTATGAAAAGATACAAAAGTCCTACTCGGTGCTCGCATATTAGGATAACCGCCGCAGATTTCACATTGAGAAGGCATGAACCTGCCATGATGACACTCGCCATACCAGTCAGGATGAGTCGGCAACGGGTCGACTACAACTAAGGGTTCGCCGACACCGGCTCCAGAAAGTCCGGCTTTATGCGAGATAGGGTCGCCAACGTCAGCAACAATCTCCGCTTAAACGCCCCAGCTTGAGGCTCATTTTTGCGGGTGTAACCCAGATCGTCTTCGATTCGGAGATAAACTCATCATCATCGAATTGAGTTCTTATCTTGTTCAAGTGCTCAGTTTTGACCGAATTCTCCGCTAGCTTCTCAAACGGCCAGCCTATCCGGGACTCCACTTTCATGCATCTTTTGTCCCATTCCGCCACTTTATCAGGGAGATCGAGCGAAGAACGGGGCCGACCATGACTCGATCGACCACGCGGTTGGATTTGGCGGCGCCGCCTTCCGAGAGAAGCTATAAAAATATAAAAGCACCGGCATCGACGGTTCGCGCCCGCTCAACCTACTGATTATGATGAAGGACATGACCACGCGAACAACTCCCAAACTAAGGTCGCAAGGCATCACCTTCAACTCTTCCATAAATGTAACAAAGAATGGGTCAAAGGAGGTGCGAGTCCGCCAAAATGATCATAGTGCAACCACGAGATAATCTGCTTGTTCCCGACCACAAACCCACGATACATTGGTCGCGCCCATGCTGACGAACCGGTAGTCCGCAGAAACATCATACGCCCCCAAGGCCAAGGTATAGTCTTCCCGATCTTTGAACTCCTTCCATCGAGATATAAGAGCACTATCCGCTCGCTTTTGCTCCGTGAGCTCATTCTCGACAGCAGCAGACCTTTTCTTGGGCGGTCTCTTCTTCTTTTCGGGCTCACCAGCGGTTGTGGTCTTCTTCTTCGAAACGACGACTTTTGGAGATTTTTTTAGGTTTCTCCGGTATCACAGCAGTTTCCACGGCTTCCTTGAGCTTGCCGCTACGTTTGGCGGCTCCAGTGTGGATGGCTTTCTCCATTCTGGTAATAAGGCCACTCAATACTATATTATCGTCGTTTTCGCCCTCGACCTCAGCAGCGCCCTCACTGCTAATTGATACCTCCGGGCCAGATTCTATGTTAATGGGACCAGGGTTTGGAATCTCCTCCTCGTCGCCGCTAGAACTAGCGTCCTCCATACTCACCTCCTCCGACCCGTAGCCCGCAGCGGCCCTGACCTCTTCATCCGACTGGGTATACTCTGACGACATTCTGAAAAAGAAAGAAAAAGGGCAAGGTGGATCAGTTTGTCACCCGGATATGGAAATCGGGTCGAGGTGAAATCGATCACACCCCGACACCTCGCCCTTTCCACCTTCCTTAGCAAATAGAAAAACCCCAAACATCTACCCAGAAAAACCCCCAAATTCTCATAAAACCCCTAAATTCAAACCAGAAAAGGCTTCAAGCAACACACATTCAAACTTCTACCCAACAAACGATCGAACTAGCAATCAAAACATACATGCATTTGGGTGTTTTTTCTGGGAAAAAAGAGGCACAAAATCGTAAAACTCAGGCTGGGCTCATGGTGTTCATCAGAAAACAAATGAAGCAAAATCACAGAGGCTAAATCGCATCATTTATGTCTCTAGCAAGAACAGACGGTAATGAAAAGCATAAATCGATCCAGAAAGCAAATAAAGGAGTGAAATTTCATACCTGATTGATAATGGGGTGATAAAGTGCTAAGCTTTTACTGAAACGAGCACTCGACGGAACCTGCTTGCAATCGCCGGAATTTCCTTGCTTTATCGACCGGAGATTTTTATCGTAAAGAAAGAAGAGAGGAAAAGTGGAGAAGTTGAGGTGACTCTCTATTTATAGAGGGAGAATTGAGAGGGAACGACGTTTGGGATTCGAAATTCAAATATAATGATGACTGGAACGGTTACCGATTTTTCTCCGCCAATCAGAGCAAGGGACGGTTCAGTTCCAACCGCCGTGTCAGTACACATGACTGACGTGACGTTTCGTGTACTGATACATCCGTTTGTACTTTCCAACCGTTCAAAACTCTTTCGACGACCATCAGCTCATCCACCGAATAAGCGGCTTCAGCATATTACTATCTCCCAACCTTAATTCAAGCGGCTGACACCAATCAATGCCCGCTGTGGCTTATCTTGACAAAGCACCTTTGATCACCTAAATGAACCCGACAGAGCGTTGTCGATGATCGAGCCTGTCCGCTACAAATGCACAGCATATAATCGGTAATTCGATACGCGATACTAACACTGATTCAAGCCCGATAGAACATTATCGGCGATCAAGCATCGCTACAAATGCACAAAGATATATCTCAGTGGTTTTCACCAACACTGATTCAAGCCCGATAGAGCATTATTGGCGATCCTCTGTCACGAGCGACTACAAAGGAGCTTCACCTAAAGTTATTCTTCAAAATTCTACTCTCCGCCTTGGCGGACACGCCAGGCACAGAGTAGGGGGCCATTGATATACCCGGATTGGAATGGGGCCCTGTTCAACCATATTGGGCCTACAATCTTGGCCCATCAACATAGATAATGGGCCTGCGCCACCGGCGCGCCCCAAGCTTTTTCTAACCGCTAGCTACAAGCCAAATCGTGTCCGCCAACAAGATAAGCGGACTCATTCTCTCCATGTGATTCTAGCTAATATACAAGCGCACGCAGGCAGCCCATTGCTCGACCATACTTTCGCCGCTCATTGCTCGCCATGTTTGTCCGGTGGCCAATCCAAGCGGCAACACTTTCTACGGTGGCTAAGACACTTGTATTGCATGCATGTTTAACTTAGTTGTGTACTCTTAGTTGTCTTATCTCGTGAGCGAAGAAACCGACTTACCTTTTTTAGCCTATATATATGGGATCACATTGTAATAGAAAGGGGATCCATCTCTCCCTCAAAAAACTTTAAGCTATTAATCTAATACAAGCAGAAACTCTGCCAATTTGTCGACTGATTTACTTGTTCTTCACAAACACTTAAACCGCCACCACACTTCTTGATCACCACCGTGTCCTCACCGTTGAAATCATTCATCACAGCCCTATATCCTCCAGATAAACACTGTTACCGCAAATCTGGTGTTCAACGCAACATCAAATGGTGTAAGATACAAAAGAAATAAAATATTGCTTCTAACATGTCTCGAACCCATGACCTTTAGATAAAAATAAAAGAATAAGAATTGATAATACCACTAGGCTAATAGGGAATTATTTCAAAGTTTAGAAGAAATAAATACATATACAATAACAATACTAATACAATTAAAAATAATAATTTTTTTTGTTTTTTTTTTGCCAAATTTTGGGGTGGTCTTGAGACCACCCCACCTCCTTACTAGGTCCGCCCGTGTTTACGTATATTAGATCTCAAAATGCTTTCTACAGTTGTATTTACGGATCTCAAAAATCCACCTGTTCAATATACAAGACATTAGAAAGAAAAGAAAAAAAAAAAAAAACAAATGCATGGTTTTGTTACCAATGATGTAGTATTTTGTTGTTTGTAACTTATTATGGACACTATCACCTTTCTAAATAAATGCATGGCTTTTTATTGTACTCTATATCTTTATAAATTTGTATGACTTACTCTTCTATGTTTTTTGATGTCATTCAACATTCTCAAACATCTTTCATATATGTAATATGTACAAATTCAAAAAACTCATATTACTTATACATGAACTTATAACAATAGTATATAGTTGAAATTCCTTAAAAAGGGCATGCCGTGCCTTGCACGGCATACCCAAACACCAGTAATATATAATATTAAGTCTACTTTCTACTAAGTCTTCAAAGTAGATTTGACCAGCTGAATATGTGTTTGATATTTGGAAGGTTATTGGGTAAACCCGTCATATGCGGAGTCCATTCATATGATAAAATCTTAATCTTTTATTTCTAAATTGAATTCAAAAAAACACAGGAAAAACTTCAAATCCCGAGCAGCACCCACAGAGCAAAACTTCAAATCGAGCAGAGCACTGCCAGGTGTCGGTGGTCGGTGTGGATTTTGACACTTGAAAAAAACATATTAAAAAGGAGCGGATCATCCAGAAAGAATATATAAGAAGGATTTAAAGAAAGTAAACAAATCAAACTTACAAATTCAATCAAGAAAATAAAAATAAACCAGATCAGATCAGATCAGAGATCTTCGACCAAAGATGAAATACATCTACTATCTTATTTTTGACTACGTCGATATTTTTCTTCTAATCTGATTAGAATCATAATAACTGTAATCCAAAGAGAAAAAAAAACATCGAAGTAATCCGAAACATGCTAGCTAGTATTGTTGTTGAGCTGCCTATCATTTCTTCCTCCACTTTACATTCTACCGTCCGCCGGTAAGAAGCACAATGCGGCTGGGAGAAGGAGGGCTGAGGTACCTTATAGTAGGTTAAAATCTCACACAGAAATATAGAACATTGGATGGGTAAGTAATCAATGGATCAAAATTGTATGTGAGGTGCATCCACGTTTTCTGAAATACATCAATTATAGATGCACAACTCAGCTTAAGAAAAATATCTGAATTTTAGCACAACATTTTGAAACGTTTTACTAAAGGTTTTATTGTGTTACTAGGTGTGAACAAAAAACCACAACCCGACATGCTTTAAACTCAAAATGAATTTAGGTTGATTATTGTTTTAATATATTTTGATCTGCATTTCATGGGTTGCCCAGCTAATCAGTGAGTAGTGGTCAAATAGAGCGCAAAGTGGGCAATAGGAAAAGCTTCACTTTATTCAAAAATCATTCTCTTAGTCAATTCGTTAGCTAATTCATCCTAGCTTTGAGCTTGTCTTGTATCTATTATGATAGAGGGAGTTACTTTGAAAGAGCTTCCATTATATATGTGCTAAACCAGCCCCTCTTCCTTATTATACCTGTAGTAGACTCGGTAGAACTTGCTTGATAACTCTCGGATAGAGTATTCGAACGGAAAGATCGACTAGATGATGAACTTTTGGTTCTAAGCCATCTCTGACGATTAATCAACAATTCGAAGTGATTTTCTTGCGTATTCTTGATAAACCAGCCTTTATATATAGATGTAGGAGGATCTGTTTGGGAAGTAAGAAGCCCCCTTGACACCTCTCCATCTGCAAAATGGGATGAGTATGGTTGTACTATAAAAAACATATTTAAACACAACTCAACCCATATATATCTCTCTATATAATAAGAAGACAAGAGTTTGGGAGGGAGTGACACATGTTTTTTTTTTTTATTGGTTCATTTTCTTTTACTATTCATCGGCCCAGCTTTTCCTTTTACTGTTCATCTTTTTTCTACTGTTCATCGGCCCAGCGGCCCATCTTTTTTTACTGTTCATAGACCATGCATTTTACTGTTCATCAGATCTTAATTTTTTTCCTCCTGTTCAACGGCCCAGCTTGATTGGTTCTTTTTTTACTGTACACCGGCCTAGCGGCCCATCTTTTTCCCTATTCATCGGCATCTTGTTTCTACAACACAAACACAATTAATTTACACCTTCTGTTGGGCCCATGTAATTTTCGCCCTACTTCTTTTGTAAGGCTTGTTTAAGGCCCACCGAAATCAAAATAAATAATTTCTTTTGTCCTTTTACGTTTGTGGGATATGTGGACGGCTATGAAGCACCGACATTTCAATTAGGTCGCTGTGCGCTGTGTCCGACACATTTTCAGCCCGACACGCTCCCGACACGTGTCGGAAACGTGTCGCTCGACTAAAATAATGTTAAATTCAAATTTTGAATTCCGACACGGCCCGACACGCTGGGGACACACTGGGGACACGGTCCGACACGTTTGGGACACGCAAGTGACACGGCGGGGACACGGCGGGACACGTTGGGGACACGTAAGGGACACGCAAGGAATGCAATCCGTCCTGCGAATTGGCACCAACCTACGTCTATGTTTTTTTTTATAATATATATATATATATTAAAACGTGTCGACGGCGTGTCGTGCCCTCAAATTCTGAAAGTAACTGTGTCGCCGTGTCCGTGTCGTGTCGTGCGCCGTTCACGTGTCCGTGTCCGTGCTTCATAGGTGGACGGGAATAGTTTAGTTATTTGCTCTAATTTAATAATAATAATAATAATAATAATAACTACTCCTTTCGTTCCTAATTATATATCACATTTGAGAAATAGGAATGGATGGAGTAATAAAATATTAGTGTTATGGTTGTTTCCTTCGTCGAGAAGTATAGTCAAATATATAAAATAAAACAAATAAAAAGAAGGGGTGCGTGAGGCTGTTTCCGATCCGTTTTTCTTCTCGGTAATGATTTTGGTGTCTATCTCGAGAGGGTTGTTTGGTTCAGATGGCTGTCATTCAAGCCCCTACCCTCTACCTCTTCCTTTCCTCTTTATTTCGATCTGTTAACCATCTCCATTGTTGCGCTTAAAAATTGCGTTCTGAACGGTTCATTACATTCTACATTTCTTCATATTTAATATCTCCAAATAAGTTTAAAACTATAAAGATGTGCACTGTGTGCATGCTGTACAGCGCCCATTTTACTAGTATATATATATATATATATATATATATATATATATATATATATATATATATATATATATATATAGGGTTGGAGTTCCTACATATATACCATACTATCCATGCTATCAGCATACATACTACTAAAATAGTGCATCGATCACTATTTTAGTGCACACTGATTATTGTTTGATTGCAACTACAAATTGAGGAAAGGAGTTTTAGTTAGGTTTCTAGTATTACCTAATGCAGATTTCCCGCTTCATTAACTAGGTGCACTCAAACAATAACTGCAGTGCACTAAAATAGTGATCGATGCACTATTTTAGTAGTATGTCTGTAAGCATGGATCAATAGTGATGTATATGAACTCATTTTATATATATATATATATATATATATATATATATATATATATATATATATCGACAAACTAAAATTACTAGACAATGGAAATTGAAATGGTTTTTAACTTTTCCACTTTCACGATAGACATTTAAACAAAACACTATAACCTATTTTCCATACACGGTAAAACGAACGGTCTAAGAAAGTAAAATGACTACAAGTCTACAAACTGAATAACCATTTTTTAGCCTAAATGAATAACCATTTTTTGTTTCCCGGTGAGTATTTTGGCAGAAAAGTTTGATTTAATTTCTTTTGTTTTTGTTGTTTTCTAAACCAATGGTGAACAATGAACCGTAAACAATCATGTTGAGTTATTTTGGTTTTTGGGTTATGGATGATATAATTATGCTATATGCATTTTTTCTATTACTTGGTTTTTGAATGTTGAATATTTTCATCTCTCTAAAAACTAAACAATTGAACCGAATCAATCAATCAGCAGTAAGAGCGTTAAAACCTATTGTCATGCTAACCCGCACACAACTCACACGTGTGGGTTGAACTTTGATTTAGGTTGAATATGATTTTAAATTTTTATAACCCGCAACATAAATGTTGGGTATGAGTTTTTATGAAACCAGCACGACTCAAATCATGTGCACCCCTAGTGTTTACCAACTCAACCACTACAAGATGCACGGTCCGATTTAGTAAATTGATCTTTAGTATAATCAATGAGTCGGGTATGATTTAATGATATAAAATAATGTTGTGTCATTTGCTTTTATGCTCAAATAGTTTAATACAAATAAAGTAAATATACAAATATTTGTTTTATTTAAAAATATATATGATCAGAGGAGACCAAATTTGCTCTCCCGTGTATCTCCCAGGACATTGCCTCTTCTTCTCTCGGCCCTCCATCCTTACCTGAAGTAACCCCAGATGACGCGCATGGGTTAGCTCCTTTGCCATGGCCGATGATTGAGGTTGAGCGCCGATAAGGGAAGCTTTACACATTGGAAATTGCCTTCACAGATTATAGAGAATCATAACTCTGATACCATGAAGAAAAGATAAATGGAATAAACTTTGATTTTATTTTTGTGTTGAAAAGGGTTACAGACTCCCTGTCATATATATAGTACATCAGCCAACTCATATGCTTGGAGAACAAGCTTCTTTGCATCATATGAGTATTTCCAGGAGAAAACTTTGAGAGAGTCATTTTGTTGTCAAGCCCTTGATAAGTGATTGCAGTACTAAGTCAAACTCAGCTCCCCTTGTTTAAACTCATGGATTTGCGCCTCTACCTCGTATATTTTTGGAGAAGAGTTATGGTGCAACATGTATTTTCGAATTATCTCACTGAAAGCGAAAGATGCAGATTGGGCAAGGTCACCATGTCCTATTACTCTTTTTGTGAAGTAATCTTGTTACTTGGAGGAGGAAGAAGCAGCCTGTTGTTTCTAGAATTAATGCTAAAATAGAATTCACAGCTTTGGCATTGGGAATATGTGAGGGAATTCGGATCAATCAAAATCCGAAAGAGCTGAAACTTGTTAAAGAATAACTGATGTATTGTGATAATATTTCAGCTCTGAAAATCTCATTCAACGTGATAAAATGAAGGAAAATCATATGTGCAATACGCAGGAGGTGTAGTGCACAACAACTACATGCGTTACGACAATAAGAAATTTTACGACAATATTATTGTCGTAAAAAGTTTTAACGACAATAATATTATTGTCGTAGGAATAAATTTTAAGACAATAATATTGTCGTAAAATCTGATTATTGTCGTAACGAGTAGGATGTAGTGGGCATTTGTAGTGAAGTGAAGTAGTGAATGTATCAGAACCGTAAAATGAAGCATGTGAAGATTGACACACATTTCATTTTCCTTTCATCAGAAAGATGAGATTGCAATGATGTATCATATGATTATGTTCCTACGTGATCTCAAATTGCTGATACATTCACGAAATCAATATCAACCATGTTTGAAGAATTGTGTTCCAATCTTTGATTGTATACGTTTCTACAACCAAACTTGAGGGGTGTAAGAGAATAAAGTATTTTTATTTAATACAAATATTAATCTATTTATGTTTTCCATATTTGTAGTATTTCTCTGAATTTATGTGTGCAGTTGTAGTACACTTAAAATCCTTTTTAGGCACATTATTCTTGATATAAAATTTCTCTTAAAGGTAAAAAAGAAAAAAACTTTTTAGGCATATTAAAATGTAGACAGTTGCATGATCTCACTAGCCGTTTGAGGCTTTCATTTGTACCTATTTGATCCATGCAATGCATTATCTCAATAACCATTTGAAGCTTCATTAGTACCTATTTGGCTCTTTGTAATTATTCAATAAAGATAATTTCTTCTTCTTAGTTCATTCTTTACATCTCTTCACAAAAACAAGCAATATGAATTCTTTAAAGATGAACCCAAAGAGCAATCTTGTACAAGTAATAGTTCCAATTATCACCAGTTGTATAAACATGTTTCACGAAAAGATTATCAAAGAGGGTTCAACTATGACAGTCACGTCTGAATTGTTGGTCATGCTAAGCATTACGGTTATATAAAAAGATATACGTACCATATTGGATTGCCCTGAAACGCCAGGGGTGCAGCATTTTAGGTCAGTTTCTTGTTGGTGGCTGCTGTTGAGCAAGAAAAGGAACTTCTACTATAGTACCGACTACATCTTTGCCAACATTTACCGTTGCTCCCACTGATACAGCTTTCCGTTTGATGTAGCCTAATCCAAACGGCTCAGTCGCTCCTCTACCAGAAGAGATGCTTGTCATTTTGCCTACCTGCACCAGTATTTAGAACTGTCCTTCAACAATGAAGGAAAGGAGGGGAGCGATCAACAGGAAAAACTATCCATTTGGATAAACGGCATATTTCGTCTGTATTGTTATTCAATTAAGAAATTTTGGTTGTTATTTCGCCTTTATTGTTATTTGTATGAGAAAAATGGTGTAAATAAAGTGAATTATATTTCAAACGCACGGCTTTTATACACAACCTTTTTCCCAGCTACAGTGATGGTACTGCCTGCTTCAACAGCTGATGATAGACGAATTCCGCACAACTTTTGTTTGATGCCATCATATGTGACGAGCCTAGAAATGGTCTCTTGTCCTTTATAACATCCTGAAAAGTAATCATCATTTCAAACATCTGCGCTTGACACTGATTTTGCTCTGGCATTACTACTATTAGAATAAATTAAGTTACAAACCTTTGTTTAGAGAAATTGAGTTCCATAGACCAGCCTCAAGAACGTTGAATTCATCTGTTAGCTCTTTATCAGGAGCAGGTCTTCCTGCACAAATTTGTAGTCTCATCAGCTTCATATAAATAAAGAAATTTCAAAGTTGTTTATTTAACATAACAAGAAGAGACAAACTCATTGAGAAGTTAAGTTGCACAGTACAGTAAATACAGGTAAACTTCTGCTCTTCTGACTTTCAGGTAGAAAAACAAATAATAGCATGTTTTTTTTATTTATACTTCAGGCATGTGCTTTTTTGAACTAACTTTCAACATAACAAGAAGAGACAAATGAGGTACATGATGTTGACAAAACTTGAAATTATAGCACGTATTTGGGCAAACAAAGTATAGTAATAAAGTGATTGGTAAGGACAAAGCCTACTATGTGCTAGATCAACTGACCAGGTGACAGGTGTGATAGAATCAATCATTCAGGCAGTAGAACATGGATGCCACCCTAAACGGGACAGATCATCCTTAGAAACAACGCAAGTGGCATTTGAAATATATTACAGCATAAACATTTCAAAACATCCTGGCGACAAGGCAAGCGGCACTTCAAATATATTGCTTGCGAATGCCATAAGCATTTTCATTACATCAAAGACACAAAATTGACTCGAATTTCAATTCTAGAATGCACCCTTTCCTCAGGAAAAGAAAATATCAGTAAAAGTCTTACATAAGTTATAAGATTTGAAAATCTAGAGTACAAAATCTTGCAATTGATAGTCAAAAAAACATCAACAGCCATTCAAGACTGCCAACTATAACTAAGAAAAGATAAACAAACACAGATGTAAGTTTTAAAGTTAAGTACCTTGAAGAATACGCAACATCTCCCATGCTTTAGTTCCCATTGGTACGGCACCCTGGCCAACAAGAGCTTTCCAGACTGTCTTAGCAGCAGGAGGTGACATCAACAATGAAAATCCTTCTTTAGAGACAATATTCCCAACAGCTACAGTTACTGGCATCCCATTAACCTGTAAGGAAAATGTACTTCTTGATTTCAACGATATTTTCAAAGAAAAAAGAAGACGAAGAAAGAAAAGACAAAGATGTTCATTTTTTATAGAGAGTGAAACTGCTTAAAAGGGCAGAATCCAATTAAGTCACTAGACACACATGAATAAAGCGCCTTGACAACTACGGTGTAAAATTAAATAAACTGCATATAACAATCATGCACGTTCAATGGGTAATAATTTTTTAATTTGCACTGTCAACAGGGGTCTTAAATTGATCATAATTACTACTTTTGAAAGCACAGAAATCTGCATTACCAACGAGGGAAGAAGAAGAGAGACTGACGAAAACAAAGAAGGCAAAACAAAGACAAAAACGAAGAAGGCAAAGACAAAGACGAAAACAAAAAAGAAGGCAAAGACAAAAACGAAAAAGAAGAATAAGCTTGAATTACACTGTAATGCTTATGTGAGCCATATGGTTGTCCAATGAGGTCCCCAAGATTCAATCCATCTATTATCTGTCCAAGCAAAACTCACTAAACATCCTATGACGAGAAAATAATTAATTCCATATGAACAAAATTCAACAGTACAAAGTGAAAGGAAAAAAATAAGGAAAAGAAAGACATCTTACCTGGTTGCTTGTTGGTCCCACTAGAGCATACATGCGAGTTTCTTTAGTGATATCCTGAATTTCTACTTTGTCAGCAAAGAATATGTACCTATAAGAGAAATAATTTGGTGAACATATGAAGCATGATGTTGAGGGAAAACACATGGAGAGCTAGAACTACGTTCTGCTTAAAATCAGATACTCACTCAATTTTTTATTATCGTCACTTCAAAGAATTGGTTGTTTTCACATTTATTTGTCATTTTAGAAAACCAATACAACATTTTCTACTACCTCCGTCCCACATTTTAAGAATGAATAGACAAATATACCCTTAACTAATCATAAATGCTTGTTTTAGAATATGAAAGGATTATGGAAAATTAAATGTTAAAATAGGGGTATGATTATTTAATGATGTATTGGAAATTTAAATGGACACTTTTTATGGGACAATTCCTTATTTAATTATGATAGTTAAACAAATTTCCATTTCCAATGTCAATAGAATTTTAAAGGTCATGGGATAGACATTCTTTTATCTCAATCAAAAATATTTATTCACCCCTCATAAACAAAATGTAATCAACACATTGGATTCAGAGACTCATCGAGACTGGCCAAGGGAGAGTGACGAAAAGAGAGCTTCATACCTTGTAAGCTTTATTTTTTTTATTGGAGTTTTCAAGACTGATTCTTTGACTTCAAAGGTAAATAGTCTCAACAAAAATAAGTCATTTAATGAATGAAAGAATATTTAAATGATAACAAAAGGGTAACTTTGTCATTTGATATATTATTTCAGACATACTAATCAATTTAATAATCTGTGTGTCGAGACCTTAAACGGAAGTTAATAAAAAAGCAGAGTAATGAGGAACCCATGTTGATGGAAACTTTTTCAAAAACCTTGCTTAAGCATATTTCTGAGAAAATTTCCTCATAAGAAGCGCCTGAGACATTTTCAGCTGCTGAAAGTTTCCATTCATATAGAATGACAAAACGCAAGGTGCAAAATATGACAACAAAAGATCATGAATGGACTCAAAACAGCAGCATATGACCCTGTAAGACCCCATCCTTTTATCAAAGCCCAAATAATGTAATAAAAGGGGAAGAGAAAAAGAATGGAACAAACTCTTCTCCCAAGTCAAAAGATCGATAATTTCACTCAGTAATATGCTAGTTGAAATTCTGTTGAGTATTAATTAAGTTGCCATCATCTCAGCATACTACTTATCCAACCAGAAACTCTGACAAGCAAATAGACAGCGGACACAACATAAGGATGTGTAACTACATTTACATAGATTATGATGCATGACCTAATTAGTATAACTTGAATATGGGAGCTGCCATTGACAAGTTAAGAGCCAATTGTAAAGCATTTTGGAATGGAAAAAAAAAAAACTTTTTGACAGCAGACAATGATTAAAAGAAGCAACTGGACAAATAGAGGATAAGAAGTTAAAATGAATTAAGACATATATTAATCAAAGGACGTACTTCAGAAGCATTTTAGTTATGCTTTCAACGGTAACAGGTGAGACCACCAATGTAATTGCATTCTTCTGCAAACACATCAATCCACTAAGAAAAAGGATACAAGAAAATGTATTCTAAAAAATGAAAATATATATATCGTGAAATTCAACAAGAAGAGAGGAGTACCATGATCCACGCTTGTGCAATATCGATTGTTCGAGCCGTGGGTGTGACAAACACTGTATCACATCCCTGCAATTTGAAACAAGATCATTGCAACATTGATGAAAATATTGTGAAATTATATGAAACAATAATGTCCAAACCCATCAGAAGGTACCTGTCCCACTTTAAGGGATTCAAAATCTGCAGTGCTTTGGTTGTGGAGAAACTGAATTCGATCTTCTCCACTGACTTTACTTAAGTTCAAAGAATGAAGGGGAATAGAAACATAACATAAATACAGAGTAAAAAATTTAGCAGAAGAAAGGGAAAAAAAACCGTTTTTTTTTTCTTGTAATTTTGAGATAGATGTTTATCTCAAAAGGTTTTATGTCCTCATCATGATAAAGCATAATATGGTGTAGCTTGTGATTAGGTATCGACTTGCTTGAACTTCACATGACATGACATGATTTACCAATACATTAATGGAGCGATCATGCATCTTTCCCGTTCTCTATAATCAAGTAAGACAGTCTGATTGTGCTCACCGGAATGTACAAGCAGTCAAAATAAATGCTTGAGGTCCTTAAGTTTTAGTGGCTCAATGAGGTGCACTCGTTTGGCCATTCTATATTGTTCATAAGAAAGTTCTTTTTTCTTCACCCATTTCATGTTACAAATTCAAACAATTACTAGATTGCTTTAAGGATTAAAAAATGCTTGTGAAGTCAAGAATTACCTCTTATCCGGCCATAATTTGAGACATCCACAACCTAAATTATTTTGCTCAAAATTAGGTTTAAAGGCTTTTCAATACAATCAAGTTATTGAAATCGAATAGAATTTCCAATAAATTCAATTAATGAATCCACATTAAAGCTATGAATGAATAACTGAAATAAGTTAGTATTGAGAAAAACAAACACAACGATGACGATAAAAATGCAGAAACCAGAAGCATTCACTTACGGCTACTCCTCGTTCAGCAGCATCTAAAGCCTCATCATCGTTATCAAATGTTTCCATAATCCTATCTTCTTCTTCATTAGGGGAACGCTCTACACTTGCACTAGTATCCTGCAAATAAGGTAAGAAAAAAGAGAATCTATTTTACCATGTTATACAATTGGTTGACACAGAGTCAAAATTGAAATTAGTTCAACATACGAGCACGTAGTCGTGGTCGATAGGAGGAGGGGAGATGTCGAATGGCAGAGCATTCGAACAGGAATTTCTCTTTCTGTTTATCGTTGTGGAGGCGGAAGTGCCAAAAGCACCGTTCCGGAGGGGCTGAGGAGATTGGCAGCAGGAGGTACGGTGGTGGTGGCTGAATATCTCCGGTGATATGAAAGGAGCTGGAGTGAGATGGTTAGTACAGAAGGAAGCCGCATTTAGCCAAGGCATGCTTTGCTTTCCGGAAAGGAAACTGTTGTACTGTACGTCCACTTTTGTTTTGACAAGAGTTTACGCACTCGCTGATTGCTGACCGCCTGACCCTCTCGTGTAATATGTTTGTACTTCGTATTCACGTCACTTCTCCGACGATCCGTATTGGGAAAGTTTGTGTGTGGTAAGGAATATATTTCATGTGATCCGTGGGTTGACGAAGTCACACAATTTCTATCCAAAATAAATATTATATGATTTTGTTCAACCCACGGACCACTTCGATGCATATGAAGATAGTACACAAGAAGTTCCCTCCATATTAAAAATAGGAATAATCAGAGAAAAAGACAAAACTATTTTCTAAATTAATAAATAGAGTACTTTTTTTTTGAGGGGTAAATAGAGTACTTTTTAAAAGCTTTTTTTATTAAGCCAATTTGTTTAGTATCGAAATTAAATTCCAGGTTATGCTCATCATTGGCGATATCTAGGAATTTTTTCCATTGAGGGTCAAATTCAGAAAAAAAAAAAATAATAATAAAAAATAAAAATAAAAAAAATAAAAAAAAATAAAAAAAAATTTGTTCAAAATTTTTTCCATTGAAGCCCAAATTCCGAAAAAAAAATGTTAAAAAAAATGTAGCAGCCGGGTTTGGAACCAATGACCACAAGTATAGCATTAATATTTCTAACTAATTGAACTAAATAAGCAATTACACTAAAATTTGTCTGAAATAATATACATACGCGACATTTAATATTATTGGAGAAGTATTTTAGTAACTTCGCACGAAAATTTGAGTGGGGGTCATGCACCCTTTCTACATTGGGTCTGTCTGTGATGCCTGCAGAGTACTAATTCGGAGTTCATCTCGGGTCATTCCTACAGAGTCTGACTCTTACTCAGTTTTTTTTTTTTGGCTTAAAGCCCCCGGTATTTAAAACCAACTGGTCCGACTAATCCGGAGTTCGGCCAGAATAATTTTTGCAGAGTCTGACTCTTACTCAGGGTAACTGGTCTGACTCCCAACTGGTCCGACTAATCCGGAGTTCCGCCTGAGTCATGCCTGCAGAGTCTGACTCTTACTCAGGGTAACTGTCCGACTAATTGGGAGTTCGGCTCAGGTTATGACTGCAGAGTCTGACTCTTACACAAAACAATCCGAGTTCGGCCCGGGTCACGCTGCAGAGTCGACTCTACTCGAGGGGTAAGCTCGGCCAAAGCTCTTCAACGTGACGTCTCGAGAGGAGAATCGAAGCAAGTGCCTCCATGGGCATTACCGATTCAATTCACTTACCTCGAAATTAAACTACTTGGTTCTCCTTTTCAAAAAAATTACATAAATAACAAAATTATTTATTAAAAAAAGGAGCTACTAGCCTGTTATAAAAAATAAAATAAAAATAACAACAACTACTTTCTCTCTCATCATCATTTTATATCGTCCGTATCTTTCAATCTACAACTCAAAACTTGAAAATTCATTTGCCAATTTTTTTTTTTTTATTCCCTTTATTTTAAGACCGCATTCAGTATATTCTGACGTAATTTCCAAAAATCCACTGTCAAAATTTAAGATTCACTGAGTGAATTTCGACAGTGACACTTACGAAAAATGACGTAATGGTATCAAACCAAATCTTAAAACGATGAACATGAAAAAAAAAAATAAAATTTTCATCAGTTTGGAGATCTAGATCAAAAGATATGAGTGTTTGAAAATAAAGGAGAAAAGAGAAAAACAAAAACGGGGAAGCAAGGCGTGTGTATTTATTTATTTATTTTCCTTAACCTATAAATATTGTAGAGTTGTCATTCTGCCTATAAAAATATTTGGGTGTCTTGCTTAAAAATATTTTAAAATGTGTTTTTTTTCTTTCCTAATTCTCTATTAAAAATACTCTCAGCTTCAAACCGGACGATGACTGATCAATTTAGTGCAATAGTAATGTTTTAAAAATAAACTTTATTCCTCTCAACAACAAAAAAAAATAAACTTCATTTATAACAAAATCAATAATTATAGATTTGTTATAAAACTAAGAAAATAACAAAGAAATAAGAAGAGGAAATACAAAGTATATAGGAGAAGGAAATTTGCTTATATATTATTTCAATGGTAAAAATGTATTTATCGTAAAGATTACAATGTGAACACAATAATCTGAATGAATCTGAAATCTACGTAAATCAATCATGATAATAGATAGTCAATTAATGATATTATTTCATAATAACACTCCTACTTGGATATATATTATTCAACATACAACAGATATGATATGCCTTATTAAAATCTTACTAAGAAAAAACTCAGTGAGAAAAAATCTTAGTTAAGAAAATAGTATATATTTATATGTGTTTGATTTACTCCCTTAAACAAAACATCAATTTGGATTTTTCAGGTGCTGCATCCCAAAGTTCTTCAACAATCTTTCAAATGTTGCAGTCGGCAATATCTTGGTAAATAAATCTGTCAGACTGTCGGTTGACTGGATTTGCTATATTAATCCCTCCACTCTTTTACAAATCATGAGTAAAGAATAAATTAGCTGAAATATGTTTTGTTAATCACCATTAATATAACTTTAATTCAATTGAGATATCGAGATGCATTGTCTTCATACAATACAATTGGATGATTTCTTTTAACAAGTGATACTAGACAATATCTCAATCAATAAATGAATGAAATGATTTTCTCGATCTGAGTTGCATAACGTATATGTCATTTACTATAAACTTTACTAGACAAACCCAATGGAAAAAAACTAGACAAGGTAAATCGTTAATGTCATATGTGTTTTATGTGTTGCACCGATTGCCTCGTTAAAAACCTTTACTAAGAAAACCATGTGGGAAAAAAATTACTTAAAGGGAAAAAAGAGTAAATCATTGATTCTTAGAGCATCAATCTCTATATCTTTCACTTTATCTCTACAATAGAGCTAGAAAATAAAGAAGAAGGAAAAATGGTGTTGCATTAGTCTCCTTATCCCCACTTTAGATTAGGGATAATGAATAGTGTCACCCCAAATGTAAGGTGCTACTGTAGCAATCCTTATATTTCTTTTATTATTGTTTCTCTCCCTTCCTTCCTGCTATCCGCACTGTTTATAGTTAATGAACTAAAATTTTAATGTTGTAGGGATAGAGATAAAGATGTTGATGTAGAGTATTTTGAATTTAGTTGTTGTAAAGTAGAGATATGTATTTTTTTAATAATATTTTTAAGGATAGGGACATGGAATTTGATGTTAATGCTCTTAGGACCAAATCCTCACAAAAGTTTTGAAGTTGTTGCTCCTTCGGACAACAACAATCTTTCAATTGTACGCATTTCAGTACTATAAACACATTTCTTCCAAAACAAATGTAGTAATGATCTTAGTGAACAAATCTGATAGATTGTCACTAGAGCGTACTTTTGTATGTCAATCTCTTCTAGAGTTCATTTAGATAACATAATGTAGGGCTAAAAATTGTCATACTTACTACTCATTTGTGCAACACAATCACCATTGTCATCGCAAAAAAATAATGGAGTAATATTGTATAATTCATATCGTTATGCACTGGTTATTCATATACTCCTTCTTTAAGAGAAGTTTACTCAATTGATTATACAACATCCAACATGAATGTTTATGGCAATGCAATGACCTTTGCAACTAAACATTATGTATGTTGCAATTTCATTACTGAAATCCATCGGGGATTTTCATATAAATATTCACATCTAATGGCCATAAATATGCGGTCATGACATCATATGAAGACTCATAGTTGTTGTCAGAATAATGAAGCAGTGGAACATAATGTTATTAATAACATGAGAATATGATGTATCAAAATCAATATCTGGTAACTACTAAACTAAAGTCAATATCAACCTCTACTGCTTATTTCATTTTTACCCAGTTTATGTGCTTCTGACACTCTAGTACTGACTTGGGTTCTGGATCCAGATTAGTAGCAAGTTATAAGGCAAACATGTCGTCGACGACTATGATATTTTATTATAAACTTATCCAATGAAATTCATTACTAATCCAACCTAACAATAGGAAATATGTTGCAGGTGACTACATTTACTTAGGTGAGTCCTTGGTATTATGGTCATCCCAGAAGCAACAAATTGTCTTAAGATCTTCCACATAATCTAAATATAGATCATTGGCAAATGCCAATGTTGACATGATGTGGTTATCAACCTTGCTGCCTGAACTTGGCATTTCAAAGAGGCTTATCCCATCCTTGTATTGTGACAACACAAGTGCAAATTCTCTTGCATACAATACAATATTCCATGCAAGAACAAAATATATTGAGATTGATGCTCATTTTGTAAGACATTAGGCAACATCCAAGTGAAGTACATCCCTTATGTTGATCAACCAGCTGATCTCCAAACAAAAGCTTTGCCTAGCACCAAGTTTCTACAATTTAGGGGCAAACTTAATGTTGACACCTCACCATTTCGTTTGAGAGGGGGTTGTATAAGTATTATGTTATTTTGACTATTCTACTATTGTATTAAGTATTTTAGTAAGATTTTATCTTATCTCGTAATTAGAGACTAGTCCTATTAGTATGTCATGTGTCTTGTAGTACAAATTTTGTTAGATGATTAGCTTATTCATCCCACATGATGCAATCCAACAATCAATCAACGAAATCATTACTTTCGATTCTAGTTTCTGTCTTGTTTCAACCAGAAATGTTCATTTGAAAAAAAACCGAAATGTTGATTTTGGGTTTGCATTAAACTCAGATGTGGCATGTAGAATTTATCGAATTGAAGAAGAAAACAATGTATGAAACTAAAGAAAATGGAAGGATTGTATCAACTAGAAGAAAATTTTACAATAGTGAAGAAGAGAAGTAGTAAACGCAGTATTTCTGCAGGATTTTTAATAACATGAGCTGATGATCTACTTCCTCATACTAATGAGGCATTTATAGGAGTGTCTTGAGCTATAAGGTACAACAATAACCGCCTATAATAACTCCAACAACTTATTAACTAACTTTTGACTTGAGTATTTGATGAAATGTCTACAAGAGCACTTGAACACCTCTAAACACTTGTAGATATATCTTCAATATCCTCCCTCAAGCTGGAACTTAGAGAAAGTTTGCACTTGAACACCTCTAAACACTTGTAAAAGCTGGCTTGAACACAGAATAGGTTCTTAGTTTAGATAGTAGATAGCTTTGTGAGAATGTCTGCTAATTGATTGGTTGTTCTGACAGGCATGAGTTTCATAAAACCTTCTTGAACTTTTGCTTTTGTGATGTGGCAATCAAGTTCAATGTGTTTGGTTCTCTCATGGAAAATAGGATTCTTTGTTATATGTATGGCACTTGTATTGTCACAAAATAGCAAGATAGGCAAAGGAACATGTATCTGTAGGTCTTTTAAGATGTACACTAGCCATTGCAATTCACAAGTGGCATTGGCCATTGCTCTATACTCTGCTTCAGAGGAGCTTTTGGCTATGGTGCTTTGTTTCTTGGATTTCCAAGAAATTGGTGTTGTTCCAAGGAACATGATGTAGCCTGATATTGACTTCCTTGAATCCTCACATCCTGCCTAATCTGAGTCTGTGTATCCACTCAGAATTAGATCATTGTTAGTTTCAAATAGAATGCCCTGGCCAGGATTGTGTTTTAAGTATCTTAAGACTCTGTGTGCAGCTTGCATATAGTTGATTGTAGGATGGGATAAAAACTGACTTAGCTGTTGTACAGTATATGCTATGTCAGGTCTGATGAAGGATAAATAGATCAGTTTCCCAACAATTGTTCTGTATAGAGTGTTATCTGCTAGTAGTTCAGAATCACCAGCAGTCAACTTCTGTTTGGAGTGCACTAGTGTGTTGGCTGGTTTGGCCTCTAGGAAACTGTTAGGAAATCTACGCGGGAACGCAGCGGAATTCAAAAATTTGATTTCCTTTTACCCAAGATCGACTTTGTTTAAGCAATAAACAAATAAGTAGTAGACGGTGGTTACCTTGGTTGATCTATAAGATCGACGCTTTGACCGTCTAAGGAGAGTAGTTCAGCATAGAGCCGCCCAAGTGTTCGGCCTCTACCGCTAGTCCACACGAACAGCCCGTCGGAATCCCATCATGGATTGCTATTGGAAAACTCCGGTTGCTAGACCGGCCTTTTTCCCCTCTCTCCAACTCTCTAAAAGATGATCTCTATTTTACACAAGAACTATGAGCTCTTGCAATTATGATGTACAAAAGAGCTTGACACCCACCTCCCTTTTATAATAGATGTGGCGCCCCAAGAGGTGTGGAGGAGAAGAAAATATTTTCCCAATAAAATAAGGAAAATATAATTGATTGATTTATCTCATTTATTATAATATCTCATATTAAATAAATCTAGGATATTGTCAATATCTTGTATTGAATATTTCCAAGATATTGTCAATATCTTATATTGATTATATTTATCTTATTACCATAAATCAATTTACACATGTGTATATATCACACACACACATATATATATATATATATATATTACAAAAAATAAATCTATATATGTATATACATTTGGTGCGCACATGCACATCATATGTGCAAGTCACGTATGAGTGCATATATGTATAAATATTAATATCTAATATTAATATATAGTATCACAATTAATTAAATTACACAATCCAAATGTATCTTATACACTTCAATGTGGCGCCCATATAGCCAAATATTGGCTTACGGAATATTCTTTAATTAATATAATATTATTAATATCTTGTATTTAATTTATTCATAATAAATAAATACCACCATATTAATTCTACCACTATAACATTTATAGTCTCGAGATAAACTTTCCTTTTTGGTTATCATCTATAACCACATTTTAATCCGGCTAGATGTTCTTATGTGTGTGACCCGATAGGCTTCGAATATGTTGGCCGTAGACACAAAGTGCAAATTACGAAAATGCCCTTCATGCCTAACGATCACGGGATAGCGTCAGCAGCAACACACCGTGACCCCGATCATCGGAAGAGTCAAATGCAATGACTACTACCTTTCATGTGAAGCGATTACCGTGTAACTTACAATCCTATCATTTGTATTAATATCCATACGGTCGTTAGTCGAGTGTCAAAACATCAACGACCGTATCTTATAATCACGGATATCATGCTCTCTCGAAGTAACTCGTTTACTCCCACTTTGCAAAGATTCACGAGAGTAAGACATTCCTTATAAGAAGGCCATTTCGGATATTCGATCCCAATCATAGGATACGCGATTCCCGGACGACCAATCGTGTATACTCCGCGTGCTTCAATATCATACCCAATCACTACCGCATGATCGCCCCGTGGCTGGGAAACCTCAATAGTGTCAAAGCATGACAATCCACACCGTGATGCCATGAAGACTCGGTCTTAAGGATAATTACACAACCGTGACATAGTGTGACACTTATCCGTGTAAGTGGGTCGATCCCTAACGTCGCATTCTCAATACACGTCCACGCGGTCCAAGTGTCTCTACACTTTGATAGACGAGATCTATCCCTGCCCTAAAGACAGAAGACATCTAATACGTGCTAGTCTATTTATACTATCAATGCCCTGTTTAATAGTACATCAGCCTAGAGACATTTAAGTATCAAACTCATTAAAGTGATTAGAGATCTCACCAACCATAATCGCCTATCATGGTTTGTCTATCACAGTTTAATACTAAGGACGTTATCATATAACAATTCATAATTGGTTCTTTAAAAGAACATATATATGACAACAGAAAAGCCATTTGATATATGTATAAACATAAAGAAATAGTAGAAATGATCCGACCCGGTCGGATCCGGTCCAACCCGATTTGGGTTTAGGACACTATTCCAACAGAAACCATATTCTTGTAGCAAGTTCATGATGTATTTTCTTTGATTAATGTATATGCCTTTTTTGATCTGGCAACTTCAATCCCTAAGAAATATCTTAGATCTCCAATGTCTTTGATCTGAAATTTCTTGTGTAGAACCTGTTTGACTTCATCAATTGGAACCATAGAAGAACTGGTTGCTATTATATCATCTACATAGACAAGAAATACTGTGAAATCTTGTCATGAACCTTTTCTGAATAGACTGTGATCATGTGGTGATTGGATAAATCCCATTTCTATCAATGCTTCTGTTAGTTTTGAATACCACTGTCTACTGGCCTGTTTTAGGCCATGTAAAGACTTTGTAAGTCTGCATACTTGATTAGGTCTATCTGTCTAAAACCCCAATGGCAAATCCATGTAAACCTCTTCATCCTAGTTCACCATGTAGGAAGGAATTGTTGACATACATTTAGTGTATGTGCCATTTTTAGAAGCTTCAAGTGCTAGTAAGGTTCTAATGGTGGTGACCTTGGCTACTGGTGAAAAAGTTTCTTGGTAGTCAAAACCATAAGTTTGTGTGTAGCCTTTTGCTAGTAACCTAGCCTTATATCTTTCTATGGATCCATCAACATGATATTTAACCTTGTACACCCATTTACAGCCTATGGTAGACTTTACAGGTGGCAGGTGTCACGGATTTTATGCAATGAAAAATAAACAAGTAATAAAATAATCCGGTTTACCCCAAGTGTAGGGATCGTAGTATAGCAACTAATACCGGGTCGATCTCACAGGGAATCGAGGTTGTTTATCTAGTTAATTAATCCTTCTAAATTGTCACGACACAAAGCAAAACTAAACACGAAAACAAAACAAATAAACTGGACAGAGGGTTGTCAATCCAAAGCCAGGAAAGATGATTGCGAACAAATTATCTAAACTAAATCTATTATAACCCTAGTATGCAATAAAAACTGTAACTTTACTAAGCAATTCTAGCACAAGTGATTAATCAATAATTTTAAACAACGAACAAGCAATTGATCCACCGATCCTACAACAATCAATTTCTATCTAGATTATCTCGTGATTTTTAACCAAGTTGTGATTCACCTAACAAAGGTAGGAACTCCTAATCTCTTAGAAAAGTTCGCCTATCAATCTTTTATCTTTCGATTCTAAAGATTAACGCTTTCTAACCAAAGGTGTGAAATTTATTGATTTCTAACCTAGAGATCTAACCTAATAACTCTCGTTAATTAGATTAAAGGTCTAATCTTTATTACGGCGATCTAAGGTTTAACATGATTCTCATCAAAGTCAAACAATCAAACATGCAACGATCTATCGATATAATTGCATAAAAACATCATAAACATAATAAAGATACAACTTTAAGTAAAAACTCACAAGATAATCCGGAAACGAAATCAATATGTTGATGGATGGCTTCACAATGCTTGTTCAAGGAGGTCAGCCTCACGAACATCACCTTGAAGCTTCGAATTGCTTGATGAAAGTACATAAAATAACTAGATTCTAACTAGGAATTGAAAGCATAAAAGCGGGTAAAAACTAAGGAAAACGCATGGTGAGCCGCCCACTAGGGTTTAGGGTTCGAATATATGATGATTTATGTGGAGAAAACCGCAGCTATATATAGAAAACTAGGTCGGTTCAAAGCATGGCGGCGGTGGACACCCGTCCACTCCTTACGGGCGCTTGATCCGATCTGTGTAAACTTTTCGAGTCGGGCGAATCTTCTCAAAGCGCTTGATCCTATATGCAGTGCGGGCGCCCGTCCACTGAAAATCGAACATCTGAACCAAATTTCTCCCCACGGATGCAGTCCACCTCTTTGGGCGCTTGATCCACGCTGGGCCGCAATGTTAAGCGCTTCGTCCATCTTGCATCTTCATTCAATCTCATTTCGCATCTTCCTCCTTCCATTAAATCTCCCATTATGACATGTTTATGCACCTACAAAACCACAAAGACATGCAAAGTGTAAAACCATAGATAATTATCAATAAAACCACGAAATTAGCTCAAGTTTACACTTAAAGACTTTTAAAACTCATTTGCTCAATAATTCGATTAAACACTTAATTTCTATGCAAAATATACGAATATGGAGAGAATTGTTACAAAATATAATGATACAAATCATATAAAAGCACCCTTAACAACTCTCTCACACTTAGCTTTTGCTCGTCCCGAGCAAAACAAAACGAAAATTAGGGCTCGAAACGAAAACAGACATCTCAGACAATATAGCATAGATCCAATAAATCAGAAGTTCACCACTGTGTGTGTGCAAAGCCATAGAAAACTTCCACTAAATCCAAACTTGAGAAACTCAAAGCAAAACTAGCTAATACCCCCTCGTAGACTAGCAATAAATGACACTCATAAGATGTACCCTACAAACGTAAAATATCCCGAAAAGGATGATAGAATATATCTAGGGCCTTTACGAAATACTCGAGAGGATAATCCTACAAACATATCTATCGGTTTATACTGGGGATAAGATAGACGATAACTTAGTCTCATATTCATTTCAATTCATATCACTTCTTATATAAGTTGATTTAACTATTTTCACATTTAAACGCACATCAGAATGAGTTGTTGCCCTGTCATAGTAGAATAGGATATTCGAGATATACCCTACCTTACTCAATCATAAGGCGACTTCTCACTCGATTTGTCGTGAGCTTTTAGTCATCATAGTGGTACAGGACATACGTAGTATACCCTATCACACTCAAATCATCGACTAGCTTCCGACAAACACAATTACTTCATTATAAACTCAACTTTTTCATTTGACAATAAGTTACGTGTTACTTATCACATTCAAACCTTAGATATTCACAGTATATCATACTTCGGATCTAAATACAAACTATCATAAATCTCAAGATATATACGTAGCACTAAGCACACGACTTATAAGAAAATCAGAAATCACTCGTCCAAAAGGGGTATAACCTTATAAATTAGCTCATCGTTCACTATGGCTCGTGAAAAATAGATCACAGGTGAAACAACTAACTTATCAAACATATGATATATAGCTTCAATGACTATAAAAATAACGAACATTGAACTGAATTGCCTACTCGGGACAAAACAAAAACAAAAATGTCGAATTTTTTTGAAAATTCTAGCTCATTTTTAGCTCATTTTGCATAGAAACATAACGAATTAAGCAAATGTATAGATACATATCAAATCATTCCCCTCCCCCACACTTAAAAATCAACATGTCCCCATGTTGTGCAGAATTAAAGAAAAGATAAAGTACTTAGCTGATTGTAGTTCGAAGGTGGCAATTCTGGAAGTAGTCATGAGTTAGATCCAGAAACGCTTGAAGAAATCAGTAGACTGTGGACCAACCACCGGAAAACTGATATCGTCTAAAGGCTCACAATCGCTATTGAAAATATCCTGCACACTTGAACAAACATGGCAACATCTTGGGGAACATAGGGGGATATAACATGGCAAAATAAAGATAAAGAGAAGGATAAGATGAAATTGAATCAACCGACAAGGCAGAGCCAACAATTACCCTAATTAGACTTAAACGAAACAAATAAATCAAAGAAAAGAACAAAAATGAAAGTAGCCAAAACAGAAACGGATATCTGGGATGCCTCCTAGTGGCGCTTTTGGTTAATGTCGTTAGCTCGACACTGTTTAAGCTCAGCCTGGATCAGGCCATTTGACTTTTCTGCCAGCCACTACCTCGTCTAGACTTGGGTCAGTAGTTCGGCTGCAGAAACAGCATCTAGCACATGGGGTTAATTCCTTAATTGCCTTCCATACTTGTTTAAACCTCCCCATGGTTGACTTCTTCTTTTTCTGGGTCTTCTGATGACGTTTCAGCTGACGCTCCCTCTCATACTCCTCCATATCCCAACTACCTGCTAGAACTTCTTCAGATCGACCACTACCGTCATCCTCTGAAAACAGGTCGGGTGAAAACTCGTCAAATTCTTCGACTTCTGTAGTACCACACCCAAGGATATCAAGGAAACAAACAATCAAAGGCTTTTCCTTGGGTTCACCAATGTAGTGCTTACACCTTTGACCATTTACTCGGAACGGTTGGTCACCATAACCTCGTAGTTCTAAAACACCTCCGGGAATAATTTGGAGAATCTCAAAGGGACCGGACCATCGTGTCCTTAACTTTCCAGAAGCAGATGTAGCCTGGAATTATCTGTGAAGAACTTGTTCCCGACTTGAAATTCTCTCTTCTTAATCTTGGCATCATGGAGGAGTTTCATCTTATCTTTCTTGATCCCGGGCGCTTACGTAGGCCTGGAGTGCGAATTCGTCCAACTCATGCAATCATTGCGATCGATGCTTACCACAAGATTGGGAATCAAAGTTGAAACTTTGTAGCCCAATAAGCTCTATGCTCTAACTCATTGGCGAGATGACATGGCTTACCATAAACCATTTGATATGGAGATGTACCCATAGTGAGTCTTATAGGCGGTTCAGTATGCCCATAGTACATCATCCAATTTCAAACTCCGATCTTTTCTATGATCATTGGACCGCTTTTTTTCGGATTTTCTTAATACTTTGGTTGCTTCTTTCAACTCGACCACTCGTCATAGGATGATATGGTGTACCGGTCTTATGACGAACACCATACTTTTCAAGAACTTTCTCTAGGGGTCGGTTGCAGAAATGCGTTCCTTCATCACTGATCAAGGCACGTGGACATCCAAATCTCACAAAGATGTTCTTCTTTAAGAATTTCATGACCGTCTTATGATCATTGTGAGGAGTGGCTTGAGCCTCTACCCATTTCGACACGTAATCCACGCAGACTAAGATGTATTTGTTACCACAAGATGATGGGAATGGTCCCATAAAATCGATACCCCATACATCAAAGACTTCGCATTCTAGGATGGGTTTCAAAGGCATGTCAAAACGCCTTTGTCGAGTGCGGTTCTTTGGCATCTATCACATGCTTTCTGAAAGCTTACGTATCTTTAAAGATTGTGGGCCAATAGAAACCGGATTGAAAGATCTTAAACGGTTTCCAAGGACCAAAATGACCTCAAGTGGGTCCACTGTGGCCTTTGCTCAATAATGTCACGTTGCTCGGATTCGGAACACATCTTCTAAGCGAGACCATCTTTCTGAGATCTTAAAAGATAAGGTTCATCCCAAGCGAAGATTTCAAATCGAGAAGAACTTTTTCTTCTCCGATAGGACAATTCGGATCAAGATATCGGGCATGAAGGTAATTGACAATGGAAGAATACCATGGAACATCCGGAGCGCGACCATCGATAAGCATAATGTTCTCTGCAGGAAAGTAGAGATCTATATCGCCGAGGGTCATCCTTTTCCTCACTTAGCATTCTTGAAGCGTGATCGACCACTACGTTTTCAACGCCGCTTTTGTCTTTAATTTGAACGTCAAACTCTTGTAGGGTCAGTATCCAACGCAGTAGGCGGGGTTTGGCCTCTTTCTTAGTCATCAGATACCGCAAAGCAGCGTGATCAGTCCACACAATCACTTGAGCTCCTAACAAGTAACTACGAAACTTGTCCATAGCAAAGACTACGGCCAATAATTCCTTTTCAGTAGTAGTATAGTTAACTTGAGAAGGATTCAATGTGTGACTGGCGTAATAGATTGGCTGGAATTTCCCTTTGATTCTTTGTCCTAAAACAGCACCAACTACATAGTTTGATGCGTCGCACATAATCTCAAAAGGTAGGTTCCAGTCAGGCGATATAAGAATTGGAGCAGAGATTAAACGGTTCTTAAGCTCCTCAAACGCTTGCTTGCAATCCTCGTCAAAACTGAACTCAACGTCTTCCTTAAGTAAAGTAGACAGGGGCTGGGCTATCTTGGAGAAGTCCTGAATGAATCTTCTATAGAAACCGACATGTCCAAGAAAACCTCTGATCTCGCGCACATTCTTAGGATAACTCATCTTCTCGATAGCTTCTACTTTTGCCCTGTCAACTTCTATACCTTTGGCGGAGATTTTGTGGCCAAGAACTATTCCTCATCAACCATGAAATGGCATTTTTCCCAATTGAGCACTAAGTTCTTTTCCACACACATCGGATAAGACTGGTCAAGGTTGTCAAGACAATCATCAAAAGACTGACCAAAGACCGAAAAATCGTCCATAAAGATTTCCATACACTTTTCTACTAGCCCGTCAAAGATAGCCAGTATACATCTTTGAAAAGTAGCTGGGGCATTGCAGAGACCAAATGGCATTCGCCTGTAGGCGAATGTACCATAAGGGCAGGTGAAAGTGGTCTTTTCTTGGTCAGCTGGATCAATGGGTATTTGAAAGTATCCTGAATATCCATCCAGGAAGCAGTAGAATGCGTGTCCCGCCAGACGCTCAAGCATCTGGTCAATGAATGGAAGGGGAAAATGATCTTTCATGGTTACCATTGAGCTTACGATAATCGATGCAGACTCTGTAACCAGTGACAAGTCTCAACGCTATTTCCTCTCCCTTCTCATTCTTCTCAATCGTAATTCCACCTTTCTTGGGAACTACTTGAGTCGGGGAAACCCATTCACTATCAGCGATGGCGTAAATGATTCCCATGTCCAGAAGTTTGATGATTTCTTTCTTAACCACCTCTTGCATATGAGGGTTGAGCCTCCTCTGGGGCTGTCTAACACATTTCGCACCCTCATTCGTCTTGATCTTATGCATACAGATGTCCAGAGATATCCCTCTGATATCTCCTACTTGCCAACCAAAGGCTTTTTCATTTTTCTTCAAGACGTTGATTAATTTCATTTCCTCCAAACGAGACAGCTTGGCAGATATAATCAAAGGAAGCTTGTCACCTTCTCTTAGAAACACATACTTTAGATGTTTAGGCAACGGCTTCAACACCAAATCTGCAGGGGGGTCTTCTAAACTTGATTTGAGCTCTCCACCTTTCAACTCAACATCGCTGAGTTTACTTAGCGGTCCCACCGCCAAAGCTTCTCATTTCAACAACTCATCCTTAAATTCGATTTCTAAGCGCTCTAGACTTACCACACCATGATTATTCAAATTATCAACCGGTCGCTCATACTCAGTTGCAACAGCCATGACTTGTTTTTCCATCAAATCATCGAAGTCATCAGACGTATCCTCAATGGAAAAACCGGTTGGAGGACCAGAGGGTATTTGAGTGGATCTGGAGACATTATAGCTCACCTCTTGATCACCAACACGTATCGTCACTCGCCCACCATCGCAGTCAATAAGGACTCTAGCTGTAGACAAAAAGGGTCTTCCAAGTATCAGGGGGACATTTTCATCCTTTTCAATGTCTAGGACGTACCAGTCAACGGGAAAGGTAAATTTATCAATTTGAACTAATACATCCTTCAGAATCCCCGCAGCTTTCTTAGAAGATTTATCAGCGAATTGCAAATTCATGGTAGTGGGTTCTAGAAGATCAATTAAACCCAGCTGTTTGCACACAGACAATGGCATGAGGCTTATAGATGCACCCAAGTCACACAAAGAGTTAGGGAAGACCAGGCCTCCCATTAACAATGTAAGCACGAACTTTCCAGGGTCACCTCTCTTGGTTGGTAAGTTTTCATAATTGATCATTGAACAATCCTCACCAATCACCTCTCCATATCGACAACTTCTTTTGGAAGAAACAACATCCTTGATAAATTTTGTATACTTAGGCATTTCAACCAAGACCTCGGATAATGGAAGATTTACCTGAGTATTTTTCAAGAGATTTAGCACCTTTTCATACTTCTTATCTTCACTCAAAGGGATGTTGCTCTTTCTTGGTGGAAATGGAAGCTTTTTGAGATCATTCTCGTAAAAGACTTTCTTTGAAGATGCCTTGTGACTTTGTCTTCCAGATCCTTCCACCGAACAGCTTTTTCAATCTTTTTATTAGTCAGGGGATCAGCCTCCTGACTCACACTTGATTCTTCACTCCTCAGGGGATCATCCACCTGAGGACTTCCAGCTTTTTCACCTCTCAGGGGATCAGCCACCGAGTACTTCCAACTTTTTCACCTCTCGGGGATCACCACCGAGTACTCTCTTTGCGACAAAGGGAATGTGGATGCTCGACTTCCCTCCCCGCCCTATCTCTGGCAGGAGGGCTAGTGGTTTCCCTGGTGAGGGGACCACTCGATTGAGTACCGGACCTTAAATTCATTGACAGCGGCCTCTCTCTACCGTAAGGAATTGGAAGGAGCAGTCGATTGCATTGGCCGTAATTCAAATCCGTTTGAGCTATCTGACCATCCTTTTGCCCTTGCTGCCTCTCAAGATTCTTGATTGTATTCAGCAACAATTGGAAATTATTATTTTGCTCTTTCTGATAGGATTGGAAATCATCTTTTAGCTCCTTCTTATAGGAGTCCACTTTAGCTTCAAGATCATTAAAGTGCGAGGAGCCTTGAGAGTTTCGAAAGTTCTACGGGAAAGATTGGTGGAACTATTTCAAACGCAGGATTTGAATTGTTTGGCCAATTTCGATTGAACCTCGATTTTGATTGGAAAAATTAGTGTTCAGTTACGATTGATACTAGGGTTCCGATTTAAATCATCGATTTTGATTAAAATTGAATTTTGATTTTGATTCGGCGAAACCCTGGTTTTGAAGATTGCCTTGGCAGAGAAGGCGATTATTGAATCTCGATTCGTTGGCCATTAAAAGTATTGATTTACGCATTACGTCCAATCATGGGACGAAACGAGCGATGTGCCATATCATCACATACCTGGCATGTGATTGGATTATCTTGTCCATGATTCGACAAGACCGACTTGATAGGTCGATGGGGAAATGAATTGACATTGGCCAACCATGTGGCGTTTGGCAAACAATTGTCACAATACTGAACTTGAGAGTTCTGCAGAAATGAGAGAGTCGATAACTCGGCTTTGGAGGCGTGGTAAGAGTAGCCGGTTCTTTGTTTCAAAGATGGCGATTTCATTCTACATGTTCACCTCCTCGATCCTAGGAGGAGGAGGTGGTGCTTGAATAGCTTGATACGAGGGGGCATAATTGTATTTGGCAATATCCTCGAAAATGCCCACCCCTCTTCAGGTGTTTTCCTTAAAAATGCCCCACCAGAAGAACTATTAATCATGCCATTCGTGAGCTCGGTAAATCCACTGAAAAACGTGTTGACTTGCCTCTGCAAGTCCAAACCGTGTTTAGTTGCTTCACAACGCTTGTTCAAGGGAGGTCTAGCCTCTAAACATCACCTTGAAGCTTCGAATTGCTTGATGAAAGTACATAAAATAACTAGATTCTAACTAGGAATTGAAAGCATAAAAACTGGGTAAAAACTAAGGAAAACGCGGTGAGTGAGCCGCCCCTAGGGTTTAGGGTTCGAATATATGATGATTTATGTGGAGAAAACCGCAGCTATATATAGAAAACTAGGTCGGTTTGACATGGCGGCACTGGACGCCCGTCCACTCTTACGGGCCTTGATCCGATCTGTGTAAACTTTTCGAGTCGGGCCGAATCTTCTCAAACGCCAGTCCTATGCAATTCTGGACGCCCGTCCACTGAAAATCTGAACATCCTGAACCAAATTTCTCCCCCTGGACGCCAGTCCACCTCTTTGGACGCCTTGATCCACCTGGATGCAATGTTAAACGCTCGTCCATCTTGCATCTTCATTCCAATCTCATTTCGCATCTTCCTCCTTCCATTAAATCTCCCATTATGACATGTTTATGCACCTACAAAACCACAAAGACATGCAAAGTGTAAAACCATAGATAATTATCAATAAAACCACGAAATTAGCTCAAGTTTACACTTAAAGACTTTTAAAACTCATTTGCTCAATAATTCGATTAAACACTTAATTTCTATGCAAAATATACGAATATGGAGAGAATTGTTACAAAATATAATGATATAAATCATATAAAAGCACCCTTAACAGCAGGGTTACAATTTCCCAAGTTTTTGTTGTTTGTAATGCATCAAACTCTTTATGCATAGCCTCTTTCCAACATTCTTGCTTGATTGCCTGATTATAGGTCTTAGGTTCCCGAATATTGTATGTTGCACAGGCAAATTTCTGATAGTTATTGGCTAAGTTGTCATATGTCACTACATTATTTATGGAATGTGATGATTTTCTGGTTGGAACAACATATTCTTTAAGATAGGCAGGAACTTGTCTTTGTCTGTTAGATCTTCTAGCCTCATATTGTGCAGTCTGTTGAGTATGGTATGCAACTATTGTAGGATCCTCATGCACCTCCTCAGTTGTATGGGAATGCTGTATTACTTCATCTGTGACAATTTCATCGGGAACAGGCAATGACACAGAAGACTACTGTATATCTATATGTTTGATGTGTAAAGGAAAAATTGTTTCATAGAATTGCACATCTCTAGACACAAAAATATCCCTAGTTTGTTTGTCCAGCAAAATGTGGTCTTTAGTGAACTTAGGAACCCCAAGATAGACACATTGTCTTGCCCTAGGGTCAAATTTTGTCATATTGTGTGACTGTGTACAGGCATATGCAAGAGAGCCAAAAACTTTAAGTTCGTGATAGTCAAATTGTTTGCCATATAACAAGTAGTAGGGTTTTTAAGTTGTATTACTGGTGAGGGATTCAGATTAATCAAAAACACAACATGTAATACACAATAACCCCAATAAGTAAGTGGCAAATTGGATTGAAATTTCAAGGCCCTAGCTACATTCAAAATGTGTTGGTGTTTCCTTTCTACAATGCCATTCTGTTGTGGAGTATCCACATAGGATGTTTGATGTATAATGCCTCTTTCTGCATAAAACTCAGGCATATCAAACTCTGCACCATTATCTGACCTGATGATCTGAACATGTTTGTCAAACTGGACTAAGGCATATTGTACAAAGGATTGAACAAGTTGTCTAACCTCAGATTTAGCTTTTAATAGGTAAATCCAAGTAAATCTAGAGAAGTCATCAACCATAGTTAGAAAGTAAGAATGGCCATGTACTATTGTTTGTTTATAAGGGCCCCATATATCAAAGTGTACAAGATAAAAAAACATTATGTACATAAGATTGTCTTAAAGGAAAAGAATTTCTCTTCTATTTTGCTAGCTGAGAAACATGACAAGGTTTCTGATCATGGTTACAAACAGAATCTGTACAAATCAAGTCAAAAAGTCTTTTATTTGACAAATGACCAAGTCTGTAGTGCCAGACCTATTCATTTATGATAGAATACTGATTATTTAACAAAGAAACATTATTAGCAACTACATACTGTTTTGTATGCTTCTGTTCACTATTCAAAACATAAAGCCCTCTAGACTTGCTAGTTGATCCAATCTGAATCCCAAGCCTCTTGTCCTGAATCAGACAAGAATCAAGATCAAATATAACAACAAAATCAGGATTAGCAGTTAGTTTAGCCAAAGATATGAGATTAAAACTGAAAACTGGTATGCATAGAACATATGTTAGTACTAGCTTATCATTTATGCAAATTGTGCCTATATGTGTCACTTTCACATTAGCACCATTTGGTAAGCCTACGAACATGTTATCAGCAGGCTTTGAGGATTGCAGATAGTGGATGCTACTAACTATATGATCAGTAGCACCAGAATCTATAATCCAAGTCAAAGAATTACTAGGTTTAGACAAACCTGATGTATCAGCTGCAGGAACAAAGTTTGTTGTCAATGCAGTGGCATGAATGGCTACATGCGCAAATGAATTTGCCTTCTGGACATCCAAAAGTCTCATTAGTTGTTGAAACTGAGCCTTATTCAAGGTGTAACCTTCAAAATCCTGAGTATTAGCCAAAGGGTTGCCAGAACTCACACCCTGGGCATCTGCAACTGATTCTGCCATGTTTACCCTATTTTTAGGTTTCCAACCAGGTGGAAAACCATGCTTCTTATAACACTTATCTACTATGTTCCCTGTAAAGCCAAAAAAGGTACATCACACCTTTTTACCAAATGGTACACCCCAGTATTCTTCTTGAATGTAGAAGCACCACTAGTTGCTGTCTTGTTCCAATTCTGTTGATAACCAGGGTTTTGTGTACTAGCAGCAATGTTATTAGACAAATTGGGAGTAAAGGACCAGTTGTACAATACTGTAACCTCTGGAAACCTACTGTCAGACTATTTTTTATCTTCCAATTTCAAAGCCATGGCAAAAACTGTATCTAGATCTGGCACAGGCACCATAAATTGTGCTTGTGTCAAAACATGAGAAAATTTAAAATTTAACCCTCTCAAAAACTTGACAACCTTCTATGTTTCAGTATAACCAAAAAGATCTTGATGACATCACAGTGACATCTAGGAACACAAGAACACAGGGTCTGGTTTCATGATGGCTATTTCATCCCACAATGTTTTGAGTCTTGTAAAATAACTAGTGACATCAGAATATCCCTGTTTAAGAGCAAGAACCTGTTCTAACAAGTCTCCAAACAAAATACATCCAGCCTAGAAAATCTTGACTGCAAATCTAGCCAAATCTGTCCAGCAGTTTCTTTATACATGACACTTTGAGCAATCGAAGGCATAACTGAATTCAAGATCCATGTCTTTACAAATGTATTACATTGCAACCAAACTTGAAACTCTGGGGAATCTACAGCAGGAGTAGCAATTGTTCCATCTATGAAATCAATTTTGTTCTTGGTTATCAAAGCCATATTCATGGAATGGCTCCATGGATGGTAGTTCTTATTATTCAACAGTGGTTGTACCAATACTAAGGTCGGATTTTCATTAGGATGTAGCTACAGAGGGTTACCTGGCATAATGCCTCGATTTTGAATTGCAGAATCCATGGAAAAATGAACTAGACGAAGTAAGAACAAGCAAACAAAGCAAAACACATTCCAAGAACTTCAACCACAACCAAAATTCTGCAAAAACTTGGAAAACTTGTGTAAAATCACAGCGGATGAGCAAGAAAACGCTTTGATACTATGTAGAATTTATCGAATTGAAGAAGAAAACAATGTATGAAACTCAAGAAAACGGAAGGATTGTATCAACTATTTGAAAATGTTGCAATAGTGAAGAAGAGAAGTAGTAAACGCAGCATTTATGCAGGATTTTTAATAACATGAGCTGATGATCTACTTCCTCATACTAATGAGGCATTTATAGGAGTGTCTTGAGCTATAAGATACAACAATAACCGCCTATAACAACTCCAACAACTTATTAACTAACTTTTGACTTGAGTGTTTGATTAAATGTCTACAAGGGCATTTGAACACCTCTAAACACTTGTAGATATATCTTCAATAAACCATATAAAAAAAACTATTTAAAGTGATGCTATATATTAGACCACAAAGAATTACAGTAGTTATTATTATTATTATAGCAATACGTTTGATAGATTTTTCGATAAATTTGTACATGGTACAATATCATGAATACGGTAACAATCACTCTTCGGGCAATGGAGTCTGCTCATAATTGTATTGTATTGTCATTTAGTGCTTTGTTGCCATTTATGCATGTTATGGCATATCATTATGGAAACACATAATACTTACAACAACATATTAAACAACAGGGGTGGTGGCGCAGTTGGCTAGCGCGTAGGTCTCATAGCTTCGAGTTATCCTGAGGTCGAGAGTTCGAGCCTCTCTCACCCCAAATCCTTTTTGTTTTTTCATCAATTTGCTTCACCCCAATATATTCAACGCCTTGAGTAACATGAATCCATAATAATGTATTTTTTCCTTCCTCCATGCTTGCCATTATAAATAGGCGTAATATGTGCCACAAACGTGGCATTAAGAAGATTTGGATGAGTGTCTCTCTGTGTTGTCCATTTGCATGAGCAGTCATTTTGTTAAAATTGACATATTCTAATAATGAAAGAAAGCTCTTTGTTCCTTTATTTTGTTTTGTTGTTATTTTGTATCTTATTTTATAACACGTTATCAGCACGAATTGCTCGATAATTTCTTCTTCTGAGATTCGAGTTTCAGTCTAGAGTTTCAGCCCGGCCCGTGAAATGAAATGAGAAAGGAGCACAAAGTAAATCATATTTGTTCCTATTTTATATTGTTATTTTCCTGGTTACTACTGACCGATATAAAGGGAATTTAAGAGGGCTGGAATGACTAAAATAATAACCTTCTCAAATTTTTAGCAAGTAGCTGAAGTATTTGGTACCGAGGTTTTGTTTTGTTTTTTTTTTTCTTTTGAGTATTTGATAGTATATTTGAATTGAAATTCGCTGATGATAAACAAGATTTAGAGAGATATATGTTTGTATAGATCGATGAGGAGGAATGCAAGTTGTAAATTACATATAGGAGTAGCAGATCATCTCATTACATGATCCATTATGTCTTATTCATGGTCATATATTTTAGTCTTTTGGGCGAAGAAAATTTTATTTTTATCATTGCTCTGTTAAGAGGGTTTTTTCTTTTTTCCGGAGACAATAGACACACACACACACACCCATTAATACGCCCCAAACGGGGTTCAAGCTCTGTCTCCTCACTAGGTACACAGGTTAGACCTTAGTGGAAACTACTAGGGCAATGTACCAAGTACACTATGTTAAGAGGTTACTGCTAATATTTGGTATTATGATATTTTGATGATATCCGGTACTCTTGTATTTATGGTATTCAATTTATTCATCAATCATATTGGTATTTCGATTGACATACGGTATTCTGCTATTCGATATCCGGGATTCTGGTTTTCTGGGGATATCTAGTATTTTGATGTTATGGTATTTGGGTATTCCGGTGGTATTGTGATTAATATTTTGCATTATGGATTTGATCTTTGAAACTTTGGTATTCTTATTGTTAAATACCATTCTGCTATTCGATGTCTGGTATACGGGAGCTACGTGGAATTATGGTATTATTGTTGAAATTTGATATCCTGGTATTCTGCTCACACTATTTATGGATTCTATTAATCATCGGCTGCTGATTATATCTTATCATAGTCAACAATTATTATTACGGTGATCAATTATTCGGGATTTCTATATTGACACACGGCTGGATTTCCTATGGATCTATCTTTCTAGCATACGTATATCTTTTATCGGGACTCACAACTAATAGCTTTTGATGATCTGAGAATTCTATGTATTATATATGGATTTCTCTTCTACGATATACGGATATTTTTATTTGGCAGTCAGAACCAATGATATATGATGGTGTTCAAGTATATCTTCTACGATATACGGATATTTTTATTTCACTATACAAATGTCACCCACTCTGACGTTTCTTTGGTTTTGAATCTTCATCTCCTCCACGATAAAGGCAACCAAGTATAAAAAAAAATTCGCTTTGATTTGAATGGAATGTACCTTAATGTATTGAAAATTAGCGTGGTTGAAGGACGAAGTGAGTGTACACGACCCGATGCTTCACCGATAGAAATTTCCGGCATCAAACCTCCACTTGTGATGTTGGCGATTTTCTTACGAGTTGCAGCTTTTCTGTGAAGGGTATTAGTTATTAAGAGGTAAGAAGGTAATGGATCAAATCTTGGGGTGCCGACTCATTAGGTTATTTTTAGCTGGATGTTATTTCAAAAACCACACACAAGAGAATAGTATTGAGTTGGAAGGACACATGGTGCATCTCTTTCGAAGCACCCTTCAATTTTTTGAAGGGTGCAAACTAGGAGTTATCTTTTTATTTTCAAAGCACTTTGATCTTCGTAATGAATTCGAGGCTAAACCTTTTTTCTTTCACGTATTGTAATATCCCGAAATTTTGACTTCCTAACTAATTAAGTAAAAGATCTATTATTTGGGAAAATTAAGGGATTTATTAGTTTATGGAGGAATTTACAAAAAAAAAAGGAGAAGTCTTAATCATTTAATAGATTAAAGAGGATTTTTCTCCTTTTCCTCCTTATTTCCCCAAAACACAAATTTTTTTCAAATTTCAAAAACCCTCCCTTGCCGTCGGCCAAGAGTAGGAAGAAGGAGAGAAAAATCTCTCCTTGGTGTTTAGGAATTCGTCGTCGCCATCATCGGTAAGCATCGTTATTTCTTTTCCTACATCTCGAGCATGACGATCGGCCGACCAAAGGCCACGGCCGATCCTCTTATGCGTTGAAAAAAGAGGGTGTGCGATTTAGGGTTCTATCTTTGGGGATCACTAGAATTGTTTGGTGATCACTGTTTTGTTTATATATAGATTCGGGCTTCGTAGAGGGCGATTCTAGCTCGATATAGAGAGGGCTTTCAAGAAACGCAACCTAACCGGTAAGAATATTTCTACGCTTTCTTTGTCAAGTTTATTCAAGGGTGTCTACGCTTGGTTGTCCTGTTTCGGGGATGTTATACGTTCATAATAGTGTGTTGTTGCGTTGGTTAAAATTTATAGTTGGTAAGATATTGTTGTATGGAGATTTCTGGGCTTAAAATATTGTAGTTGCTGCTGTTTTGTTGTGAAACGGCTCAGAAATCGCGTGTATAATTGTTAGGGTTCAAGAGGAAACCTAGGTGGACGGGCGTCCAGACCTGCTAGACGGGCGCCTGCCTGGATTTCACCCGAGACAGCGCCTGGGTTACTCGGACGGACGTCTAACAGGGGTTATTTTACATTCGAGGATCTAACTCGTTAGAGTGGGACGGGCGTCCGGGTTTTACGGACGGGCGCCTGGCGCCTGGTAATTTTTCCTTGGACGAAGCGTTTGGAGTTACCTGGACGGACGTCTAAGGGGTTGTTTTACATTCGAGATCTAACTCTCTGTTAGAGTAGACGGGCGTCTATACATCCGGACGGGCGCCTCGATATTTTGGACGGGCGCCCAACAGAGTCTTGGGACGGGCGCCTGGTCTTCCAAACGGGCGCCGGTCTATGTTGTGTTCCTTCTTTGTAATCGTGGTTCAATCTTATGAATTTATTTTGGGAGTCATGTCTTGATGGGTCGGGGTATTGACATCACGGTGGGGATTTGGATTTTAGGCATTGAGGTTTGTAGACCCGTGGTGGTCGGGCCGGATAGGGTAGCACCCAAAGCCGGGAACCCGGAAGGTTTCCTTACGACTTCAATGACCTTAGCGTATTTGGGGAGTTGCGAGACATTGGTATGGTCGGGCCGGATAGGGTAGCACCCGAAGCCGGGAACCGGGAAGGTTTCTTGCACCCCAAAGGCGCGATGGTCCATTTAACTAATGGCACCATTGGATGACCTTTAGGATCCTCCTACATAGGGTTTACCCTTTTTCGGGGATGTGCACATTCGGGACCTTTAGGTGGATAGTTGTGATGTATGGTATCCGTTGTGGATTGGTCGTAACTTTTGTGGATTGTTTGGGTCCTTCATAAATTGGTGGTACTTTTGTGGGTTGGTTTTACCTTGCGTATACTAGATTTATTCATACTCAACTTTATAGTTGACGGTTTTGCTTTCGTTTGACCCTGCTATGATCCATTTATGGGGAGCAGATTCTTAGCAGGTACTTCTATGGATGTTTGCTTGTTGCTGGGATGTCGCGGGGTTTGAGAGCCACGTAGTCGCAGTCACATGTTTTCTACATTATTTGGAATTTTAAATTTTAAAGATTTTGACGTTCCGCATAATTTCATTTTCTTCGGGCTATTTGCACTCACTTGAATATTTTCTTTTAAAATAATGAATGGTGAATGTTTATTTTCTTTCTGTTGTGGAATGTTGCATGTTACCATGCACGATCGTGTGTCGTGATGAGTGGCACTACGGTGACCAATACCGGCGGCCGACGGGATTGGAAACCGGGGTGTTACACGTATCATGTGAGCTTGGAGGCACCCTTGACACTCATCACTTCAACTATCCATAACCTTAGCGCGACGACAATCAACCTTTCTCTCAAGACGGAGATTGTTGATCACAAACAAAGTTTCTATTACTATATTTTGCAATCCCACTGTACTTTAGGAGGTCATTTTCTTGGAAGCATAAAGTGTTGAATTCTTTCCTATGCACATGATTTTCCTACATTGAGATTGTCACGCATAGGTTTTAACGAAGTAGAGCTATGATTCGTCTACGTAATTTGATATAAGGGGATGACCATGATACGGCTTTGTACGAACATTTTCTATTCTTCATAATAAAAGGCTTTGTTCAATAAAATTAATAACAAATGTTTGTATATAATTTTTGTTTATGTTTTACGATGATTTTATGGTGGTCAGGAATCAAGTTTTGGACCACCGTTTTATAACTTATGGCCAATGATTTTTTTAAAAAAATGAAGTTATTATTCTTTCCTCTAAAAACATTGATCCACAATTTTTTTTTTCAATTTAATTGGTTGAAAACCACCAAATATGATTTATTCCATAACCGATCTACAATCATATCATCAGTTTGAAAAAAATATGATTAATTGCTTGTTTTTTATACACAGAGATCAACTATAAAAATCCTAAATTCTATTGGTTAGACATATCAACATGAATTTAGTTGTGAAACATTATAAAATGAGTAATGATACGGACATAACGATTGTGCGATAACGAGTGACACAACGGTGACATGTACCGTTGATCATAATGTGTCTAAATTGACCATGATGTAAATCTAACATAATCAACGAAACATATCATCATTGTGTCATTCGTTATGACACAACCGTTGTATCTGTATTATTACTCTTATAAAATTGGTGATCCGGAAAGCCAATAGAAGCATGTAAAAATAAAGCTAGTTTGGGGAGAAGTATAGTTCATACTTCATGGGTTCCTTTTTCCCATGACCCTCGTAAAATTTTACCGCCTTATATTTGACTTCTTACATCAGATTTCACTTTTCACTTTCATACAACCTTAACCTAAATCCTCTGCAGAAGTATCCTGGACACCCATCTCTGAATCTCTCTCTCTTTTTTTTTTTTTTTTTTTTTTTTTTTTTTTTTTTTTTTGTTTCTCTCCAAAGGCTCGATTGGATTTTAATTATGGTAGGAGAAAAAGAACTTAGCGAATTTGAAGATTCCTTGGCGATGCTGAAATCTTTGGATCGTGATGAGATTCTTGAGGTTTTAGGCAAAGGGATTTGCAGCCATTGCGATTCTGTGTTGAAGACACGTATACAAAGTCTTGCTACAAGTAAATTAAGCCTCTTTCTTTTTTAATTTCGTGGGGATGGGGAGGGTATTTTCTTGCTTTTTATATTTCTTGCATCTTTTTCATATAATAAATTTACTGCCAATAGCTGCCTGATTTAAATTGAGTGATTCCCATTGATTTTTGTTTGATTGAAAATCCTCTGACGCCACTTTAGTCTACAGCACCATGGTGATATATCTTTCTTAGTCTTTATGCCAAATTTGTTTCAAGAATGGATTAGCGTGAATTTACTTGGCTTTTGGAAAGGAAAAAAATGGTTCTTTTTTTAATAAGGTTGCTGAATGAAGAATTTTTGAAATGGGAATTTTTAAGAGGAATTATGATTAAGAAATTCGTTTTTTTTTTTTTTTTTTTTTTTTTTTTGAGTCGAATAGCTTCTTCAGTTTCTTATATTTGGAAGGTCCATTGTGTGGTTTCCTACACTTTGATTGATAATTTTGAGTGATTTTGTTTATTCTTCACTTGGGATAAACACTTATTCAATTTCTTATGCAGATGATCGCCCCTTCTTATTATCGTATTGATATATTCTGCAACATTCGGTTTTGATTGGAGTTGTTTATCGTATTGATATATTCTGCAACATCCGGTTTTGATTGGAGTTGTTTATCGTATTGATATATTCTGCAACATTCGGTTTTGATTGGAGTTGTTTAACTTTCTTGCAGAAAAAGTTGAACAAATGGCTATTTCAGAGAATATCAGTTCATCTGATACAGCATATTCGCCAGCCATGACTGCAACAAATAAAAGTTTGTATTCTTCAATAGCAAAGTCTAACCGGGACTCGAAGCAAACATCGAAATCCAGCTTTTCAACAAGAGATAGTAAAAAACTAGATTCCTTTTCATCATCATCGCCTATGTCGGTGAATAGCAAATATACAGAGCAAAACCTATCAAGGACTACTAGCGGTCTTACTACCAGCTCTCGAAATTTGGATGAATTATCAGGGGACGATGCGGAACAAATCAGGTTTTCCCAAATCAAAAGGAAAAAGGATTTTGTTTATATGGAGACGATTAATGGGAAGTCGGTGAATTTGCTACAAGGGCTTGAACTTCATACTGAAGTTTTTAATTCTCATGAGCAGAGAGATATAGTCGATTGTGTTATCAATCTCCAACGTATGGGCCAAAACGGGCAGCTTAAAGGTATGGTACATTTCTTCTCTCTCGATCTTGTGTGTATTTCACACGTTAAACTACGACAACAACAACAAAAAAAAAACGAGACCCCTGTTTTGGTTTAAGGCGATTTAGTTTTAAAATACCTTTCCGTTTTTCATGGTGTGGATATTACATAAAACTAGAGGAATTGATTAAAACCATTGAAACAAGATTGGAGTTTAGTGCCCGTCTAAGAAATAAAGAATCCACCAGACGTTATATACGTATTTGGAAACGGCCTAATACCCTCATTTGTTAATGCGGAAAGCATAACGATGATGATGGTTTTTCTTACTTTCTTTTGTAGAACGTACATACACCGAACCAAGAAAATGGATGCGGGGAAAAGGGCGTGCCACCATTCAATTTGGGTGTTGTTACAATTATGCAACGGTAAGTTTCGTTGCCTTCTAATATAATCCCCCTCTCACAAATTTGTTTTTTATAATAATGACTTCACATATGTATATATATATATATATATTTCAATCATCATTGTATATACGTACAGGATAAAAATGGAAATCCACCAGGTATAATTAGGGATGAGGAAGTTGATCCATTGCCTAAGTTATTCAAACAAATGATCAGACGAATGGTGAGGTGGCATGTATTGCCTCCAAGCTGTGTCCCTGATAGCTGCATCGTCAACATCTACGATGAGGGAGATTGCATTCCTCCACATATCGATCATCATGATTTCATTCGACCTTTTTGCACCGTGTCGTTTTTGACCGAATGCAATATACTCTTTGGTACCAATTTACAAGTCGTGAGCGCAGGCGAATTCTCTGGTCCTGTTTCTATATCTTTACCACTCGGGTATGCTAATCTTTCATATCTTCTCACCTTTTTAAAGATTGTATAGGATGGACATAGAAGATATATATATGTGTGTGTGTGTGTGTTCATATTTGAATGTTCTGTCTTGTGTATCTGCAGATCAGTGCTCATTTTGAATGGCAATGGTGCAGATGTAGCTAAACATTGCGTGCCTAGTGTTCCATCGAAAAGGTATATACAGAGAGAGAGTGGTGGTGTATATCACGGACACACCGTACAGCTGGCGTGTCCAACACGGACCCTGGACACGCCATCGGGCCGAATTGAAATTTTCAAAAAATTTGGACACGTGTATCGGACACGCGCCATCAGGCCGAATTGGAATTTTCAAAAAAAATTGGGCACGTGTGTCTGTAAACATGGACACTTTTTGACCTAAAATGACGTAGTTTCGTTTTAAAAACATCTGTTTTCGCCCATGAAAGTCAGATTTGGTCCTCATTTGGACCAAATGACATCCCGCTCAAAGAAAAAGCTCTAGTGCGCCGACCCCAAACCCTAGCAACACTTGATAATTACATTTTAGTCCCTATATTTTTTATAATTACATTTTAGTCGCTATATTTTTAATATTTATATTTTGACCCCACACCCGTGTCCTATTTTTTTTCAAAACTCCCGTGTCCGTGCAACCTAGTGTGTATATATATATATATATATATATATATATATATATATATATATATATATATATATTGTGTATATACGTATACGAATTGATGCATTTCTTATAAGTATTTTTTCTTCGGATTTCCAGGATATCGATTACCTTTAGAAAGATGGACAGAACCAAGGTACCATACCGGTATCTAGACGATCCGGATTTAGTGGGAATCAGACCTTTAGGGTTTTCACCCAAAACTAAGAGTACTACTCACAACACTAAACATTCTATCAAGAATGTTGAAGCTAGTTCAAGAAATGGAGGTTTTGAAGATTCAAGTAGTAATAAAAAGTTTGTCTCTTTACAAGAAGACGAATTCCCCCCTCTGCATAAATTGAATCAACAGAGAAAGAAATAAAATTGTTTTTTTATGAATAATTAATTAGTGCTATACTAAAATTATAGGCAAACCAGATGGATAAATTCAATTGTCTTTTTATCAGCACTTGGTGCTATAAAAGGTAGTTTTATATAATGTTGTAATTTATTTGTTGGTTTTACTTATTGATGATTGATTTGTTATGTAAACTATGATAATTATGGATTCTATATTATATATTATTCATTGATTTACGTAGATTGTGAGTCCATCAATTATAGTGTCCATAGTATGAATTCTTGTATGAATCTCTTTGTATGTTCGGTATATTAAAGAGTCATTTTCTTTTCCATCTCTTGCCGGTACTCCTCACCGTGTCTTAATAGTTTTATATAACGTAATTAGCACGAATCTTTAACCAATAATTGAGATTTTTATGTGCCTCGATCACATGTCTCCAAACCGATTGAATACATCCACGATTATGAAATGCATGCAACATGGCCTCACTATCATGGAAGGATCTAACACGGGGCAAAGAGGGCACATGCCCCCCCCACACCTTCCACCCCTCACCCCTCTCAATTTGTTTTGTGAAATTACTAGTATGTCCCTACTATTTTTAATACTTAGAAAGAGTAAGTAATACAAAATTTGAGCTACATATACTAATTGATTTGTAGGCAGAATGATAGAACACCGGAGTAGCAGTGAGGTAAGTAGCCCCAATTTTGTCGAAAAAGGAACAACCATTTCATGAAGTAAAGTAGCGATTCACTGAAGTTCAACAGCAGCATGAGAAGGAGCTTTCTATTCAACCTCAGTACTAGTTTTTGCAACAGTAACTTGTTTGGAGCACTAGCTAATCAGGTTAATTAAAGCCAAGAAAGATGCAATAGGCTCCAGTAGAGCGACGATCGTCAGTGGTCAGAAGCCCAGTCAGCATATATCCGGAAAGGCTTGAAAGTGAGAGGTGGGAGAAGAACTAAATAACAACCCATCAAAGATAGTATGCTTGAGATAACACAAAACGCGTTTAACATCGACCCAATGAGCATCCCGAGGCACATGCATGAACCTACTCATTTTATGGACCATAAAGGCAATATCCGGTGAGTGAAGCCATGATACTGAAGACCACCAACAATACTATGATAGAGAGACACGTCCGTAAAAGGTTGCCCATCGGTTTTACTTAGCCAAAGATTGAAGCTCTATTCCAGCACGTTGTAATTAATAATTGAAGAATATACTTGCACTGACTTAAGAGAAGACCATCAGAGGTGCTAAGAGCTCAACACCAAGGAAATAAGAAAGGGGACAAAGATCCTTAACTAGCTTCTTAAAAAAAAAGATCCTTAACTAGCAAAATGGGAAGATAAATGGCCAATGGTGACTGACAAGCTCATCGGCAGGGGCGGCTGCAGGAATTTTGTATACGGGTCGGAGATCGAGAACGGAACATCGTATTACAAGTTTCTAATACACAGACTTTAAATATCCATGTATATATACGGGTCAAGAGTCAATATTTAAAAATATTAGCGGATCAGTTAGAAGTGGTTAGTGTATAAAATTTTCAAATAAAGATTATAATACATAGTTTTTTTTTTCTTTGAAGGGTCACTTGACCCATTTGGTATAACATGGAGCTGCCCCTACTCATCGGTGGTACCTGTAATAAGAACATCATCAATCTTGAGAAAGTCCATAGCCAAAATTGACTTTCTCATGGTCTACAACTTTACGATAAGTCGGTTTTTGGTTCTAGAATCGACTCTTCCAGGGATAATTGTATTGTGATGCGTATGTATTCTGATAGACTGGTAGTCATTATGATGCAAATAGAAAGTGTCGTTTCACCAATTCTTCCCAACAAACAACGGAACCGTAGCCTTGAGTATATCTAGCCACCGGCAGAAGTTCTTTCATTCGTTTTTTAGAAGTCTGCCTATAAGCTCAATGATGTCTGCAGCAAAATGTTCTTCCAATTCATTGCCGGAGGAGTTGATTCTAGAAGTATTCCTAAGGCTACCTAGAAAGTCTCTCCTCCGTTCCAAATGCGTTTCCAAAGGGATGCGTAATTTCACTGACAATCCAATATTTAAGAAACGCTATGATATATTACACAATTCTTTCACCGATTTCTCTGTGATTATCTCCGAAGGCTATCGGAAGTTTTCCATGGATTTTCACTTGTCGGAAAATCTCAATTCTTCAAAGGAAAAAGAAGTCAGCATTCCCCCACAATAAAGCAACTAGAATTACAGGGTGCTGTAAAGGAATCGTATGTTTGAAGGTTTTAGATATGAGCTATATTTTGTTGAACCCATTTAATGGTACCTTCCAGATTGTTGAAGGCAGCGATCTTTACAAATTCAAAGCTTTGTATTTTATCGGTTTTGGTTATGATGATTGTCACTTTTGGTGACTTGATCTCTAAACTGATAAATAAATTGGTTGGACTAATCTGGAAAACTGAGACTGAGAATGATGGTTAGTTCAGTTAAGTATATTCAGTTCTGTGAAAGTCAGTTTGATGAAGTGCAACTGAGTTTCTTTCAAGCCGATGATCGATTTTGGTGGTGTGATTTTTGCTGAGTATAGCTGAGTTCTATATTTGGGCAGTTGATTACAAGTCTGGAAAGTCAGTTTGAAGCCGAGTTTCGTCTGGTGGATAATAGCTGGAGCTGGGGTCCACATCTGGGGTATTTATGACAATTCCGACAAAGATCTTTGACGGTTAGGGTTTGGGATTTATGCCTATAAATACCAATATTGTAATCAATGCAAGAGTGTCTCTTTCAAGAGTGTGTCTTTCACTTTGTGAGAAATACCTTGTAATTCTGTGCATAATAAAATATCTCATTTTCTATCATTGATGGTGCATCCTTTCATATTTGCCCTCACAGAGAGTGGTTCTCAAGTTATCAGCAGATAGATGGTGGTCATATATTTATGACAAATAGAAGGGTCTGCAAGGTAGTTGGGATTGGCTTAGTTCAGTTGAGGACAGAGGATGGAAGATTCTTTAAACTAAGTGAAGTTAGACATGTTCCATAGATGACCGAAAACTTGGTATCTCTCAGTTCTTTAGACATCAGGGGATTTAGTTTTAAGCGGGAAAATGGAGTGCTGAGTGTCTATAAAAATCCAGTTTTGGTTCTCAAAGGAGTCAAGAAAGGGACTCTGTATATACTACAAGGGTCAGTTGTTGCTGGTTCTGCTGTTGTGGCATCTGCTGAGATTCATCAATCATAGCTTACAAAACTGTGGCACATGAGACAGGGTCACATGGGTGAAAAGGGGATGCATGTTCTTTATCAGAAAGATTTTCTTGGGGAGTGTAAGGTCAAGCATCTGGACTTTTGTGAGCATTGTGTGTTTGGGAAGCTTTATAGGAGCAAGTTCTCAAAAGGGGTACACAACACAAAGTCATCACTTGATTACTTTCACTCTGATTGTTGGGCCATCAAAGGTGGAGTCATTATGTGGTCACATATATTTTGTGTCATTCATAGATGGCTATTCAAGGATGTCTTGAGTGGTGATGATGAAACACAAAAGTGAGGCATTCAAGAGTTTCATGCAATGGAAGGCTCTAGTTGAAAATCAGTTGGGAAAGAAGATCAAGAGGCTTCGTACAGATAATGGTCTGGAATTCTGCTGGACTGAGTTTGATGAGTTGTGAAGAAATGAGGGTATCGCCAGGCATCATACAGTCATGAATACTCCTCAGCAAAATGGTGTAGCTGAAAGAATGAATCAAACTCTTCTGGAAAGGGCAAGATGTATGCTCTCTCATGCTGGTTTATCAAGGAGATTTCGGGCAGAGGCTGTAAGCAGAGCTTCCTACTTAATCAATATGAGTCATCACACAGGGATCAATCTCAAAACACCGATTGAGATGTGGTCATGCAAGCCTACTGATTACTCAGTTCTAAGGGTATTTGGAAGCACAGTTTACTATCATGTCAGTGAAGGGAAACTGGAACCAAGGGCCAAGAAATGAGTGTTTGTGGGGTATGGCGATGGAGTTAAAGGTTATAGAATTTGGTCAACAGTAGAAAACAGAGTTATTCTTAGCAGAGATACAGTTTTTGATGAAAATTCTATGCTCGATTCATCGAGTGAGAGGACAACCGAGTCCAAAACAGTCCAAACCGAAAAAAAGAAGGTGGAGCTTCAGGTGGAGTCAGTTGGAATGCAACAATCAACTGATCCAAGTCATTTTTCATTTGATCTAATTGCTGAACCAGAGCTGAATCCAAGCCAATCAGCTGAGCAAGTGTCAGTTGAGCGTCAAACTGAGAACATAAGTCAACAGAGTATACTGTCAGCAGAGCTAGAAGATCCAATGTTGGGGTACCTCCCAAGAGGTATGGGTTTGATGATATGGTTGGATACACACTTCAAGTTGCAGAAGAAGTGGATGGTTTTGAACCTTCTACTTACAGGGAAGCAGTGACGTGTTCTGAAGCATCTCAGTGGCTTGCTGCCATGGGAGATGAAATGGAGTTATTACTGAAGAATCAAACTTGGGATCTTGTTAAACATCCAGCTGATAGGAGAGTTGTTACTTGCAAATGGATCTTCAAGAAAAATGAAGGAATGACTGAGGCAGAATGAGTCAAGTATAAGGCACATTTGGTTGCTAGAGGGTTCAGTCAGAAAGAAGGGGTGGACTTTGATGATATATTCTCACCAGTAGTCAGACATACTTCAATTAGAGTGTTACTAGCAATGGTGGCACAGCAGGACTTACAACTTGAGAAGTTAGATGTGAAGACAGCTTTTCTACATGGCGAGGTAGACAAAGCGATATACTTGACTCAGCCAGAGGGTTTCTAAGTTCCTGGTAAGGAAGATTTTGTGTGTAAGTTGAAGAAGTCCTTGTATGGACTGAAGCAGGCTCCTAGACAGTGGTATAAAAGGTTTGACAGTTACATGATCCAGTTGGGTTACAACAGAAGTCCTTATGAATGTTGTGTTTACAACAGTCAGTTGGAAGATGGATCATACATCTATCTTGTGTTATATATGGATGACATGCTAATAAGTGCAAGAAAGAAGTCTGGTGTTGAGTATCTGAAAGACCTTCTCAGCGCTGAGTTTGAAATGAAAGATTTGTGTGCAGCCAAGAAAATTTTTGGGATGGAGATCTGGAGAGATAGAAGCCAGAAGAAACTGTTTTTATCTTAGTAGGTCTATATATGGAAGATTTTGTCAAAGTTTGGCATGTCAACTGCTAAGCCAACAGATACTCCTATGGCATCAAATGTTCATTTGTCAGTTTTTGCTTCACAGTCAGCAGAGGAGGAGTATATGTCAAGAGTTCCCAATGCTAGTGCAGTTGGCAGTCTGATGTATGCCATGATGTGCACTAGGCCTGATCTGGCTCAGGCAGTCAGTGTTGTCAGCAGGTTTATGGCTCAACTTAGAAAGGAACACTGGAAAGCTGTGAAAAGAATGTTCAGGCACCTTAGAGGTACAATTGATGTTGGTCTCATTTATGGAGGTGATACTCAAGAACTAATCACAGAATACTGTGATGCTGATTATGCAGGAGATGTGGACAGAAAATCAATGACTGGTTATGTTTTTACATTGGGGAATTCAGTTGTCAGCTGGAAAGCAACTCTTCAGGCAAAAATGGATTTATCAACTACTGAAGCTGAGTATATGGCTCTTACTGAAGCAACCAATGAGGGTATCTGGTTAAAGGGTCTAGTCAATGATTTGGGGCTACATCAAGATCAAGATGAGATTTATTGTGACAGTTTGAGTGCAATTTGTCTAGCTAAGGATCAGGTTCATCAAAAGAGAACCAAGCATATTGATGTGAGGTATAATTTTTTGAGAAATGAGAAGAGGGTTGTAGTGAAGAAGATCAGCACCAAGGATAATCCTGCTGATATGTTCACTAAACCAGTTCAGCAGAGCAAGTTTCAGTTGTGTATGGACTTGCTGAATATTCAAAGCTTATAAACTGAAATCTGGATACTTAGTTGAGGGCAGATCAACTGAGTGGATTCTGAGGAGAATTCTGGTACTGTACATCGTGGAATTGACGAATGCATCTGGTACAAGTATGTCTGATTATGTAATCTGATTGACTGTGAATGAGAGTTCAAGTCAAGGTGAAGATTTGTCAGTTTGGGTGACTTGATTTCTAAACTGATAAATAAACTGGTGGGACTATTCTGGAAAACTGAGACTGAGAATAATGGTCAGTTCAGTTAAGTTTATTCAGTTCTGTGAAAGTCTGTTTGATGAAGTGCAACTGAGTTTATTCTGAAGTCAGCAGTCAGTTTTGGTCTGCTGAGTATAGCTGAGTTCTACATCTGGGCAATTGATTACAAGTCTGGAAAGTCAGTTTGAATCTGAGTTTCGTCTGGTGGATAACAACTGGGGTTGGGGTCCACATCTGAGGTATTTATGACAATTTCGACAAAGATCTTTAGCGGTTAGGGTTTGGGATTTGTGCCTATAAATACCAATGTTGTAATCAATGCAAGAGTGTGTCTTTCACTTTGTGAGAAATACCTTGTAATTCTATGCATAATAAAATATCTCATTTTCTGTCCGTGGAGTAGTCGGCTCAACGCCGAAAACCACGTTAAATCACTGTGTTCTTTGTTTCTGTGTTTTATCAATTCCGCCATACTTTATGTTTGCACTGCTTCTGTTATAATTTTTCTTATACTGCAAGCTTATCTTCTGTGTTTTCAACAATGATGATGCAGATGACTACAAAATTGTGATCTTGGATCCCGATAGACAGGTAATATTCAATATTTAGATGTTTATAGCTTAAGAAGAGATTCATGGGAACAAGTCGGCTGGGAATTCAGTCATGGTTTCTGTTCTCATTTCAAAGGAATTTGTGTTTAGAGTGCTATACATTGGTTGTGGTTTGATACGGGTTCTTATGCTTATATTGTTGCATTCGATCTTGAAACAAAAGCCTTGAGATCATTTCAAACAAAAGCCTTTAGAGTTGAGGCCTCATGGACTCCGTTATTCAATATTGTGAATGACATTCAACTCATTGGCTATTTTCCAATGCGTGATAGTGTCCGTTTGCTTTGTTTTGGAATCATCTCAAGATCATATGCGGATCTACCTTGAGCATATGGGGTCCACGGACCCCGTTAAAAATAAAAATACTCTATATTTTACCTATAGAAAAATATTTGGATCGTGAAAAAAATTTTTCTTATATTAAATATTTACTGATTTCAATGAAAAAATTACAGTCGCCACTGCTCAAGATTATGGTCGTGGTTGAACACCCAAGACGGATCCAATGAGAATATTCAGATTCCACACGTATACGATGTTCCTGGGTATGATATTCGGTCATGGGTTTGTGTTTGGAGCCCACTTAGACTACCTTGTTCTGAATTGCAAAATGACTAGAATGGATTCCATTGTTAGAGTGCATTACTTGTTTTTGTCATTCAATGGAATCCATTGTTGTTATTGTCATATGAATAAAGCCTATGCTTGTGATTTAGACTGCCTTTTTTTTTGTCATTATTTATGTGGTCTTAGAGGGTACGGACGGGTGGCAATTCAGTAGCTAAGCCTTAGGGGGTACGGACAGGTGGCAATTAAGTAGCTAATCCTCGGAGGGTATGGACGGGTGGCAATTAGCTTAAGCTATAGGGGGTTACGCTGTTATGGACGGGTGATAGGTAAACATTTCATTTGCTTCAACCAGGTGGGGTTTCAATCATCTATAAACACAATCAAAGGAGATATAGTGGGTGAGTTTTTGGTCCATGTAAGTGTTTAATTGCTGGAAATGCTGCTGTGAACATTTTGATTCATGAATGCAACAGACTGAAATGCATGGGATGGGATGTGTTTAGATTTCTAATGCTGCTGACAATGGTCCATGAGGGAAGCGTTTGTTTTATGTTTTTGTGTTCTTTTCTTTTAAACTCATTTCTCATTCTCAGCATTCCCCTGGTCTCCACAATAAAAACACTAAATTTGTAGGATGCTGCAAAGGAATCGTATGCTTGATGGTTTCAACGGATTTTGAAAGCTATATTTTGTTGAACCCATTTAATGGGACCTTCTAAAACGTTGAACGTAACAATCTTCACCCAGTCAATCCCTGGTCTGCATTTGGTTTTGGTTATGAATATGCTACAAAATGCAATAGAATTGCAAGAGGGACAAACATCCGGATACGAGCATGTTGATGATTGGAGGGAGATTATGTATTAACTTTAGCATTTACATGGGGAAGGCGAACAAATTTATCGTGGCTTTAGAGGTGTCCCTAAGAGAAACTCCAAGGGTCACCAAATTCAACTCCGAAACACCAACCGGCAACTACCGTTCATCCATTTTTTTTTCCCTTTTTCTTTTGTGAAGATAAGACTGCATTTTTTTTTCCCTTTCTTAATGTAATTGTAATTCCCTCCTAAAGAAAATCATTTAACCCCTAAAAAAAATATAATTGTAATTCAAGTATGGAATAATTTTTATGGAAAATTAGGGATAATGACACAATCTGAAATATTTTTAAGAATAAGACAAATTACATATTTTTTATAAGGAGAGAAGATGAATTGCATAATTTTATAATGAGAATGACATGACAAATAATCAGAAAATAAAATCAATAATCTCTAAAATAATCCCGAAATCGGTGAATTTGATGGTGAATCCTTAAAATTAGTGAATTTCGACGATGAATTTTGAAAATTAGTGAATTTACGACAATGAATTTTGTCGATGAATTTTTGTCAAATAATTTAACACAAGTGAATTCGACAAATGAATAAATAATTTTGTCCTTTATGCAAAAGTTTTAAAAAACTGTCCTTCTACTCAATTGATGAAATATTTCTGTCCTTCTTCCTCATTCCCCCTAATTTTTATATGTTAATTATATCATTAAAGTTGTTTTTTTTGATTTGATCATTAAAGTTGTTATAATAAAAAATACCGGTTTTATTAAAAACAATTTGTCATGAAAATTAAATGCACAACTAAATAATAATACATTTATTTTTAATATATAATTAAATTTTAAGATGGAATATTCTAAGAATATACTATTTTTTTTAATGTAGAACCATTGGAGTTGATGAATAAAATTTGGTGTAAAAGTTACACCAAATGATTTGGTGTTAAATCTGCCAGTAACTGTTTGAGATGCTCTAAGGGTATGCCAACATGCCAGCAAGGTCATGGCCCATGGGCCATTCTCATTCATTTTTATGTTACTAGTGTAAATAAAAAAAAATCTAACCAACTTAAAAATAACTATTACATCATAACATTTAATAAAATCAAGGACTCAAGAACAAAAAGGATTGGCCCAAGGCATCCGATTGCACCCATTGTGTGGCTTAAATTTTTTTTTTCCTCAGAAACGAAAGAATTCATTGAAACTAAAAAACATAATACAACCGGACAAACGCCGGGAAAAGCCGAACTAAATCCGGATCACTACCGGCCTATTGCCGGACCACAACCAAAAGCCACGAAACGAAAGACGGACATGAGAAACCCCATTTCCACCAAATTCAGCCTCATTAGAGAGGACATGATTTGGTAACATAATATTAATTGATAAAGAGTTGTGTGGCTTAATTGATAAAGAGTTGTGGTGTTATTGTTATTGAAATGAAACCAAAAACTTTGTATCTGTTGGAAAATTAAAACCACAGAACCGGAAGAATAAGTCTGCAAAATTGCAACCACAATAATAAAGTGGTAATAAAGGAACACTCACACAACACTTATTCTAACATAATTTGAGTCAGAAAACGATGATTATTCTGAATCAATTCGAGTCAAAATTTTAAGTATTTTCAATATTCAACACCGGTCAGAAAGACTTTCTGGCTAAAATTGAGTCAAGAAAACCTTTAACATTCTGTTTAAAATTCAGTCAGAATCAACAAGTTTGTAAATTATTCTGACCCAATTTGAGTCAGAAAACGATGATTATTCTGATTTTATTCGAGTCAGAACTTTGAATGTTGTCCATACTCAATATCGGTCAAAAAGATTTCCTGACTAGAATTGAGTCAAGAATACTTTTGACATTCTGTTTGAAATTCGGTCAAAATCAACAATGCGAAAAAACATAAATTTGAAGGGTAAAAGTGAAAAAAAATGTAGTGTATTAAGATTTTTAGTTGTGTGAAAAGACATTCTCTAATAATTTATAGAGTCAAAGTTTAGAAAAAACATGGGTCGAAGTACGTTGTAACGCTTTCTTAAGAGAGTAAAACGCCTCAACTGCACTTATAAATAATTGACGGTGCGTTACTCTCCCAAGACTCGACAACCCGTATATAATTTCATGTGCATCGAAAAGAACCTCGAACTACCGTATCACTGAATGCTCAACTTGAGCGGCTCAAGTTGCAAGGATATATATATATATATATATATATATATATATATATATATATATATATATATATATATATATTCACTTTTTAGGTACGGTTCACGTTAATAGTGCACTGCTATGTTGCATGTATACCTTATTACCTGATATACTGGCAGACTATTACTATTACCTTGACAATGCGATATGGCTTAATTTCAAAATTTAAGAAAACGACACTTGACACGTATATATATATATATATATATATATATATATATATATATATATATATATATATATATATATAGATTCAAAAAAGAAATGTAAATAAGATTCAATTTATCAAAAAAAAATAAAATCGTAACAATCTAAAAAACTTGAGAAAATAAGATAGGTAATACGTAAACTCTATGAATATCTAAAATAGATATTCGACCTTTATACGGTGCCAAAAGAAATTGTGATTGAGCTTCAAATATACTGCAAATTGTAAAAATGATTGTTTATCAACCAAAAACATATAAACTTAATAAGACGTATAATTTATTAAATTATTATAGAAAAAGAAATCGCTTATTTTAACGTTTCCATTGAAGAAAACTTAAATAAAGAATAAACAGTTTTAAAAAATTGGGTTCAGGAGTGTCGGGGAGTGTCGGTGCCGTGTCGGGGAGTGTCGACAGCGTGTCAGATATTAAAATTTTAAATAATATTATTTTAATCATCCGACAGGTGTCGGACATGTGTCGGAGCGTGTCCGTCACGTGTCGTCTCGTAAATATATCGACATACGTATGACGACGATTGAGATCGTGTGGTTTACAGATTATTGGTGCACTGCAAAGCAATTGCAGTCAACAAAGACAAAAGGAAAAGTAAAGTGACTGCTTTTTGGTTATCGCAAATTTTAATATGATTCTGGATCAAATATGACTTGGTGATCCAGGACCAATAGAAAATAAAAAAAAACATGCGGGCCCGACCGTGTAAAATATAAATTCCATGTTATTACAATGTTGCCCTTCTTTTAAGAATTTTAATTGGTTGAACAACTATGACATGATGGTACATGACCATATTAAAACTACTGGTTGGTTATATCTATATTTTTACTCCGGATAGAAGGCAAAATATATATAGGCGGCTTCTATCGACACCAGCACCACGAAACAACTATCGGCACCCTTTAATTTATTATTTTTCATTTACTTATCTACACCACGAAATAACTAATAGCACCACTTGAAATAAGAAGGTTTATAAACCATACACTTTAGTCCTTAATGTTTTAAAAAATAAACACTTTAGTCCCTCTGATTTCTAACCCCTACATTACACCTTTTTCTAAAAACTCTTTAACTCCCCCCTCTCTCATTACCAAGAAACCAAATAAAACACAAGTTAAAAGTGAAGCTAAGAACAAATCTCGCCGGAGTCTCATCGGAAAAGCCGTCGGAGAAGACAAATCTTGCCGGAAACAACACGTGAAACTAAGAACAACATCACTTTGAACCAAATCATGTAAGTATCTTGTTTTGTTTGGATTTCGGTTGTAAATTGGTAGAAATCGAAGGTATTATTTTTTGAAAGTTTGAAGGTTTTAATGGAGCAGCTTTAAGGTTTTTTTCGTATGTAATGCTCCGTTTTAATCGAATGTTTATTTCATTGTAATATGTATTTGTTTTTGGTGAAATCGGATGGAAATAGGGTTGAAATCAGAGGTTTTTTTGGATCTTTTTCGATAAGCGGGCCGTTTTCCGATCGGAGGGGTGGGGAAGATGACTGGTGCTTGAAACATCGCATATATAGACGTTTTGGTGCAAATATAACGCCAGTTAGGTTGACATTTAGATTATAAAAGTCCACTAGGGTTACCCAGTTCTTCGTTAGTGTGGGTGACGTTAACATTGCTTCATAACATTGACATGGCTGGCGTTGAATAGGACGTCAGGGAGTTTGACGTTACTATCTCAATGTAACGTCAACCCTACTGACGTTATATGCTGAATGTTTTTATATTGGCATCATTAATGTGCACATATCAACTTTGAATTAGTGTGTTTCTTGACATTTTAAACAACTTTGTAAACAACTATCCAACAATGAATTAGTGTACTCCCAACTATGAATTAGTGTATTTCTTCATATTGTAAATAACTTTCCAACTGTGAATTTTGGCCATGTAAGTGAGTTAAAATGAAAAGTGTGTTAGTTAAAAGTATACTTAGATGTGTTTCATTGCAATGTAAGCGTGTTAGTTAAAAATATACTTAGATGTGTTTTCCCATTATGTGTGTTGTGTGGACCCGATAATATAAGCCACGGGATCTCTTTGCTTTAACAGATTGGGATCTCTTACAAACCCTTGAGAACTCTTTGCTGTTATTGTAAACTGGCTTACCTGAATCAGTTCCATTAAGAAATGACCAATGATATCCATTTGTTAATATCTCCCATAAGTTGATATGCCAAGGATAATATTGAACTTATTTAATATTATACGTGCCGAACGTTCTGTTTAGGATAAGGACTCGATGTCCGGAAACGGAGCGTTACAGCATGATCGGCGCGTGAACCTCAATAGTGTTAAAGTATAACAATCGACACAGCGTTATTCTAAAGACTCCGGTCACATATATAAGACAATTAACAAAATAAAAAGGTCAATCTATCGTGCATATTTTCCAATAAGTCCAAATTATCTAGTTTAAATAAGTAATGATACGAGCCCATGACATTGTCTTTTTGAGTGTTTAGGAAATGAGTAATGATACGAGGACAATTGTCTCTCCTCTCCTGACACAAACCTGCACTATTAATTGACGCGGCGCAGAGGTAGGCGCTTACATCACAATCAACGATCGATGATAAAATACACAGATCACTATGGTTATGCTCGTGTGACTACTCGTACCAAATAGACTCCGTCTTGTCCGTCAGTCATTTAGCTCATCCTCCTATTGATTTTTTTTGATTAATGCCAGCAACAATATTGGTTTGACAAAATTCTAACATCAAGACAAACTTAGATGAATGTCATAACAATAAGGTAAATATATAGTTCTTTTTTAATGGGAAAATACTAAAAATTCAGTTTTATATTATATTTTTAACATTTATTTCACTGTTATAGTTTTCTTTTGCATTACGGACAAAACTCCATGCGACTGGACGATTTTACCCTTTTGCTAACATTTCCCATGTCGCAGGGATTTCAATTTGTGTGTGAATATCGGGGTGGCATCAGGGATGGACCCAATGTACATGCAAGGGGGTCTGGCACCACTCAACTTTTTTCTTGAAGATTACTAAAATACCCTCTAATAGTATTAAAGATCACGATGTATATTATTTTTGATAAATTATAGTGTAATTTCTTATTTAAATTTCAACCTGGTTGGGGAAAATTACTACTATACTGGCGTCACTTGTTCAACACTCCAGATGCTTCATCTTTTTAACAATTTTTTTAATTTACTTCACCTGGAAAAATTTTGGGTCAATCATTGGGTGGCAAGATTTCATCGAATTTCCCATGAATTTCATTTAAGATTCCATGATTATGTTTCACGTACAGTCCAAATTATCTAGTTTAAATAATTTGGACTGTATGATTAAGTAAATATAATAGGCATTTCATGATTCCTCTTACAGTCCAAATTATCTAGTTTAAATAAGTTTTTGAAACACCATGTAATGTAATGTCATGGGTGGCTTTATCTTGTAGACTGGGATGCGGCTGATCCCCAAAAATAAAAATATTATGTGTAAATTATAGAGATCTTTTTTATAAACATATACTCCCTCCGTTTCAAAATAAATGAGACATTTGTCAAAAAAATTTGTTCCAAAATAACTGAGGTAGAACATTTTCCAAAACAACATTTATTGCTAAGTTTACAATTTTACCTTTATTTAATACTATGGTAGAAGTTAAAAAGAAAACTGTATTAATTGTATCATAAATATTTTTTAGTCATTGCATACGAAAAACTATAGCATTAAATCACTTTCTTAATACGTGTGTTTTTGGCAACTGCCTCAAATATTTTGGAACGGAGGGAGTATATATATATATTTGAAATTGACCCCTTATTTTTATGTATCGACCTCCTGTTGATCATAATTACATGTATAGAATTGAATATCCAAATATATGTGTGATACAAAAAAATAAAATGATAAATTTCAGACCTCCATATCGAAATTCCTGCAGCCGCCCCTGTGTACTGTCATGAACTAGTCCTGAATAGGTTGTGGTTTAGGTCTTCTATGGCGGGCTTCACTTATTTTGTAATCACCAATGTGAACAGAAAAACTAAATCTAAAATTATCCTCAAAAAAACTAAAGCTAATTTGTCAAAACAAGGATTAATAAAAACACTACAATTAAAAAAAAAAAAACATATTCTGTTCAGCCGCCTTAATTGAGGGTCTAAAAAATAATAATAATTTACAACCAAGCTTGACTACTTGAGCTCGAGCTCGAGCCGGGTCGAACGGCCGGCGGTGGCCGGGGCACGTGCGTGATGTACCAAGAGCAATCTAAGTCGTCCCTCTCGCACTAAAAGTGTTTTTGCTCCTGAGGGCAAATTGAATACTCCCAACTTGGGTCTTAATTATAATGTTGAGCCAAGGAAACGAAATGAGCGCCGTGGGAGAAGGGAGTTAGCTAGGTCCTTCTTTCGACTTCTCTCTTACACACATTTTCCATCAATTTCAGATATTAATTTTTTATTCGTACGATATTCGAATCTAGTGATTCGAATGCCGGTATTTGTTGAAACAACAACGTGTAATGTACTGTCAAAACAATAAAGTATTTGTCAAAATCATATGCATATCCTTCAAAAAAAAAAAAAAAAAAATTTCATATGCATTGCTGTCATATACCACTTAATCGGCTATCCTATTCAATTCACCCACAAAGTTAGAATATTATAAATGACACCAACAAGTTACTCTAATTTGATCACAACAAAATTTACAATCAGGAATTGTTGTAAAGTTTACAACATAATTAATGGCACTGAAAAAAAACTTGATTGCTCTGACTACTATTGTTGTTGTTATGGCTGTTGTTGTTGTCACCACCAACACGGTAGATGTGGAAAATGTTGATGGAGAAGCCATGGATGCAAAATTTGCGGTGCAAGAGGATTATAAGGATGCACAAGTTTCAGTACCAAGTTTCCGTATAGGTATTTCCACTCCTTTTTGTTACGTAGCATATATATATAGTCTTTGATGTATTGCATGGAAGAAATCTGTGTAAGTTATAATTTCTTGCTTGTCATCTGTTTATTTACAATAGTGTTAAATATATTAACTGTTTTAAATGGGTTCACGTATATACGATGTGGGCGAATATCCACGAGAGTTGGGAAGGAGGCCCAATGAATTAGCGCTTTAGAGGCCCAAGAATTGACATAAAGTCAAATTGGTCAACAGGGATAATGTTGATGTTTGGCACTGTGGGTTTAAAAAGCCCACTCTGAGCATATATATATATATATATATATATATATATATATATATATATATATATATATATATATATATATATATATATATATATATACACACACACATTAATTAGATGTAATATCGTCGGATCAATCATGATTGATTCGATTACTGTAGAATGAACGCATCGATCTAGATCTAAACGAAACAAAGAACATAAGTTAAAGATCTAACTACAAGGGGTTTAGGAGTCAACCTTTTTATGGTGCTTAACTCCAAGAACGATAAATCTCCAAGAACACGTGTATTGAGAAGCCACAGCCTTCCAACGTGTGTCTCCCAGCAACACCAGGTGGATGGTGTTTCCCGCCGCCGGACCTCCTTGATATGCTACCGGAATAATCCCGAAGATTATTCCAACTCAAAACCCAAAGAAAATAGCCGAAAATTCCAAGCTATTTTTCTTTCAATAATGGTGTGAATTGTGATTTTCAAAAGGTTTGAGAGAACTCTCTTTATATAGGAGAGTATCCTTGTCCTCCAATGATTTATTTAATTAATCCAAAATCAATTGAAATAATCATTTTCCTAAAAAGATATATCTAAGATATTCCAAAATAAATAAGGATATATAAAAGATATTCTTTTCCTTAAATTATTTAACACATAAATAATTTAATCACATGTCTTATTATTTATTGAGAAAACAAATTTCCCAATAATAAATAACAAATATGCGCCCAAACCCTAATTAATTGGGTCATGCGCATTTTCCATTTATTTGGGCCGAAGTCCACTAAAAAGTATTTTCATGTATTTAATCATCTAAAGTCAACTAAACAATTAATCCACATATCAAATTAAATAGTCCAATCTAACTATTAATTATAATTGAGGTGCAACGACGAGAAACCTATATGCTATATTAGGAGCTTCACGTCGAGGACCATGAACCCCATATTCATGAATTTACAATAAATCGAATAAAATTATTCATCGAGATGAATAATTATATCCAACCTATTAATTCCGGGATTACACCACCATAAACCCGAAACTAAACTCTATCGAATATATATAACTTACACTCAATTTATGAGTCGAAAGCGTCCACTGATATAATCATTACATACGGATAAATCTTCTATAGACTGTTCACTTCGATTCGGGATATTTCCGTAAAACCCTTCTCGAAATATATTATCCTTATTTACCATTTACCCCATAGTGATCAATTAGTTCATATCCAATATAATATGAACTCGGCCGATCGATCAGTTTCTAGGGTCAACAAATAAGGGAACTGTCTGTCTACTTCCCGAGGGAAGGAATGGATTCCATATCTGTGATAACACAGACTACGCACTCATTTTAGAATAGAGCCAACGAGAAGTGTTGGACCACATACTGCGAAGTGATCCTTACTAACACATCAAACCCTACCCTAGTCTAAGCAGTTGTCTGTGATCACCTCAGGATTAGTATTAATCCATATATGATCATCTTGTGATTCGATAAGACTTCTCGATTACAGAATTATATCGAGAACTCAAATCAAATCGGTCAAGCCCTATATGATTATCATCATATATAAATGCCCCATTAGGTACCTTATTACCGACAAACCGGATAAGATCATCACACCTAAAAGTATTCAGGCGCATTATTAGAAAATTAATCAGAGACCCGCACTCTGCATTAATAAACGCTAAGGACTAAGTTAATTTTAAGTATATTTCAAAAACTCAATCCTCGTGTGTATAGCCATACATCGAAAGTTATGTGATTACATAATCAATATACTTAGGGTTTTCAGTAGTGTATTAATATTGGCAATAAATGCGAATAAATAAGATGAAATAAATTACATCATTTATTTAAATAAAACAATTACAAATTGTCTTTCGGCATAAAACCTAACAATCTCCCACTTGCACAAAAGGCAAGTGGATTAATTGTTTTAGAGCACACCCTATATCTATATTACAAAGAATACAACTCCCACTTGCTCTAAAGCAAATAAGTCATATCCCTAATACCAATAGTCTCCAAGTGCGGTTGAAGACTTCTAGCGGCAACGTCTTGGTGAAAGGATCACAGGTTGTCGCAGAGGGATTTTCTTGACGGAAATGTCTCATCTTTGGACTATCTCTCCGATTAAATGGTACTTTCGCCGATATGCTTTGACTTGCGGTGACTACGGGTTCCTTCGAATTTGATACACCCTATATTGTTGTCACAATAGAGAGTGATCGATCATTGTGATTTGGAGAGACCCCTAAACCACTCGGGAACTTTTTGAGACAAGTCGCTTCCTTAGTCGCCTCGGAGAGGCCGCTATGTATTCAACTTCCATAGTAGAATCGGCCCAATTTGGATTGTTTGACGCTTCTCCAAATGATCGCACCACCACCAATGGTAAACACTGAGCCTGAGGTAGATTTGAAATCATCTCTATCTGACTGGAAGTCAGAGTCAGTGTACCCATGTACATCCACGTTTGCACCCAAATATACCAGCATATAATTCCTAGTCCTCTTCAAGTACTTTAAGAGGTTCTTTACTGCAATCCAATACTCATTGCCTGGATTCGACTGATAACGACTGACAAGTCCAACGCCATAACAGATGTCAGGTCTAGTGCACAGCATAGCGTACATTAGACTACCTACAGCCGAAGCATAAGTCACTCTTTCCATAGCCTCTGTTTCCTCAGGAGTCTGATGACTCTGAGTCTTAGAGAGATGGATGCCGTGACGAGTTGGTAGGTAACCCTTCTTTGCGTCCGTCATGCTATATCTAGCCATCACCTTATCAATGTAAGTGGCTTGTGAAAGAGCTAACATCTTGTTCTTATGATCCCGTATTAATTGGATCCCGAGAACATAATTCGCCTCTCCCAAATCTTTCATTTGGAATTGGCTGGCCAACCAAATTTAACGTCCGACAACATCCCCTTATTGTTTCCAATTAGGAGAATGTTATCTACGTACAATACTAGAAACACAACCTTATCCTTAATGACTTTCTTGTATACACAAGGTTCATCAGGATTTTGTTCGAAATCATTTGACTTAATGGTGTCATCAAATCTATGATTCCAAGACCGAGAAGCTTGTTTCAACCCATAAATGGATCTCAACAACTTGCACACTTAGTGCTCTTGGTCTTCCTCGATGTATCCTTCTGGTTGCTGCATATAGATTTCCTCGTCGAGAAAGCCGTCAAGAAACGCAGTCTTGACATCCATTTGCCAGATTTCATAATCTAGGCATGCAACAATAGAAAGGAGGATCCGGATGGATTTAAGCATGGCCACAGGGAAGAAGGTCTCTTCGTAGTCTATACCATCTCTCTGTGTGTAGCCCTTAGCTACAAGCCGTGCTTTAAAGGTTTGGACCTTACCATCAACTCCTCGCTTCCTCTTGTAGAGCCACTTGCTCTCTATAGGTTTTACCCCATCGGGGCAATCTACAAGTTTCCAGACAGAGTTAGGGTGCATGGACTCTATCTCTTGATTCATCGCGTCAACCCATTGATCCTTGTCACGATCATCCATGGCCTTGCGAAAAGACACCTGATCATCTTTCACACCATCAGAGACGGCTACGTTCGCCTCTGATTGTCCATACCGATTTGGTGGCCGAACCACTCTCTCAGTACGTCTGGGTGGATTAGGATTAGGGGTGACTATTGCATTCTTAGTGTTGTCTACAGTGACACTAGGTGGCACTTGTGGTCTGACCTCGTCAGAAAGTAAGTCCTCAAGTACAACTTTGCTTCGAGGCTTGAAGTCTGTCATATACTGATCCTCAAAAAAGTGGCATTAGTGGAAACTATTACCTTGTTATCTTCCGGATCGTAAAACAGACCTCCACGTGTTCCCTTGGGGTAACCAACAAACAGACATACTTTCGTACGCTTTTGTAGTTTCGCAGTCTTGTCCATTAGTAAATGTGCAGGACAACCCCAAATTCGAAAGTGACGTATGCTTTCACCACGTCCCTTCCAAAGTTCCAAGGGTGTCTTACTGACAGACTTAGACGGAACCACATTCAAAATGTGTACTGCTGCTTCTAGAGCATATCCCCAAAAGGATATCGTTAGCGAGGCGTAGCTCATCATTGATCTGACCATGTCAATCAATGTTCTACTTCTCCTTTCAACAACTCCATTTTGCTGAGGTGTCCTAGGCACAGAACGTTGGGAACAGATCCCATGTTCAAGTAGGTAGTCAGTGAACTCAGTATCTAAGTACTCTCCTCCGTGATCAGAGTGAAGGCATTTCAAAGACTTGCCTAACTGCCTTTCGACTTCTGCTTGAAATTCTTTAAACTTGCCAAAAGTCTCGGATTTTCGACGCAGCAGATAAACATATCCGAACCTCGAGTAGTCGTCGATGAAAGTAACAAAATACTCGAATCCGCCTCTAGCTTGCACATTCATCGGACCACAAAGGTCTGAATGTACTAACTCTAGAGGTTCTTTGGCCCTATTCCCTTTTGACGAGAAGGGACGCTTAGTCATTTTTCCTTCTAGGCAAGATTCGCAGACGGGCAATGAGTCAACATATAACTCTTTTAAGGAATCACCCTTAGCCAGTCGTTTGATTCTTTCCAAGGAAATGTGACCTAGCCTAAGTTGCCAAAGATATGTACTATCTTCTTTATGAGAAATTTTCTGCCTTTTAGCAGATTTTAGATGTGCTACTTTAAACATTTTAGTATTCAACAGGGGAGCTTGCGTGGGTTTAATGAAATACAATCCGTTTTCTAATACATTAGTACATAAAGTAAAACCATTATTTGAAATAGTAAACTCATTATTCATAAAAGAAACAGAGTACAACTGGTCTTTCAAAGCAGAATATGAAATCAAATTTCTACGAAAATTCGGAATGAAATAAACATTGTCTAAATGTAAAACCACAGCTCCCACTGCTTTTGCTGAAACTAACGCCCCGGTGCCGACTCTCATAACTTGAGCTCCTTCCTCTAGCTCATTAAACGAACTAAGGATCTGTAAAGAAGAACATACATAGTTAGTAGCTCCAATATCCAATATCCAATTTGATACATCTTTAGCTACATTAAAAGATTCTAGGACAAGTAATTCATGATTTCCTTTCTTATCTTTCCCATTGCTAGCCTTAACCTTCCCATCATTTACATCTTTGAGATATACGGGGCAGTGACGACGCCAGTGCCCTATCTCATTGCAGTAATGACACTTGCCCTTGGGCTTGGATGGTGTATTCGGCTTAGCCTTATTCTTCATAGGTTTAGGCGCCGGCGCAGTTTATTTCTTATTCTTTTGCTTACCCTGCTGGTTTGACTTAGACGCCTTGGCTACGACCGCATTGGCCTCAGCCTTCTTTTCCTGCTCTTGGGTTTTATCTTTCGTAGAAAGACCCTCATAGACTTGAAGTTCATTGATCAACTCCGTCATGGAAAGGTGAGCCTTAGACATGACGTAGCTGGTCCTGAACGTCAGGAAATCAGATGTCAGAGATTCGAGAATCACTGACACTTGGGTAGCATCGTCTATAATCGCACCATGAGTTGCTGCATCAGTAAAGTAACTAATCATGTTCATCACATGACCAGTAACCGACTGACCCCACCTCATCTTGGCATTGACAACCTTCCTCACGGCCCGTGTCTTGCTTGATCAGACGGTTTGCCAAACATGGTGGTTAAATGCTGCAAGATTTCTTGTGCAGTATTAAAACCCTCAATCTTGCTCTGAATGACATCCAAAACTGAGGCTAAGAAGATGCCTCTTGCCTTATTATTCGCCTCTGTCCATTTTTGATGTTGATCGCAAATGCGTTTAGGTAGATTTTGAGGGGGAATAACAGGGCACTCCTCAGTCCAAACAAACTGTGCATTCTCAAATACGAGCACCACGTTTACGTTATTTTTCCACTTAGTAAAATTGTCGCCATTTAGCTTATCATTCAGTAAAGTTTGAATTTGCGAAGACATGTTTCTGTAAATAAAATGACAGAAATTTAATCAAATATACACTACTATACTTTGTATTTTAGGAATAATAAACTATATAAAGTCTATCCTACCATTCCAAGGATTTAACCTCACACCTCAGTGCCGCCGCAAGGTCAGTCAAAGAGGTGACGATTAAACTGAGACAATGTCTCTCAATGATTAAACTTTGAGAATCATACATCCCACGGGAATCAGACATCCCGGTCTTTAATCATTGATTACCTTCCTTTTTCTAGCCTAGATATTTCAAAAATATCCATAAAGAGTGTGACCTACTGAAGAGAGTTTGAGAAAGTAATAATACTTGAGTAAACTTCAACTTAGTTTATTCATCATAAAAGAGTGAGTATAAATAGGTACAAGTAAGTGATAAGTGTCCTAGTAGAGTATAAGCTAGGAGAGAGCAATTAATTACTAGAGTCGGCTAGTATTAATTGCTAGAGTTGTCTATTACCTAATAAGACAAAATAGAGTGACTTTATGACTTTATGACATATTAATTGTTTATACTATACAATTAATATGTCTTACAATTAATATGTCTCACAATTAATATGTTACACTAAATGTAATACGTGTAACGTAATATTTCTACACCCCCCCTCAAACTGGGTTGTATATGTTTATACAACCAAGTTTGCTACTCAGTCTGCTGAACATAAGTGGCGGAATGGCCTTGGTGAGAATATCGAGATTCAGTACCACTTGAGGAACATACTAGAGTTGAATAATCTTGGCATCAATCTTCTCCTTGAGGAAGTGTGTCACAATGTCCACATGTTTGGTTTTATCATGATGGGTGGATCCTCTGCCATGCATAAGGTGAATTATTGTCACGATGAGAGTGTGATAGGTTGTTATATAGTCTCTTTGAAGTTCAAGAAGGATCCTTTTTATCCATAGAGCTTCACAAATACCCAAAACAAGTGCCCTGAGTTCGGCCTTCAAAGATCGCTTACAGAGACGATGAGGTTGTTTCTTGCTCCTCCAGGTGACAAGATTTCCCCATACATAAGAAACGAGTGCTTTGTAGTAGACCTTCCGCAGCGGTGTGATGACCCGACCCAATCAACATCAGTGTAAACCTTGATAGATCTCTCGCCAGACTTGGTGAAATGTAAGCCTTGGCCAGGAGTGGACTTGGTACCTCGATATCACATTCACGACATCCCAATGTTGCTCAAGTAGGGCAATGCATGAGCCAAGCTAACCAAAGCGACTCCATATGCAATATCAGGTCTTGTATGGGACGAGATAAATGAGTTTCCTACAAGTCTTTGATATTGATCCTTCCCGACAACAATGTCACCATGCGGCCCAGGTATTACGAGGGTCTCACTTGGGGATACAACGAGGTTTGCATCCTAGCATACCCGGTTTCCTTCAAAGAGTCCGGCCACATATTTCCTTTGAGAGATAGAGATACCCCTGGTTGTTTCGGCTATTTCCATGCCAAGGAAGTACTTGAGATATCCTGGATCTTTAACTTGGAACACTTTTGCCGAAGGGTCTTGATTGTTGGATCTCAAAGCATGGTCATCACCAAGAAGGATGATATCATCCACATATACAATAAGAATGGATCTTTTCTGTTTGGTTGTTTTGATAAACATGGTGTGATCTCGAGTTGCATTGATGATATCCAAAGCGACTTTAACCACGGTGGTAAGTTTGCCAAACCAGGCTCTAGGAGACCTTTTTAGGCCATATAGAGATTTTCTCAACTTGCAAACTTTCCCTTGAGTGTGAGTGTTGGCAAAACCGGGAGGTACATTCATATAGACTTCCTCAAGTAAGGTCACCATTTAGAACGCATTCTTGATATCCAGTTGGTGGAGAGGCGGTCAAGTTGGATGACAAGTGAGATCGAGACTGACGACAGTGTTTAGCTTTGCCACAGTGCAAAGGTCTTTTGTAGTCAAGTCCATATGTTTGAGTGAATCCCTTGCAAACTTGGGCCTAGCTTTGTATTTGTCAATAGTACCATCGGCATTGTACTTGATAGTGAAATGACCATTTTACTGGTGATCGTCTTCTTTCCATTTGGGAGAGTGGTGAGGTCCCACGTATGGTTGTCAGGAGAAGCGATCATTTCGCTTTTGTGGTACCGCCTTCCACTTATCATGTTGGAGAGCCTCTGTATATTCTTAGGAATAGAGTGAGAGTCCAAGTCTGTGTAAACATAGCAAAAGAAGGTGACAAGTGATCATACGACACATAAGTATGGATAGAGTGATTAGTGCAGGATCTCTTTCCCTTCCGGACGACAATAGGCCTGCTCATCAATATCGAGTGGAATGAGCAGGTCTGTAGGCTCGGGAAGTTCTTTGAGGTTCGGGGGGTTGATGAGGTCTTTGGGGCTCGTAGTCTGGCCGAGGTTCGATGAGGGTGTTGGGGCTCGATGAGCTGCTTTGAGGGTTGATGGTGATGAGTATCAGTGTCTCGCCGAGGAGTTGGTTGAGGATTGGAGTGATCTCAATCTCAATAAGGTTGTCATCTGGGACCTGTCTCAGTGAGGTTTTTGTAGTAAGGGGTTTTTTCAAAGAATTTTACATCCATAGAATTGTAAAATCTTTTGTCGATGGGAGAATAACACTTGTAACCTTTCTGTCTTTGGCATAGCCAAGGAAGATGCACTTATGAGATTTTGGATCAAGTTTGCTTTTATGGTGGGCGTGAATATAGACAAACACAAGACATCCAAAGATCTTTGGAGGCAAGTCGACAAAGAGATGAGGGCAAGGATGAGTTGTCGTCACAGGTTTGAATGGGAGTCTTGAATCTAACACTCTCTATTTGGGTAGCCTGTTGATCGGTATGTGGCGATTAATATAGCTTCACCCCACATATATTTAGGCACATGTGTGGTGAACATGACTGATCGGCCATTTCCGGTAAGTGCTGTTCTTCCTCTCGGCAACCCCATTTTGCTGAGGTGTCTCTACACAGCTACTGGTGTGAATAATCCCTTATCATTCAGGAAAGTGCTGAGATTGGACTCATAGTATTCCAAGGCATTATCTGCTTTTAAGATTTTAATCTTAGTGTCAAATTGAGTGGATACCATGTTATAGAACTCTTGGAAGATGGTTCCAACTTCAGATTTATCAGGAACATCCATGTGATCTGGTGTGGTCATCTATGAAAGTGACAAACCACCTCTTTCTGTTATACTTTTAACTCTTGAGGTCCCATACATCACTATGAATCATAGTGAAAGGTGTGGAAGGTAAATAAGGTATTTTAGTATACATGATTTAGTAAGTTTAGCAAGCCCGACAAATATCACATTGAAGGTCACTGAGGTTACATCCTTTAAACAATTCAGAATTAAAGACTTTAAATAACCAAAACTTGGATGACCTAGCCTATAATGCCATAACATGATATTGTCTAAGGTTTGGTGCAGTGTCGAGGCGATTTCAGTCTTCAATCTTCTGTCTTCAAACAGGTTGACCATAAATGATCTTGAAGTGAGCTTTAGCTCTCCCAATCACTTCTGTGAAGAAAGATCTGGAAAATACATTGATTGTCATTAAACAAGACTGTCCAATTTAGGTCTTTAGTGAGTCTCTTGTGAGATATCAAGTTCTGATCTAATTTAGGAACAAATAGGATATCCTGAAGGTATATCTTATCGAGAAGTTTAACATTTCCAAACCCCTCGTGCACATGAGATAGATCCATCAAAGCAATCTTAATATTGTGGGTTTGATGACAGGGCCTAAACTGAGATATGAGACTCTTGTTACCAGTCATATGGGATGAAGCCCCAGAATCAACAATCCAAGTATCATTACTGAGAGGTGAGTGGAATATACCTATTTTAGCATGAGTAGCTATGTCAGTGATAGAACTACCTTCCTTTTGTTGAGCAATGAAGGCTTTGAAAGCAGCAAACTGGGCATTCAACATGGTATCTTTGTTCCTTCTTCACCGACATGCCTTTCCGACTCTCCTGGTTGGTTTGGAGGGTTTAAAGGAATTAGGCTTACCATGTAGTTTCCAAACAATTGTCCTTGGTGTGATTTGTGCGCTTGCGGTGGTCACGAGAACAACTTTCTGTCTTCTCGCAGTAGGGTTCTGTAAGTATCAGTAACCTCAGCAGGCTTCCTGATCACCAACATTGCTGAGCTATCAGTAGGGTGATCAGCAGGGTTGCTTTGCAGCATTACTTTCCTCCTGCTTTCCTCATGTTTGACTTCAGCAAACACAGATTTGAGGCTGGGGAGAGGTTTAGTAGCAAGAACTCTGCCTCTAACATCATCAAGGGATGAGTTCAGCCCTGTGAGGAACTTGAATACCCTCTTCTTCTCAATGATATTCTTGTATAAGGCAGCATCCTCTACATCCTTCCATGGGTGAATTTCCAACATATCTAGGTGTTTTCATGCCTTAGATAGTTGGTTGAAGTATTGAGTTCTGATGCATCCCCTTGCCTGCAATTTTGATTTGAGCTTCAAGATCATAGACCTTTCGGATGTATTGTCCTTTTGAGAAAAGGTCTCGCCTTGTCCTGATTTCTTTTGCAAGATCATACATCATGAAGTTCTCATCGATCTCTTTTGTCATTGACCTCGTGAGGATGGTCATGACTTGGTTATTTTCTGTATCCCATGCTTCAAACTTGGGGATTCGGCTTCGAGAAGGGTGTTTGGAGCCGGATAAGTATCCCATCTTGCTCGGCCTCGAGATATGCATTTTCATAGATCTTGACCCACAGGAGTAGTTGTTGCCATCAAGTCGTGATTTGTAAAAGAATGGTTTTCAGTGACCCTGATCTGGCCGAGGTAGCTGGGGGCTCAAGCTGAGGTGAGGAAGCTTGAGATAATGAAGACATTCTTGTTTCAAATAGTAATGAAGATTTGCAAATGATTCAGGAGTTTAAGGCTCCGATACCATGAAGAGAGTTTGAGAAAGTAATAATACTTGAGTAAACTTCAACTTAGTTTATTCATCATAAAAGAGTGAGTATAAATAGGTACAAGTAAGTGAGAAGTGTCCTAGTAGAGTATAAGCTAGGAGAGAGCAATTAATTACTAGAGTCGGCTAGTATTAATTGCTAGAGTTGTCTATTACCTAATAAGACAAAATAGAGTGACTTTATGACTTTATGACATATTAATTGTTTATACCATACAATTAATATGTCTTACAATTAATATGTCTCACAATTAATATGTTACACTAAATGTAATACGTGTAACGTAATATTTCTACACCTACTATATCAGATCTCAAAGTACGCCCCGAGTGTGCCGCAACAAGGTCGGTCAGTGACTCAACGAGTACCCGAAATCCTATCCTTTCGGAAACCAAGCCTTGAATTTTGATAGGGGTGAACACCACCTGCAGGGGGCCAGAATCAAAGCGGCTCGAGGTGTCACCCTTCTCTCACGTGCTTGCATTTATAGTAGAGGCCGTGGGGTTGGCTGTCGCCTTCCCCGCTCCCACTAAATAATTTGAAAAAGTGATGGGTTTACTAATTATGGTTTTGGCCTTGACAATAAGAAACAATAAATCAAAGTACTCGAATAGGATCGGTTATATAGGCTTGCCTACGCCGTCTTATTCGTTGGAACATATGTGACAGTTCAGGCCAATCCGGCAAGAGAAGCCCTATTTAGCCCGAAGGCTTAACGGCTATGCTAAGTCCTGTCGAACTGCTGTAACGTACATTACACGTGGATGGGAGTCGATTGAGCGGAAGCTCGGTTGAACTCGCCCAACCATGGTTAGACCATTTCCGAACCCATGTACTAAGATTCTTCAATTTCTAAATTGTCACCCAAAGCGTAATCTCGTTTCTGTTTAAGGTGGGTTCACTGAGAAGCCATCACCGAAAAGCTCAATGATTTATCCAAGTGGGATTCACCGAGAATCCATCATTAAAATCGTAATGATTGACAAAACCCGGGTCCTCGGTTTATATAATTAGCTACTTATTATTTAACTACCACATATTAAATTAATAAGCATTCATACTAATTATTCGAGTTATACACGTCTATTTTAATTCGAAATTAAAAAACTACGTGTATGCATTGGAGTGGAATCATGAAGATGCAAGTCATGGCAATTTTCCGGTTTTAAGCACGTAATCTTGATCAAACACAAAATTATACCGAAAAGTAAACATCGAGATGGACTGTTGGTACCCCCGACTAACTATTTTCTAAGAAAAAGTAAAACTTATACTATGTCTTCGATTCTTGATCTTCGAATCTTGAACTCGAACCGTCGGAGCACGAACCACGAACACCCGAGAGGAGAAAGACTTTTAATTAAATAAACAAATATTATTATAATTATCAAAAACCCTTTTAAATTTTTTATTATTATTAATGCGGCTGTAAAATTAAAAAAAAACAGATTTTTTTTTTTGATATTGTCGGCTGTTTTTAAATTATTTCATATATATATATATATATATATATATATATAAATAGTCGGAGTAGCAAGGACAAAATATAAGATATAAAATGGGAAAAAAGGACAAGAAAAAAATGGTTGAGAAAGACAAAAAATCGTCATTATTACATGTAAGTTACTACATGTGGTTGTAGCAACATGTAGTAACACATGTAGTAATATGCGCGTTTTTGTCTTTATATATATATATATATATATATATATATATATATATTTGATTTTCTGCCATACGGCAGATTTTATACAAAAAAAAAATAAAAAAAATATTGACAGCCGCCAAAAGAAACCCTCGCCGCATGCAAGTTTCTAACTAACAAACTTATAGCGACGCTTTTCAGCGTCGCAGAAAGTCCTGTAGCGCAGAATTTTTAATTAAAATCAGGTTTTTAGCCGTTTCTCTTCATTCATAACTTGGGTTTCGCCTCGATCTTCAACTTTTCTTCAAGATCTTCATCTTTTAGAGCCCGGAACATCAAAATTACAATAAAAGATACTACTTTTACATAATTTCGAAAATTGCATAATTTAAGGTACAAATTCTATGCTCAATTGTTACTAAACAAAGGAGCTACAAAATAGATCTACGGGTAGGGCTGGCCAAAAATCCCTTAAAACCCGACCCTACCCGGTTCCCATCCCTCTCCCAACCCGATTTTCCCCGACCCGTGTTTTTCCCAACCCGAATTTGTCGGGTTTTCTCCATTCCCGAACGAGGACGGGAATATATCCGGGTATGATGTTTGAATCCCGACGGGACCGATCCCGACCCGACCAAAGATGAGATTTGGGGAGTTAAACACCCTGAATCCTCGGAACTGAAGCTGAAATGCAAAAAGATCGGACCTTTCTGATGTTCAACGTCCTTATCTATTACGAAGCTGTCATCTTTTGCGTCCAGATACATTCGAAGCTTAAAAATCCGAGCTGTTGACATTATCAGAGTCCAATTTCAGATCGACTTTCTCAGTCAACACCCAAACCGAGTTTAATGCCGGTTTGGCTCAAGTATGGTGGGTTTAGGTCAATTCAGGCGCACTTGTTTAGGTCTATGTAAACGTGGCTTGGGAGATGGTATCTGTCAGATTTGCAACACTAAGGAGGCGACCCCGTGACATTGTATTTTTTAGTGCGAGATTCCCAAATATTTTTGGAAGAGATTGTTGAAGATATAAGCCAAATCCCTTCAAATGGGGCCGGGTTTGGTACATGTGATGTAATAGTAAACTTTAGCGTAAATTTCAGATTGCTCCGGTGTGACTCACCGGCAGGGGCGAATGCAGGATCTCGGGGGGGGGGGGGGGCAATAAAAATTTTAGAAAGAAAAATTAAAAATCAAGGGAGGGAGGGGGGAGGGCAAACAACATGCATACTATATTTATTAGTAGACTTTTTCAGATTGAGGGGGGGCAGTTGCCTCCCCTTAGCTGTATGTAGCTCCACCACTGCTCACCGGGAGCTTATATCATTTAATAATACTATTCACAGAGTTAAATGATGTTTGACTTTGAAATCACTCGATTCAGATATCAGGTGAATGACGCCTAAAGTTGGTGTAAAACATGTGTGGTAGAGGAGTTGAAGGTGTATTCAACTCAAACTCTCCCACATAGGTACTTTGGGAGTTGTTTGCTCCATATTTAAGAGCTTGTGGTGCTCTTAGAAAATGTGACCTAAGGGGCAACTACACTTTTGTACATGCGGGAGAGCCTAGATGACTCTTGATGTGCCTCCGCCAGTCGGCCGGCCAGCACGGCTCGAGCTTGAGCTTGAGCCTGGTTGAATTCGTTTTCACTATTAATTTTTTGGATAAAATTTCTTTATAAAATTAACCAAAAATAAATTTTACTTAAACATTTATTTGAGGCTGCTGGAATGTTCTAGAATAGTGTGGACACACAAAGATAAGTCGGCCTAATTAGAGTCTCATTAACACATGTTAATTAGAGTCGGTGTAATTAACTTCTCTTGTGGGAAAAGTTGAGCCAAACGCATGTAATTGAGTCATCCGACTAATCATAATTGAGGATTAAGTCGTCCGAGTCTTAATCCAACGTGTTTAATCAAAGTCGGCCTTAACAACTTTTCTTGGGGGAAAAGTTGGCCGACTATGATGTCCCTCGGCCAATAAGAATTGAGTATCGACACATCCTCTCCAGTATATAAAGAACCCCATGGATGAAGGTTAGAGCATCGAATTTTCTCTTGTCTCTTCCACTACAAAGAGACTCTCATATAGTCTTACTTTCTGAATCGGAGAGTAGTCGGATCACTATTTAAGTTCGGCGGAGCTCGGATTTTTGAAGTGCCTCTACATCCGAGTCGTGAAGCCATTGTATCTTGAGAGACATTTGCTACTACCGTGGGCACAATACCGGAGCAATTTGTCTTAAGGAAATGGTAACTTACTCTCCTCATTTTGATCTTTAGTCCTTTATTTTATTCATTGTAATTTTATTTTGTTTCTATTTCGAGTCAGATCTGGAGAGATGACCTAGATGGCTCTTGATACCACACGTAAGCGCGCATTCCGCCGCCGGCTCGAGCTTGACCTTGAGCTCGGTTCGGTTCGGTTTTCACTATTAATTTTTTGGACAAAATTTCTTTATGAAATTAACCAAAAATTAATTTTTACTTCATTTATTTGAGGCGGTTGGAATGTTCCAGAATAGTGTGGACACACACGATGCTAAGTCGGCCTAATTAGAGCCTAATTAACACATGGTAATTAGAGTCAATTTTCTTGTGGGAAAAGTCGATCCGGACGCGTGTAATTGAGTCATCCAACCAATCAGAATTGATGAATAAGTCGGCCGAGTCTTAATCCAACGTGTTTAATCAAAGTCGGCCATAGTAATCCAATAATTATGGAATTAATCCAATAATTTGTGTTCTATCATTTATATTTTATTATTCCGGAATTACTTCCGATAATTACCGATAGGTTTAGTAAATCTCTCCACACACGATACACTTTCCTAATAGAGATACCATCTATTATTTCTTGAAATAGAAATCTTTTCTTTGTTTGATTTTTTCAAGTTGCTCTTGAATATAAAAGATGAAGGAGAAATAACTCGAAGTGTCTACCTTATTTGGAACATTTGGAAAGCTCGGAAGGGGTGGATTTTGATGAGAAAGAAGTTAGAGTCAGTTCCACGTTGGCCCACTCAAATGCAAAAGAATTCTTGCGAGCTTCAACTAGATCCCAAGAAGTTGACTTTACACCAAGCTTTCCAATCAAATGGACTTCTCCAACTCAGGTATTCTCAAATTTAATGTAGATACGGCTTTTAGAGATAATTCAGTTGCTGTGGGTGGTCTTCTTAGAAATTCCCAAGGAAAGATTATTAATAGTTTCTCTATGAAGCTGAGTGGTGATTATGATGTTCCGACTGGTTAAGCGTATTCGGTTACCATGCTATTGTGTTCGCTCTTACGAGGGGATTTTTTTCCGTTACTTTCGAAGGAGATTCTCTATCCTTTCATCACAAATTCATTGACCGCTTGGAAGATTTATCAAATGCATGAAGTATTATTAGTGTTATAAACACAAACAGAAAGCTTGCAGTTTTAGAAAGAAACAAACACAGAAGCAATGCAAACGTAAAGAATGGCGGAATTGATAAAACACAGAAACAAGAAGAACACAGTGATTTAACGTGGTTTCCGGCGTTGTGCCGACTACTCCACGGACAGAAAATGAGATATTTATTATGTACGAAATTAAAAGGTTTTCACAAATGTGTGAACAACAATTTGAAAAGACACATATTGCATTGATTACAACATTGGTATTTTAGACACAAGTCCCAAACCCTAACTGCCATAGATCTTTGTCGAAATCGAACTACCATAAATACCCCAGATGTGGACCCCAGCTCATTTGTTATCCACTGCATTTAAGCTCCACACAAAACTCGACTTCCTGGACTTGGAATCAATCGCCTGGAGATGTAGAACTCGGCTATACTCAAAGATAACTCAAGTAGTCCAAAAGCGATCACGACTTCAGGAGAAACTCAATTGCACTTCATCAGACTGACCTTCATAGAACTGAATTTACTTAACTGAACTGACCATCAATCTCAGTCTCAGTTTTCCCATATTAGTTCCTCCAGATATTTCTCAGTTTAGAGATCAAGTCACCAAAACTGACAAATCTCCACATTGACTTGAACTCTCATTCAACGTCACCAGATTGCCTAATCAGATGTACTTGTACCAGATGCATTCGTCAATGCCAGGATGTACAGTAACAGACTTCTCCTCAGAATCCACTCAAGTTGATCTGCCCTCAACTGAGTATCCAAATTTCAGTTCACAAGCTTTGAATATTCAGCAAGTCCAGACACAACTGAAACTTGCTCTGCTGAACTGGTTTAGTGAACATATCAGTAGGATTCTCCTTGGTGCTGATCTTCTTCTCTACAACCCTCTTCTCATTTCTTAGAAAATGATACCTCACATCAATATGCTTGTTTTTCTCATGATGAACCTGATCCTTAGCTAGACAAATTGCACTCAAACTGTCACAATAAATCTCAGCTTGATCCTGATGTTGCCTCAAATCACTGACTAGTCCCTTCAACCAGACACCCTTCTTGGCTGCTTCAGTAAGAGCCATATACTCCGATTCAGTAGTTGATAAAGCCACTGTTTCCTGAAGAGTTGCTTTCCAGCTGACAACCGAATTCCCTAATATGAAAACATAACCAGTCATAGATTTTTTACTATCCACATCACTGATAATCGGCATCACAAGATATCCGTGATCGGGCCGAGTATCACCTCCATAAATGAGACCAACATCAGCTGCACCTCTAAGGTACCGGAACAATCTTTTCACAGCTTTCCAGTGTTCCTTTCCAGGTTGAGCCATAAACCTGCTGACAACACTGACTGCCTGAGCCAGATCAGGCCTAGTGCACACCATGGCATACATCAGACTGCCAACTGCACTAGCATAGGGAACTCTAGACATATACTCCTCATCCTCTGCTGACTGTGAAGCAAAAACTGATAAATGAACATTTGATGCCAAGGAGTATCTATTGGCTTAGCAGCTGACATGCCAAACTTTGACAAAATCTTCTGTATATAGCCCTGCTGAGATAACAACAGTTTCTTTTGCTTTCTATCTCTCCAGATCTCCATCCCCAAAATTTTCTTGGCTGCACCCAAATTTATCATTTCAAACTCAGCACTGAGAAGGTCTTTCAGATACTGAACATCAGACTTCTTCATACACAAGATAGATGTATGATCCATCTTCCAACTAACTGTTGTAAACACAGCAATCATGAGGACTTCTGTTGTAACCCAACTGGATTATATAACTGTCAAACCTTTTATACCACTGTGTAGGAGCCTGTTTCCGTCCATACAAGGACTTCTTTAACTTACACACAAGATCTTCCTTACCAGGAACTTGGAAACTCTCTAGCTGAGTCATGTATATCTCTTTGTTTACCTCACCATGTAGAAAAGCTGGCTTCACATCTAACTGCTCAAGTTCTAGGTCCTGCTATGCCACTATTGCTAGTAACACTCTGATTGAAGTATGTCTGACTACTGGTGATAATATCTCATCAAAGTCCACCCCTTCTTTCTGACTGAACCATCTTGCAACCAAACGTGCCTTATACTTAACTCGTTCTGCCTCAGTTATCCCTTCATTCTTCTTGAAAATCCATTTGCAAGTAACAATTCTCCTATCAGCTGGATGTTTAACTAGATGATGACGTAGATCAAGTGAAATTAAAATACTTGACCACCAAAACCAATACTAGCAAGAGGACTAGGTCCATCGTAGTATAGCTACAGCGAATCAAGGTCGATCCCACAGGGAACCAATTGTGGGTCATTATATACAAACAATTAATCATTCATGTCAAGGACATAAAGGCGGTCTACGACCAACGAAGTACAAGAAAAAGTAAAGGACACGACCTGACACAACACATAAACAACGTAATTAACCTCCCCAATTATCATGTTATCGTTTGGATCTAGAGATTCTATATAATTAAGCTAGACTCGACAACTATTAATCCGATCCGTATTTCTTTTATATTGGCTACGGGAGTCATCCCCTAAACTAGATCTAGCTCCGGGTAGGCCATCTAGATCACTATGCTACATCACGTGACTTCGCTTTTTCGGCCTTCATCTCATATGACTCGCACGCTTACAAAACTAGGGATGCCGATATTAACCGTATTCCTCACCTAGGCAACATTCCTTTTTTCAGGCATACTTCCTAAGCGATCGCATCAGTCTCTGTCCCATTAACACTAACTTTTTAGGTATCATGTTAATCTACGATGTACGTATAACTAGGTGTCGACAATTCCCAAATACAGAACAGATCTAGATCTCGCTGAAAGTCCCGGAAGATCAATTCATGAGCCGACCTAGGAGCCCTATATTGGTATTTCCTAATAATACGCTAATTAAAACAGACGAGCAACGTAGCCGTAGCCATACCTACTAAGATAAGAAATTCTAAGTGGACAATCACACCATAAAGACGTGGCTAGATTGACGCGACGAACAACTAAATCTTAGCGTTTCTACATACGTAACGGATAAAATAGAGACTCATAAAGCAATTATATAGATCTACTAAAAACACGGTTGTCGAACATACCAAATTCATCTATAGGTCACCGGATGACAGATCTGGGCGTGTGGATCCTTATAGACAAGTAATCCCCACTGCCTCATATCGTATCCTTAGATCTACATTGTTCGGTGAAGAACGAACAACCTCAAACAATAAATAATAATTGGGGGCTTAATTACAAAGAACTAAGAACAAATAAATACAAGAACTTACATTATTGCAGATCTTGCATAAAAACTGCTCTAAGAAAAATCGAGAACTTTATTATAAATTGTGTATATTGTATTGTGTAAAAAAGTGTGTATGGCGTGTGTAATGTATGCCTTTATTTATAGGGGTTCAAGCTAATTAAGAGATATACATCAAAATGTCAAAACAAATAAGAGATAACTCCTGGCCGATCTCCAAAAGATGAAGTGCGCCCCCCTTCATGCATATCCTCAAATTTGGCGCCATCTTGGAGCCTTTTGTCATGCTTATCCGATCTTTTCGTGCTAATCCGATATTTATCTTGAATTTCCTTTGATTTATCTTGAGATTTAATTCTTCCATTTGTATTTATCCTCCAAAATTTATCTCAATCTACAAAAATAAATATTTATCCTAAAGTAAATCATATTTAAATAAAAGGATAAATATAATAAAAACGGATAAATAACGAATTATATCTTATAAATGGATAAATACCAAATTATATAATATAAATCACATAACATTAAATAATCCATATAAACAGGTGATTTATCATAAAATATATATTATTACTCTCGATTTAAGGTCAACGTTGATGACTTTTACGGGTATAATTTGACCGTCATCACTATATCCCAAGTCTGATTCTTCAGTAATGACTCCATTTCATCTCCCATGGCAGCAAGCCATTGAGATGCTTCAGAACATGTCACTGCTTCCCTATAAGTAGAAGGTTCAAAACCATCCACTTCTTCTGCAACTTGAAGTGCGTATCCAACCATATCATCAAACCCATACCTTCTAAGGGGTATCTCAACATTGGATCTTCTAACTCTGCTGACCCACGTTCTCAGTTTGATGCTCAACTGACATTTGCTCAGCTGACTGGTTTGGATTCAGCCCTGGTTCAGCAACCAGATCAGATGAAAACTGAATTGGATAAGTTGATTGTTGCATTCCAGCTGACTCCACCTGTAGCTCCACCTTCCATCGCATTTTTTCGTTTGACCTGGTTTTGCTTTTGATTATCCTCCACACTGATGAACTGAGTATAGATTTTTCATCGAAAACTGTATCTCTACTGAGAATGACTCTGTTTTCTACTGATGACCAAATTCTATACCCCTTTACTCCATCACCTTACCCCATAAACACTCCTTTCTTGGCCCTTGGTTCCAGTTTCCCTTCACTGACATGATAGTAAACTGTGCTTCCAAATACCCTTAGAATTGAATAATCTGCAGGCTTTCCTGACCACATCTTAACTGGTGTTTTGAGACTGATCCCTGTGTGAGGACTCTTATTGATTAAGTAGCAAGCTGTGGTAACAGCCTCTGCCCAAAATCTCCTTGATAAACCAGTATGAGAAAGCATACATCTTGCTCTCTCTAGAAGAGTTTGATTCATCATTTCAGCTACACCATTTTGCTGAGGTGTATTCCTGACTGTATGATGTCTGGAAATACCCTCATTTCTGCACAACTCATCAAACACAGTCCAACAGAATTCCAGACCATTATCTGTACGAAGCCTCTTGATCTTCTTCCCTAACTGATTCTCCACTAGAGCCTTCCATTGCATGAAGCTCTTGAATACCTCACTTTTGTGTTTTATCAGCACCACCCAAGTCATCCTTGAATAATCATGAATAAAGGACACAAAATATCTGTGACCACCCAATGACTCCACCTTTGATGGCCCCCAACAATCAGAATGAATGTAATCAAGTGATGACTTTGTGTTGTGTACCGCTTTCGAGAAATTGCTCTATGAAGCTTCCCAAACACACAATGCTCACAAAAGTCCAGATTCTTGACCTTACATCCCCCAAGAAGATCTTTCTGAGAAAGAACCTGCATCCCCTTTTCACCCATGTGACCCAGTCTCATGTGCCCGCGATTTTGTAAGGTGTGGATCGATGAACCTCGGTGATTCCACGGCAAAGCAGTAATCCAAAGAACAACTGACCTTTGTAATATATACAGAGTCCCTTCCTAGATTCCTTTGAGAACCTCAACTGAGTTTTTATAGACACTCAGCACACCACTTTACCCCCTTAAAACTAAACCCCTGCTATCCAAAGAACTGAGAAATACCGAGTTTTTGGTCATTTGTGGAACATGTCTAACTTCACTCAGTTTACATAATCTTCCATCCTCTGTCCTCAACTGAATTGAGCCAATCCCATCTACTTTGCAGACCTTGCTGTTTGCCATAGATATATGACCACCATCTATCTGCTGATAACTTGAGAACCACTCTCTGTGAGGGCAAATATGAAAGGATGCCCCGAGTCAGAATCCACACATCGGTTTGATGTCGACTCTCTCCGCCACTAGGACCATGTCCTCATCTCGAATCATGCTCAAGCGCTACATCAATTTGTGCATGCTTAATCATTCTCCTGCTTTGTTTCTTCCTCTTTGGACAATTGGACTTCCAATGTCCCTACTCCTTACAATAATTACAGACATCTGTGGACTTAGGGCCTTTGGACATTGTCTTTTTGGAACTTTTCTTTCTAGACAGGCCATGCTCTTTTCCATCATTGCACTCATCGACTATCGATCCTGCGACTGATTTATCCGCCCATTGCCTTATGTCTCAGCTCCCTGGCATGTAAAGCTGACCTTTCCAACTATGAAGGACTGCACAAAGTTCTCATAGGAAGCTGGTAATGAAACCAACAAAATCAAAGCAACATCTTCATACTCAATCTTAACATCAATATTCTTGAGATCAAGTAATATTGTGTTCGGCTAATCAAGATGATCTCTCAACTGAGCCCCCTCATGCATCCTCAGGCTGAACAGCCACTGCTTCAGCAGCAACTTGTTGGTCAATGACTTAGTTATATTCAGGCTTTCAATCTTCAACCATAACTTGGCAGCAGTGTCTTCCTCAGCAACTTCTGTGATAACATCATCAGACAAGCACAACATGATGGTTGAATATGCTTTCTCCTCCAGAATGGCATAATCTGTTGCACTAGCATCCCCTTTATCAGATAAAAGTGTCCACAATCCTTGTTGCTTTAACAAGGCCCGCATCTTGATTTGCCACAAACTGAAACTGTTCCTCCCTGTAAATTTATCAATCTTCACGTTCATTGCTGACATCCTTCTAATTAAAGAACAAACCTTTGATCACAAAATCCTAGCACCGGTCACCGGTCTTGGTGAAGATAAACTCTGTTCACCTACAACTCCTGAATCTTGAACCTTACGCTCTGATACCAGTTTGTTATAAACACAGACAGAAAGCTTGTAATTTTAGAAAGAAACAAACAAGAAGCAATGCAAACGTAAAGAATGGCGGAATTGATAAAACACATAAACAAGAAGAACACAGTGATTTAACGTGGTTTCCGGCGTTGTGCCGACTACTCCACGGACAGAAAATGAGATATTTATTATGCACAGAATTACAAGGTTTCACAAGTGTGTGAACAACACTTTGAAAAGACATACATTGCATTGATTACAACATTGGTATTTATAGACACAAGTCCCAAACCCTAACCGTATAGATCTTTGTCGGAACTACCATAAATACCCCAGATGTGGACCCCAACTCCAGCTATTATCCACCAGACGAAACTCAGCTCAAAACTGACTTCCCAGACTTGTAATCAACTGCCCAAATGTAGAACTCAGCTATACTCAGCATAACTCAGTAGTCCATAAACTGACTACTGGCTTCAGAAGAAACTCAGTTGCACTTCATCAAACCGACTTTCACAGAACTGAATATACTTAACTGAACTGACCATCAATCTCAGTCTCAGTTTTCCCAGATTAGTTCCACCAGATATTTCTCAGTTTAAAGATCAAGTCACCAAAATTGACAATTAGAGATTGTCGTATGCTCTTAACTAATTTTGTTAAAGTTTCATTTTTTTTTGTCAAAAGAAGTGGCAATGGGCCTGCTCATCTCTTAGCTATGTAAGGTCTCCATCTGGTTGGATGTGTGATATGGGGTTCTACTCCACCACCAATTTCCATGTAATTCGTGCATGTTTAGCTGATCATGATTAATAAATATTGTTTTTACCCCTCAAAAAAAGAGTTGTCAACGAGATATGTCCTAGTGAAAGATGTTGAGGTCTCGGCACCAAGAGGTCCTAAGTTTATATCCTCCATCCCTTTCATTATAGAAAAAGGTAGATAATAAGAGTTTAAATTTGTAACCTACAAATCTTCTGTTATAACGGATCATCAGGAATAGATGGTGATCGTGAGAAAAGAACAGATATTTAAATAATCAAACAAGTGCAGAAACAAAAAGAAGATAGATATAACATGGTTTTCGGCAATGACTACTCCACGGGCAAACGAGGATTTATGTTATTCACAAAAAAGGTTACAATTTACATGCAATACAAATGGTATTTATAGGCCTTGGGAACCTATCCCTAAGTGCCTTAACAGTCAAACCAGGTAATGACTGAAATACCCCAGAAGTAACCTATACTAATACGGAAAACCTCTACAGGCGTTTTCCCAAGTAATATTGAGATCCAACTCAGCAGACTCATCAGATGATCATCTCTGCTGACTTTCTTCAACTGAACAATAGGCTCAACAGCAGCCCACTGCTGTGCTCACCAAACCATAAGCTTCCTCCAAACACAGCTGAGTATGCCACTCAGCTGACCAGACTCATGATGCATAGTTTAAGTCACCACTACAAATCTCCACCTTGACTTGCACTCAATGCATACTAAACATAAATAGATGCACAACCAAGTGCCATACTTCCTCTTTGTCCTCATATTTGAACACCTCAGCAAAACCCCACTTCAGCTGATTGTTTAAGATACAAATTAACAGCTTTGGATGTTCAACAAGTCCAGACACAACTGAAACTTGCCTCTTGGAAATGGTTTTGTGAACATATCAGCAAGATTTACATCAGTGCTCATCTTTTCCACTCTGACCCTCCTTTCATTTCCTAGAAAATTGTACCTAACATCAATGTGCTTGGTTCTTTCATGGTGAACCTGATCTTTAGACAAACATATTGCACTCAGACTGTCACAATACACCTAGCTTGATCTTGATATAGACTCAGATCATTGACTAGCCCTTTTAACCAGATTGCCTCCTTTGTTGCTTCTGTCAGTACCATATACTCTGCTTCAGTAGTAGACAATATCACTGTTGCCTATAAAGTTTCCTTCCAACTTACCACAAAACCACCCAAAGTAAACACATACCCAGTCATAGATCTCTTGATGTCCACATCAGTAGCATAATCAGAATCACAGTAACCTGTGACTAAACATTGAGTACCAACTCCATAAATGAGTCCAATATCAGATGTACCCCTAAGATACCCAAACATCCTCTTCACAGATTCCCGTGTTCCTTTCTATATTGAGCCATAAACCTACTGATAACACTGACTTCCTGAGCCAAATCGGGCCTAGTGCAAACCATGGCATACTTCTGACTGCCCACTACACTAGTATATGGAACCTTAGACATGTATTCTTCCTCCTCAACTGACTGTGTAGCAAACACAACAGACATATGTAGATTTGGCTCCATTGGAGAGTCTATATGTTTGGTTGCTGACATGTCAAACTTGGATAATATCTTTTAATATACCCCTGCTGAGACAAGAACAACTTCCCCTGCTTCCTATCTCTATATATCTCCATCCCTAGAATATTCTTTGTATTCCAAAATCCTTCATCTCAAATTCAGCTTTGAGCAGATTCTTCAGATCTTGAATGACAGACTTGTTCACAGCAACTATCGACAAATCATCCACATACAGAACCAGATAGATGATTGAATCATCCTTCAGCTTGTTGTGATAAACAACAATCATATAGTCTCCTTCTATAGCCCAATTGGATCATGTTACTATCAAACTTCTTGTACCACTGCCTTAGAGCTTGCTTAAGTCCAAATCGGGACTTCTTCAACTTGCAAACAAACCCTTCCTTTCCAGGACCTTGGAAACCCTCTGGCTGAGTCATGTATATTTCCTTTTCTACATCCCTATGTGGAAAGTCTGTCTTCACATCTAGTTATTCAAGCTCAAGATTATGATGTGCCACTACTGCTAGTAGAACCCTGATGGAAGTGTTTCTGACCACTGGTGAGAATATCGCCTCATAGTCCACCCCCTCCTTCTAACTGAACCCTCTTGCAACCAATTGTGCCTTGTATCTGATACCCTCAGCAGGTGATATTCCTTCATTTTTCTTGAAGATCCATTTGCAGCTGACCACCCTTCTATTCTGTGGTTGTTTGACCAGATCCCAAGTCTCATTCTTCTAAAGTGACTCTATTTTATTTCTTATGGCAGCAAGCCATTGAGATGCCTCTGAACATGTCATAGCTTCCATGTAAGTGTTGGGTTAGAACCATCTACTTCTTCTGCTACCTGAAGTGCATATTCAACCATGTCCTCAAACCCATACCTTCTGGGGGACCAACATTGGTCCTTCTAACTCCGTTGAGAGCTATACTCTATTGACCAACTTCAGCCGTTTGAGAATCTACTGACCCCTATTCAGTAGACTGGTTTGGATCCAGCTCTGCTTCTAATGAGTGCTGACTATCTTCATATAAGTCTTTTAATTCAGGTGATTCTACTTGAAGCTCCACCTGCTTGTCAACCTTCTCAGTTCTAGATCTAATTTCAGATTCAGATGTGGCCTTCACAGATAAGTTAAGCATAGAATTTTCATCAAAGACTACACTTATGCTAAGTATAACCCTATTTTCAGCTGAAGAGCAGATTCTATACCCCTTAACTCCATCTTCATACCCTACAAATACTTATTTCTTGGATCTAGGTCTTAGTTTACTTTCAATAACATGATAGTAGACTATGCTCCCAAAAATCCTCAGACCTGAGTAATCTGCAGACTTCCATGATCAAACCTCAAGTGGTGTTTTGAGTTTGATCCCAGTGTGAGGCCCCTATTGATTAAGTAGCATGTTGTGCCGATAGTCTATACTTAAAATCTTCTTGCTAGACCAGAATTAAAAGCATGCACATTGCCCTTTCCAGAAGAGTTTGATTCATTCTCTCTGCAACACCATTCTGCTGTGGAGTGTGTCTGACAAAATCGTGTCTAGAAATGCCTTCATTCTTGTAGAATTCTTCAAACTCAGACCAACAGAATTCCAGACCATTGTCAGTTCTAAGCCTCTTGATCTTATTCCCAGCCACTTCCATTGCTTGAAGTGCTTGAATGCATCACCCTTATGCTTCATCATGACTACCCAAACCATCATTGAATAATCATCTATAAAATACATAAAGTACATGTGACCACCCAGTTACTCCACCCTTGAAGGCCCCCAACAATCAGAATGAACATAATGAAGCGTTCCTTTTGTGATGTGAATTGATTTTGGGAACTTGATCCTATGTAGCTTCCCAAACACACAGTGCTCACAAAAATCCAGTTCCTTGACCTTATGTCCCCCAAGTAGATCAGACTTAGACATAATTTGTTTCCCTCTTTCACCCATATGACCAATCTCATATGCCACGGCTTGGTCAGCCTTGACTGGTGAACCTCTGATAATGCTTACCCGCAGAACCCGATACAGTAGACCGTTGTAGTATATACAATGTCCCCTACTTGATACCCTTCAGAATCACTAGCTGAGTCTTTACAGACATTCACCACTCCACCATCACCTATGAACATGAGCCCTTTTGTCTAGAAGACTAAATGATATCAAGTTCTTGGTTATATGTGGAACATGCCTAACATCCTTCAGTGTGCATAATTTACCATCATGTGTCCTCAGTTGAACCGAGCCAATTTCAAATATTTTGCACACCATTCTGTTATCCATAGCAATATGTCCTCCCTTCACATGCTCGTAGATTGAGAACCACTCTCTGTTTGGACACACATGATAAGATGCCCCTGTGTCCAGAAATGACACATACTTGTGCCCTGCTGACTCTGAGACTGTAGGGCCAGATCTTCATCAGAGTTGTCGTCTTGTTCAGCCAAAGCAGCAGTACCCTGCTGATCACCCTACTACTTTTTCCTCTTTTGGACATTCATTTTTCCAATGCCCTTCTCCTTGCATTAATTACATACATCCTTTGCCTTGGGACCTTTGAAATCACCCTACTTGGATTTATTCTTTCCAGGGTTTCCTGATTCTCTGCTGACTCCACTGGCCACCAACGCAAAAGACTGACTGTCGGTACCAGAACTAGATGCCTTATAGCATACCTCTCGAGCATGGAGTGAGATGACCTCACATCCTCTAAAGACACTGAGTCTTTTCCAACAGTAAATAACTGTACAAGGTTCTCATATGATGGATGCAATGAAACTAATAAGATCAGTGATGCATCCTCATCTTCAATCTTTACATTAATATTCCTTAGATCCAGCAATACTTTTATTCAGCTGATCAAGATGACCCCTCAGCTGAGTACCCTATGCATCCTTAAACAGAACAGGCGTTGCTTTAACATAGCAACTTGTTGGTTAGAGACTTTGTCATGTACATACTCTCAAGCTTCGAACACAACTTTGTTGCAATGTCCTATTCAGCAACCTCTATGATAATATCATCTGACAAGCACAACATAATAGTAGAGTGTGCTTTCTCCTCCAGACTGACTCTCTCAGCAGCACTTTCTTCTGTTGATTTTGATTATGGACCCATAGTCCATGTTGTTTCAACAAAGCACACATCTTGATGTTCCACAGACTAAAGTTGTTTCTTCCTGTAAACTTGTCGATCTTGTTGTTTAAAGTAGACATCTTTCTCACCGGAAAAGGTTGCATTGATCCCAGATCCTAGTGTCAATTTTTACCTTGGTGCCAATAAACCTTGGTTCGACCAGATAACAGATTCCCTGATAAACTTGAACGCTCTGATACCATTTTGTAATAACGAATCGTCAGGAATATATGGTGATTATAAGAAAAGACAACTATTTAAACAATCAAACAAGTGCAGAAACAAAAATAACACGATATAACGTGGTTTTCGGCAATATGCCGACTGCTCCACGGACAAACGATGATTTATATTATTCACAGAAAAGGTTACAATTTACATGCAATAAATACGATATTTATAGGCCTTGAGAACCTAACCCTAACCGCCTTAATAGCAAAACCAAGTAACGACTGAGATACCTTAGAAGCAACCTATACGTACCAAGACGGAAAACCCATGTAGACATGTTCCCCAAGTAATGCTGAGAACCAACTCAGCAGACTCAGCAGATGATCAAATCTGCTGACTTCCTTCAGTTGAAGACCAGGCTCATCAGCAACTATACTGCTGTGCTGGCCAAACCACATGCTTGCTCCAGCCTCAGCTGAGTATACCACTTAGCTGACCAGACTTAGTATGCATAGTATAAGTCACCACTACATCTTCAATCTCATATCTATAAAAAATGCTCTATGTCCACCACTACAAGTCTTGTGGTTTTTTTAAGGATGTTTTGTTGGTACGGTACTCGTACTCACACTTTTGGTAACACTCTGGTCCTGAAACCATGATTTTAACCAGAATCGTTGTATTGGACACTTAATTCTAGAATAAATCCTAAAATCCTCGTATGTCTTGCATCTTATCAGAGTAAAAGAAATTGCGCAGAGGAAAAACAACTGAGTATCAGGGAATAGACCCTTAAGGTCTTAACATGAATCACTTCTACAACTACCATCTTAGTAGTTGAGAACAGACGACTGTACATCACTTATGCAGATACACATACTCAAAAAATATCAATGCTGCAAACTAACTCATAATTAACTGAAATGGTAGTACAACTCATGAATGTACAACATATTCACAATAATAGACTACTAAAGCATAATGTTGGCATGCAGGCCATACAAAAATGAAACGAAACTAACACTTAGGTATCATGACACATAAACTACTTTCCATCCTATGCTTGCTCCTCAGAGCAGGAAACCTGTCCTGAAAACCCCACACAAACTTCTCAACCAAAAAGGAATGAGTGAGTTTGTGCATAAGATAGGGTCTTAAAGATCAAAAAGAAATATTCATGTTTGTCTAAATTCAGGAGAAATGATAAGAATCTACTTCACCGAATTTACAAAGTAATTTAATGACATAAGCTTGATGCATAGAGAAACTAATTTAAAAGAATAACTTTGATCAATACATAAAAACATGTCATGTTAACTATTTCAGTTAGTCTTGCATAAATTTATTCAGTTCGTTAACCTACTTTTACTTTAGGATTTTGATTTCAGGAACAAAACAGAATTTTGACGGTTAACCGATTCAAGAATCACACTCTAGTCTGCAAAACACACACGAGAACGACAAGAATTCCGTTCGGACCTTATACTGGTCGTGACCATGAGGTGAGAGGTCGTTGTCACAACCTAATTGGTGATTGGGTGAATGAAAAACTCAAATTCTGAAGTCCAGGGATGTTTGAAACCCTTTTATAGTATTTTTAGAACTCTCAATGTTAGTTTTCCCTTTCATGAAACCAATGAAAAGCTTATAATTAAGGTTAAAGAGAAACAAAAAAGAAAATCCTAATTTGAAAAATACGGAAATAGTCTTACAATAAAAAGAAGGATTTTCACATAAAAATCCGGGGTTTCACATTCCTCCCTCGTTCAAAGAAGAATTATTCATCAAAACTTTCCGAACCATCTCTAATGCCCCATACCATCTAATGATTCCATCTTAAGCACTCAACATTAAGATTTCTGCCATCACTAGTACTGCCTCTAGATCATGGATTAATAACCACCAATTAAGCATGCCCATTATGCATCAAAACCCTCACATTAATACCACGCTTGTTCCTATAAGGCCTCTAAACAAAACTTGCCACGTAGCTCCACAACTTGCTTCAATTCTTGGGTTTCATATTAACACCACTCACATTTTTATTGAGAAAGTGTATCATTTGTGGAGTGATTATTACGGAAAAATAACAGAAAATAAATAATTCGAAAAGAAAATTCGTTTTATTAAAAAGATCTAACTAAATAACTATCACCGTACTGATCTGACTCGAACAAAGACAAATAAAAGTACAATGCATAAAATAAAGGACTAGCGATCAAACCGATGTGAGTAGTTATTCTTTTCTTAAGACAAATTGCTCCGATATGGTGCCCATGGTAGTAGCAACTGTCTTCAAAGATACAACGGCTTCACGTCTCGGATTTAGAGGCACTTCAAAAATCCGAGGTCCGGCGAACTTACAGAGTGCTCCAACTTCTCTTCGACTCAAGAACTAGATCTATATGAGAGACTTTTTGTAGTGGAAGACACAAGAGAAAATTCGATCATTTAAACTTCATCCATAAGGTTATTTATATAGTAGAGAGGAGAAGCCAATGCACGAATCTGATTGGTTGGATTACACGGTCGGCCGACTTTCCCCCCAAAAAAAGGCAACTAGCGTGTTGACTTGCTTGGCCGACCTACTCATCAACTCTAATTGGTCCGATGACATGTTGTCTGAATTCTGATTGGTTGAATGACTCAATTACACGAATTTTTGAATTCTGATTGGGCGATTACTCAATCACGTGCCACGTGTTAAAATTTAATTTTTGATTAATTTCATAAAGAAGTTTTGTCCAAATAATTAATAGCCACACCAGAACCGAACCAAATTGGGCCGAGCTTGGGCACGAGCCGGACAGATAGCAGCTGCACGCGCGCAAGTGGAATTAAATACGGAGCTCATGTCTCCCATATTTCCAATGTGGGAGAGTTTGAGTTGATCACACCTTCAACTCCTCTCCAACACATGTTTTACACAAACTTTACGCATTAATTTTTCATTCACCCGATCTCCGAATCGAGTGATTCAAAAGCCAAACATCATCTACTCTATGAGTAGTATTTTTAGATGTAAAGCTTTCGGTGAATCACATCGGAGCGTATCCGAAATTTACGCTAAAGTTGACTGTTTCAACACATTTGTCATGCTCTCATTTCATGGGTTTTGCCTAACCTACCAGGAAATATCGACGCAAAGGTGATAAACTTAATCGCGTAAACATGAACAAACTTGGTTACACTTCTATTAATGGTGGTGTTACTAAACTCTAGTGTACATGCACACTACTATTCAAACATAATTATTTTACGCTTTGACCACTTTTTACCTCACAATCCTAGAACTGCCAAACTCTGCTCCATCTTACTTGCTACGTAGACCTTTCTAATGCCGACTTCACTAGTTTGTCTTCTAATGACTATAAACTCCAACATTTTCAATTACAACACCCTAATGACTAGCCTTTTAGGTACACTAGGACACGTCATTTATTCACTAACACTTTATGGTAAACCATATGGTCTCACAACCCTAGACTTATCTCACAACCCGATTTCACAATACACAATACAATTACAACATTGATATCTCACAACCCGATTTCACTCCACATAATGGTATAAGGCATTATTGTGCCACTTTGTAGCTTTCCATATCTGCAATATTTATGTTTTAGCGCCCTACATCATACCATATGATGAAGAAATTCAAGTCCTAGTGCTAAGAACTTGAAGAACAAAGAAGAAGAAATTCAAAATACTAAAGAAGCTAGAGGGAAAAGTAAGCATAAAGAGTTAGTAGAATTTCATTAATTTCAAAAAATTGAGTTTACAGCTGTTTCCTACACCTATTTATAGCTCTAATCATCAACTAATTACAGAGCAAATCCGTTATAACTAACTTAATCACGGTAAGAACCTTCAACCGGTTTTGGTTGAAGGTGTTCGATGAAATGTCTCTAAGGCATGGCTCACTGCATTGCTGCTGGCCTTGGCCCAGCTCCATGCCATTGCTTGCTGGCCTTGTGCTTGGCTCCATGCCATGCATTCATTTCACATGAGCTGGCAGCAACAAATTCATAACTCTATTTATCATATAGTTTGTTAAAAGATGAAATGAAAACAATCAGATTTCACTCTTCATTATCAAGGGTGCTTCCCACATATATATATATATATATATATTCATTCGGAGATGAATAAAAAATTATTGAAATGGATTAAAATATCAAAGTTGACACATTACGTTACTGTTGATCAAAATAGAATTTGATGAGACTGATCTCATATATATTGATGGCATGGCAGATATGAAATCTCTATCAAGTATCGCGAGTATGAGAAAAATGCATGAAGAAGACATGTATAGATGCATAAAAATACTCTGTGGCTCACGGTATGATGGTTGTGAGGATAATGGATGTGGAGATTGTGACAAGCCACTTGGAGGTTGCTTGCCAGGACCGATTGTGATTCCTCCCACCGACTCTGAGGATTCCGGTTAGCTGCTATTACCTCGATCAGCTTGTTCCAATGATGATTACAAAATGCATATCTATATATATATATTTATATATATATATATATATATATATATCCACTCTTGATATGTTTGACAAAATGATGTTTCCTACTTATATTATATGTTATGCTGTATTTCATGACGATATGTGATGGGTCGCAATATATTATACTTATTAAAGAATTGATCATTAATACAATTAAGGTATTGTAACATAAATTTGTTTCTTTCGCTCAAACAAAAGTGTCAAGTATTTCAAATATATATCACTACAACAAGAAAAATAGGGTTAAGGCGTCTAAAAACGTCACAACATAGGGTTAGCTGTTCAAAAAGGAAAATAATGGTTAAGGGCGTCTAAACAACGTCTCCAAAGATTAGATATTGAAGCGTTTTAGATATGTTGTGACGTGTTTTTTTGTTACCTCTTGTATTTATGTCGCTATAGCTAAGACATTGTTTTGCAACTTTAAAAGGCATCCAATGAATTAACTATTTCTTCAACTACATTGCATGAGTCTGGACATTCAATACAACACGTACACTTTATAAGGTTGCTCTAATAAAAACAAAAAATTCTATTAAACCGACACAAAAGGAGCAAGATCGAAATTATTAATTGGATATTTTTCCCACTTTGTTAATAGGCTTTGTCACACTTTTTTGGGAGTGGTGAAAATATGTTTTTATGAAGATATGAAGTCGTTCCACAAAGAAAATCGGATCTAGTGTACATAAATATTACACAAAGAAAATCGGAAACTCCATCGTGATAGCAGTAGCAGTATTCTTTTGTTATTACTCTCAGTTTTTACTTTCTGTGTAGTATTATTGTCAATTAGTATCATAGTAGTTTATTATTATGTATTATTTGTTGTGGTGTAGTAGTGCCTTTCACGCCTGCTACTTGTTGCTACACTATCAAAACAAACAAAAGATGCAAGCAGATGCATTTGGTAAAAATAAAATATAAAAATAATAATTAAAAGATGGATGGTTTAATAAATATAAAATGTGTAGTCGTTTGATGTTATTGTGTTTAGCTTGAATTGTAGTATTGTTAATGAGTTTAAATAAGATTAAATAAACATGAACAAGCCCCGATTGAGTTTCTGATGCGTTTAGTTCCGGCACCGAATGTACTTTCAAAGGGAGTTGAAGTTCGGGACCGTCAGAAGGGCATGAAAGGGCTTGTCTGTGTAATTTCTAGGCATTGTCTGTGTCTAGAGGTCTAGGAAAGAGAGTCGAGTTTGCGAGGGAGCTTACTTGAAAACACTTAGGTGGATAGTTAATAAGCATTAATAAATACATACTTGTGTAACTAAGATTAAACATCATGTCATCTTTGGTAAGGCACAAGTCTATATCGCAATGTGTAGGCCTTCGGATAAAACGAGTAAACTTGCTTGCCTTTCTAGAGGCACCAGGAGTAGAGGGTACTCGTTGTGGATAACTTTGCTGGCCATTAGAGGGCACCAGGTAAAGAGGGACTTCACCGAACGCGTATACTATCGGGACTAACCCGTGGCTATTGGTGAGACACACCAATAGGTTGCACCCAGATGTCTCGTGGTGGGCAGCACCATGCGTAGTGTCATTGAATGCTGATGTAACACAGATAAGCTAGGATAGAAACGTATAGTCATGAAGTATCGATGGACATGGAATGAACCTTAGATTGAGTCGGTATCATAAAGATAATTATTATAATAAAACTTGTTAAAGAGCCTAATTAAATTGTAGCTTCTACCTCTTATTGAGTACTTTGTACTTACCCCAAATGCATTGTTTTTCCATGTGTTTAGGGGAGAGAAGATGAACAGGTTGGACAGGATTTCGAGGAAGACTTTGATGACGACGTTTGAGGACGCCGGAGTTGAAGCGTTTATTTATACTGTTTTATTTTATTTACATTAGATACGTTGTTCTTTGGGAACGTTGTATTTTCTTTTAGTTTTGTTTGGAGGTTATCGTACGTTTAAGATTTCGTTTGGTTTTCCAATGTAATAAATGTCACATTCTTTCTTTAGTATGTTGATTTCTATTCTTAGTAGCATTTTGTGAGGTTTTGCAGAGTCTTTTAAGCTTCCGTTTGCTTTTACTCGATACGACGTAGTAGAGGCTTACGTGTAATATTAGATTTATTTAATATTATACGTGCCGAGCATTTCGTTTCCGGATAAGGACTCGGTATCCGGGAGCGGGGCGTTACAGTTGGTATCAGAGAGAAGCGTCTTTTAGGATCCCTTTCTTCTAAGATAAGATTTCGTTAGACCTTGTTGAACCTTTCTGATCTCTCTTGATCTTGGTGGTAAATCCTCGTAAGACTAATTATCTTAAACCGTGGTTAAGTTGCACTAGGACCAAGTGAAGAGTCTCCTTAAGTGAAGGTTAGGTTGAGTGTTAAGTACATCTCTTACGTGTTTCCATCGAGTTCGTTCCTCTAGGATCCTTAATAGCATCCCTCTCTTCTTTGGAAACTTTCAGACTTCCCTCACATGTTCTTTCTCTTGGTGGATTTAATTTTTTTTTTCTACGTTTGGTCCTAATCACTACCTTTTGTAACTTGGTGTTATGCAAAACGAGTAAATGATTTTCTCTATGCCTTGTAATCTCATTTCTGAAATACCAAAAATTCTCTAAATTTTCAGCCACTTAGAAAGTTGTCTTATCCACAACTTCTCTCTTTACATCAACTCAGTTTTCCAATTGGATTGTTCATAAATTTCTTGACAAGGATGAGCACTCTGTTCAGAAAATTCTGCAGCGGTACTCTTATTTATCAATCTGTTTTGAATGAGCTAAACACCCCCAAACGACTTGAATTTTTGATATGTTGTAGAAAACTTTCTGCTCTGCAATTTCTGTTTTGAAGTCAAGTGCAAATTCTTTCTGGTTTGAGTACAATCTGCAACACAACATAGATTTTAAATTTCTGAAATTTTTGACAGCTTGCAGCAGTTGATGAAAATAATTATTTTAACCAACCTATGATTTTCCAAAAATGTTGGTTTTTGGGTAGCATATGTAAAACTTGTATACCTACAACTTTTCTTTTTACATCATGTTCAAAATCAGTTCGGTTTGTATTGTACAAATCAATTATTTCATGGCTTGTGTTTGCACCGAATTTTTCAAAACCATTTAAGTCCTTTGGTCAAGAAAGAGTAGATGCCTTTCTTTCACCCTAGAAGTTTGGTAGGTAGATAATAGGTTGTCATTCTAGGGCTCAACAAGAAGCGAGTCAGTTGGAACGAGTTGATAGGTTTCAGAATCAGGTACCTCACCTCAGTTTTAGTAAGAACAACCTCAAGGATCTCTTGGTTGTTACAACACCTTTGGATAGAGTAATCAAGGCTGCTAGAGTGTTACTACAAGTTGCTGGCTATGTTGGAATCTACCGTGGCAAAAGTTACAGTTTTGAATTCTACAAACCATAAAGCGATTCTTGGTATAGGTCGCCTATCCAAGAATTTTGTCTACTTGGATTATAGAGATAAGAAAGTATCTTCCGGTGAAGGACACACCAAGTAGAAGAGTGGATAGTGCAGTTTCAGTGACTCGAGTTGTGGTTGGTCAGCTTTGGGTTGAGTTTACGAGGTTTGTACGGTTTGAAATCGGTAGAGTGTGGTTCAATGGTTCGCAAGATCGGAATCGGTTGTTGCTGTCAGTGGGAAACAAGTGAAGCTTCGGTTTGGTTTGTGTTGAAGAGAGAGTGCTAAGAATGGGCAACGGTTTGAGCACGCTCGAGTTTAGAGGACGAAACTCCTTTTAAGGGGGGAGGAATGTAATATCCCGACTTTTCGGAAAATGGCAGACGTGTCTTTTTACGGAAAATGGAATATTATGATTTTCGGATTCAAGTATTCTAAGTGTATTTATATATATATGGCCGATATATATAGATAAATTTGGAGTTAAATCGGGTTTTAAGTAAAAAGGGTATTTAAGGAAAATAAGAGATTAGGTTAACTATTGGGATTTTCCTATTTAAGGAAGATAAACCCCATTAGTTTCCCCCAACCTTTTAAAACAGAAATTTTCCTCCTTGTTCTTGAGAAAAACGCGGCTGAGAGCGAAAGAAGAGCCAACGAGAGTTTCTGCGATATCTTACGGAGTTTTCAACCATTTTCGGATCCGCGAGAAGCGTTGGAATCGTCGTGAAAGGAGCGTCGTTTCAACACTCAAAGATCAGAGTTTTGTTAAGGTTTGTAATTCGACCTATCTGCTGTTCTTGGTTGAGTTTTGAAGATCAAAACTCGTATCTTTTGTGGTCTTGTGTTAATCGAAGCGTGTGATCGAATCTAACCCTTTTTGGAATTGATCATTGATTGAGGTCAAGTTAAATTATTAACTCGATGCCTAACTAACACACTAGCAAGAGAACTAGGTTCAATCGTAGTATAGCTAGATAGAGTCGAGATCGATCCCACAGAGACTCGGCACAAACAAAACACAACTCTATTCTATCAGAACTAAATCGAAAGGGCGGTCTACGACCAACTAAACGCAGTAAATAAAATAGTGACAACCACAAGACACAGAATACCACAAAGACAAACTAAAAACTACTAAACAAGGACAAATTATTGATATTATCTTAACGAAGAATATTAAGAATATTGATTACGCTAGTAGCTAATGACTCCCCCATAGTGAACTAGATTGACAACGAGACAAAACAAACGTTAAAGATAAATTATTATGACTACGGGAGTCATCCCCTAAGGTAGATTTAGCTCCGATTAGGCCATCTAAATCATTGTGCCTCCATTACGTGACTTTGCCTTTTAATGCCTCCATCTCATATAACTTCTGACACAATTACGAAACTAGGGATGCCGGTATAAACCGTAACCTCATCTAAGCAACATTCCTAGGGTAAGGCGTACTTCTTAGATGCCGATTCAATCTAGATCCTAAGTAACAATCACTTTTTAGGTTTCTTGTTAAATTATGATGTCAAATAATTAAGTTGATCAGGTTTAATTACTCGTTTTAATTCCAAATCAGAGAATCTGACGTAGTCGAAGCCGGTCATAATTCTTCCCTAAGCTTCACCACACTCGGTCGACCGAATAACATGACTCGGTTGACCGAGTGACATGTCTCGGCTGACCGAATGAAGGTATGCGTAGGTACAAATTATGATCACTTCTTAACGTTTCTAATCTAAACACATGGGTTCGTAATTAGTCTACATCGCGAAATCAATACAAGAAAATTACTCCATAATAAAATAAATCAGATCTACGAATAAAGATTGCATAATTGAAAAGTCATACCCTCGAAGATGAGAATGACTCCCACTCTTTAATGCGCTCCCTAACCGGAGAATCCGATGAATCCACAGAGAACAAACATAAAGAAACGAAAACTAAAACTAAAAAACTCAAATTGTATAAATTGTCTTGTGTTGTAATGGTGTGTTTTCTCAATTTAAGTATTCTTTGCTTATATAGAGGATTCTGCCGACATAGGATGGTTCTAGAAGATGCACACGCGTTTTAGGTCTGAAGCGAATTTCGGGTGACCGAACCACATGCCTCGGTCGACCGAATGAAGTGGCTCGGTCGACCGAGCCTCTTTTTTTTTGCATATGTTAAATGCGTTTCTTGTCTAACTTGTTCCCCACTGCATTCTTTCGTGCTGATCTGATTTCTCTGACTTATCCCTTGATTAATGTTCCGATTTTCTTCCTTATTATCTTGAGATTTTCGGATTGAATGACATTTATCCTCCGATTTATCATGATCTACAAAATCAGCATTTATTGCACAATCAATTGGTCTTTAATAATAAAAACAGCTAAATACCAAAAATCATATTAATAATCACTTAACATTAAATAATAAATATTAACAAGTGATTTAATATGAAATATATATAATTAACTCCGATTTAAGGTTAGAATTAATGACATAAATAGGTATATTTTAGCCGTCATCAAAATTCCCCCCACTTAAACTTTGCTTCGTCCCGAACAAAGCATCAATAAGTCATTCCCCAAGACAACATTTTCCTTGGTCATCTCATACTTACACAAGAAACTCGAGTCAACTCATACCAGTCATGCTCATAAGATAAGCATTATTCACTACTCGTTATGAATCGAAGTGATTGTGTGCATGTGCATTGGTTTTATATAAATTTAGCAAGATTAGAGTTTATGCAGACTTCATATCAAAATTCACCAACATCAGCATTCATACTTCTTTTGCCTCGCAATGGTTAAAGCACTAGAACAATAAGCAAGAGCGTATCTATAGGGATTTTGGACTTGGAGACCGAGTACTACTCAATGCCTCTAAAAACTTGAAGAGAACTTTTTTCGATTATCCCCCCTATCTTAGATCATGCATAGTATCGAATATTACCACAAGCGCGGGGATACTTTGGTAATGTTACTACAAGCCCAGTGTTTTAACGCATTGTCAAAACACAGGTACGTCTCGAGCTTATTACTCCGCTTTGATGGCTAGAAGATCAGAATACGTCAGTCGATAAATAACGACACTAGATAAGCATAACCAATCATCTATGCAATGTACACACACCTCTTTGTATAATTCATGTGGTATTAAGCGATTCATATGTTGAGTTGTTGAACAATACCTAACTACTTGCAATTGTTGGCATGAATATCCTTAAGTTTACTAACAATTTATCGCACAAGTATAATATGACCACGTACTTACGCAACTTGGTTCCTTTCCTATCAATTCTAAGTATAAGAACTTCATAAGTTTAAGGGTACGAGTTAAACAACTTGGCATTTATCCATGAAATTTTTTAAATTTGGCTCAACATATAGCTAAGTCCCTGCCCCCCCACTTAAACATGGCATTGTCCTCAATGACAAAAATAAATGAGAGTTTAAGAAGAGAGACTTAGCTCTGGAAACGGCTCCCAAGTAAAGGACAATATCGGAGTAAACATCAGCACGTCGTGGAGAGACATACACATCCTGTATAAGCAAACAAGCTCCACGAAATCGTCAAATACCATGTCTATGGTAGTTATAAAATAATGTGGCAGTAATTAGATATAAATATCTAAAAACAGTTTAAGCCACTTTACTTTATACTGCCATGGACAATACCAAAAGGGATTTAAACCTAATTGAAAACTCACATGACGGCTATCAAGGAAAAAACCTCGTTTATTCCGAACTTAGACTCGGAGCATGGCGAGATGAAAAAAACCGTGATAGGCGCATGCTACTTTATTATTAACAAATAAAAACGAAAAATATAGTTATAAGGAAATAGTTCTAAATTTATAGTCGCTAGCTCGACTCAGTTCAAGATGGTTTATTCATAGATAGGGTCTTCGAGGTACAAAACCTCCTCTCAAAGACCAGCGGAAGCCCTTGGTAATGCTTCACACGATGTCCATTGACCACAAACCTGGACTCGTCTTTGAAATTGAATAGCTCCACCGCTCCAGAAGGAAAGACTTGTTGTACTCGAAATGTGCCATACCATCTTGATTTTAACTTGCCCGGGAAGAGTCTTAAGCGCGAGTTGTACAAGAGAACCAGATCACCCTTTTGAAAAGTCCTCTCCAGGATATTTTTGTCATGGAACTTTTTCGTGCGCTCCTTGAAAATCCTGGCATTCTCGTATGCCTCTAAACGAAACTCCTCCAGGCGAGTTAATTCTAACATCCTCTTCTCACCGGCCAACGTCTCATCAAAATTTAGCATCCTTGTTACCCACATGGCCCGGTGCTCAAGTTCCACAGGAAGATGACATGCTTCTCCAAAAACAATCCTATACGGTGACATTCCAATCGAGGTTTTATATGCAGTCCTATAAGCCCATAAAGCATCGTCTAAACGTAACGACCAATCCTTCCTAGTCGTATTGTGATGCTTTTTCCAGATACGCTTTATCTCTCGATTGGTGACTTCTACTTGTCCACTAGTCTGGGGGTGATATGCGGTTGCTAGCTTATGTCGAACCCCATACTTAATCATCAGCCTTTCAAAAGGTTTATTGCAAAAATGACTACCATTGTCGCTTATAATTGCCCTAGGCATCCCAAACCTTGTAAAAATATTCTTTTTCAAGAACCTAACTACAACCTTAGCATCGTTAGTAGGGGAAGCAATGGCCTCAACCCATTTGGATACATAATCAACAGCAACTAAGATGTATCGGTTAGATAGTGATGAAGTAAAGGGTCCAACGAAATCTATTCCCCAAACGTCAAAGAGTTCTACTTCTAAGATGCTCTTAAGTGGCATCTCATTCCTCCGTGAAATATTTCCTGTCATTTGACAAGCATGACATGCTCGTGCATATTGGTGTGCATCCTTAAACAATGTCGGCCAATAAAAACCGCATTGGAGGACCTTGGCCGCAGTTTTTTCTCCCCCGTAGTGTCCTCCAACTTCATAAGAATGACAATGCTTCAGGATATCATTATACTCTTCCTCGGGCACACACCTTCGAAAAATATTATCAGATCCTAGCTTAAACAAATAAGGCTCATCCCAATAATAGTGTTTAAGATCTTTAAAGAATTTTTTCCTTTCTTGGACCGTGAGATTCGGTGGTAGGTACTTTGCGGATAGATAATTAACGAACAAACTAAACCATGGTTGTTTCTTCTCCTTCACAACCTCTATTCATGAAGAAACAGCAACACAATCACCATATCTCCCGATGGTGGTGATGGAGAAGAGTTGTTCATCAAGAAAAGATTCTCCTATCTCAGGTAATTCCTCTCCATCCTCTAATTGTAAGCGCGACAGATGATCGGCCACCACATTCTCACTTCCTTTCTTATCTCGGATTTCTACGTCAAATTCTTGCAACAGTAGAATCCATCTCAACAATCTAGGCTTTGAATCTTTCTTTGCTAGGAGATACTTAAGAGCTGCATGGTCAGTCCACACAGTGACTTTAGATCCCACTAAATACGATCTAAACTTGTCAAAAGCAAAGATAACGGCCAAAAGCTCCTTCTCCGTTGTGGCGTAATTTCTTTGGGCAGCATTCAAAGTCCGGCTTGCATAATAAATAGGCCTGAAGATCTTATCTTTTCTTTGACCCAAAGCGGCGCCAACAGCAGTATCACTTGCATCACACATCAGTTCAAACGGAAGATCCCAATCTGGTGCGACCAGAACGGGTGCAGTAATCAACCAACTTTTTATTTCGTTGAAAGCTTTTATGCACTCATTAGAAAACACAAATGGCACATCCTTGGCCAATAATTCGGTAAGAGGTCTAGAGATTAAGGAAAAGTCCTTGATAAACCTGCGATAAAATCCGGCATGGCCTAAAAAACCTCGCAAAGTTTTAAGATTGGTAAGTGGAGGTAATTTCTCGATCACCTCAACTTTGGCTCTATCCACCTCTATTCCGTTCTTTGATATGCGGTGGCCTAGTATTATACCTTCCGTAACCATCAAATGACACTTCTCCCAGTTAAGCACAAGATTCGTCTCCTCACATCTCTTCAACACTCGTGCTAGATGTGTGAGACATGAATCGAAATCGTCTCCAAATACGGAGAAATCATCCATAAAGATTTCCAAGAAATCTTCCACCATATCCGCAAATAATGACATCATACATCGTTGAAATGTCGCGGGGGCGTTACACAATCCAAATGGCATTCGATTATACGCAAATGTCCCATATGGGCATGTAAATGTCGTTTTCTCACGATCTTCGGGCGAGATGTGGATTTGATAGTATCCCGAATACCCGTCAAGAAAACAATATAAAGCATGCCCGCTCAGTCTCTCGTGCATTTGATCGATGAAGGGAAGAGGAAAGTGGTCCTTACGAGTCGCATCATTTAGTTTCCTAAAGTCTATGCATACTCGATGGCCGGTGATGAGCCTCACAGGAATTAACTCATTCAACTCATTGGCTTGCACCGTCAATCCTCCCTTCTTGGGAACTACGTGGATAGGGCTTACCCATTCGCAATCAGCAATTGGAAATATAATTCCCATTTCTAGCATTTTTATAACCTCATCCCTAACCACTTCCTTTAATTGTGGGGTTAGACGCCTCTGAGGTTGTGCAACCGCTTTCTTTCCAGGGACCATGGAGATTTTATGCATACATACGCTAGGACTAATGCCCTTAACGTCAGCTATGGTCCATCCAAATGCTCCGCGGTACTCTCTTAAAACTCTCATTAGTTTTTCCTCTTGTAGATCGTCAAGGAAGAAGATATAATTAGTGGCAAAGTCTCATCTTGAAGAAATACATACTTCAAATTTGCAGGAAGAGGTTTTAAAGTCAAATTAGTGGGAGGTTCTTCCAAAGAGGTCTTCAACTTTTTACCAGTGAGTTTAAGTTCGAAGTACTTATGCCACGTCGGTCTATGATAGAATCTTTCAATCTCCGCAGCACTTACTTCCTCTACAGGCCTAGGGGTTCCTCTACTACATCCTGGCCATATCATCTTCTCCTCCTCACTACTCACGTACTTGACTTCATCTTCTTCTTCCAAGACAGCATCCAAGAAATCCTTGATACTTTCATGTTGTTGAAATTCTTGAACGATCCTATCAATGGAATCCAACATGAAACATGCATCCTCTCCATCATCAGGTTGATTCATAGTGTCGAAGACATTGAATGCAACTCTCTCTTCGTTCACTCTTAATACTAACTCGCCTTTGTAAACATCAATTAGCGTTCTACTAGTGGCCATGAAAGGTCTCCCTAATATCAAGGGCACTTCGTAGTTAGCTTCCATATCTAATACCACAAAGTCGACAGGGAATACAAACTTTTCAACTCTTACTAGCACATCCTCAACCACTCCACAAGGTTCTTTGACAGAACGGTCAGCTAATTGCAGTGTGATTGAGGTCTTCTTAAGATCTTTCATGCCTAGTTTCCGAAAAATAGATAGTGGCATCAGATTCATGCTTGCTCCTAGATCACATAAAGCTTTGTTTAGACATACGTTACCTGTGGTGCAGGGAATGAGAAAGCTTCCCGGATCTTTGCATTTTGGGGGTAACTTATGTTGAAGAATGGCCGAGCACTCCTCATTAAGGCATATGGTCTCTAAATCTAGAAGTTTCCTTTTAGTTGAGACGGCGTCTTTTAAAAACTTAGTGTACTCAGGCATTTCAGCTAGTGCTTCAACTAGGGGTATATTGATTTGTAACTTACTGAATATATCCATGAACTTCTTATACCTCTTATTATCAAACTTAGGCTTCGGCTTTGGTGGAGGATAAGGTAGAGTTGAAGGATCGACATCAGTGAAAATTGGATACTTGTTATTGTAAAGTTCAACTCTAGGGCCAGCAGGTTCTTTATAAGTTCTTTGCTCAGGCAAAGTTTCCGAAGTATTAGTCTCATTGCTTGGCTCACCATCCTTATTCTTTGTGACTTTCTATTTCTCTTGTAGTGATGGTGGAGTTACTTCTTTTCCACTTCTTGTCATGATCGCATTCAAATCCTTAGGGTTCTTCTCAGTGTTGCTTGGCAACCCTCCAGGAGGTCTAGTTGAGACTTGCTCAGCTAGTTGTCCTATCTGGTGCGTGAGATTTTGGACTAGAGCTTCTTGATTGGTCACATTAGTATCAGTCTTCTGACAATATTGGCTAAAATTAGTGGCTAAATCAGCCATAGATTTTGAAAGTTGTCCCATATTGTCAGTAACGACATTACTCAGTTTTTCTATCGCAGCTTCCCAACCAAAAGTTTTAGTTTGCTGTGGTACATAAGTGGTAGGCGGTTTAGGCCTTTCTCCTGCATTAAGGTCACTATATCGGAATCCAGGATGGTTATGATTAGGCTTATATCCTCCCCCGATATAATTGGCTTCTTCAGTACCAGCATTCTCACTTTGAGGTGTTACCTCGATTCCAGCCCATTTCTCTACTTTTGCCATCCTCTCTTGCATTCCATCTACCTTATTGTTGATAACAGAAAGTTGTTCTAAGATTCTGGTAGATGCACTATCCTCAAATATGTCAGCGGCCATCTTCACAGTAGCTATGTCATTGCCTCCGTATTGACTATTCATCGCTATTTGCTCCATTTTTCCTTGTGCCTCCTCAGGAGATAAAAGAACAAACTTTCCATTGCTAGAGACGTCTACTCTAATTTTCTCAGTCTCTCTCAACCCATGGTAAAAAGTTTGCATTAAAAGCCAAAGAGAGATATCATGATGAGGACACTTCCTCATAGCTTCCTTAAAACGCTCCCAAGCTTGATCAAAACTCTCCCCAGGTTGTTGCTTAAATCCTAGGATGTCTTGGCGTAACTTAAAGGTTTTTCCCAAGGGAAAATACTTATTCATGAATTTTTGCAACAATTGTTCCCAAGTAGTGATAGATCCAGCCTCTAAAGAGAGAAGCCATTGCTTAGCTTTATCTTTCGAAGTGAAAGGGAAAAGCTTAAGACGAATGTTCCCCTCCGGGATTAATTCTGGTTTCACAGTGCTAACGATTTCCAAGAAATTTGTCACATGAACACCAGGATCCTCGTTCTGGACTCCATGAAAAGTGGAATAGTTGGTCACCATTTGAATTACATTAGGCCTAGGGTGATAGACTTCCGCAGCATCTTGCGGTGCTACGATAGCGGGAATGAATTGCTCAATAGTGGGCGTTGCATAACTTTGCAAAGTGCGCCTGGCTCCTTGAGCTAGGGCTTGGTTTCCATTATTAGCATTAAGATTGTTCGCATTATTAACATTATTGGCATTATTAACAACTTCAGGATTAAGTACCTGGTTCGGATTGACCGGAATGCCTTCCATTTCTGTTTCAGATTCAGAATGCTCAGAATGATTGGTTGTATGCCCTTCTTCCAATTCGTGCTCGCTTTCCTCAAGATTTGGATCCTCTTCTCCTTGCTTAGCTAGTTCTTTAGCTAACTTCCTATTTCTTCTTGCAAATTTCTCTATTTCAGGATTATATGGCTCAAGCGGTTCCTTTGATTTCCGAGTAGCGTACTATAAAATAACAAAAACAATAAAACAGTAAAAACTTAAAGGCTAAGCCTTTAACTAGACTAAATAATAAAAACATAAATAAAACAGAAGCAGAATACCGTAAAACTAATACCGAATAAAAACAAAAAAAAAAACTCTCGGTCGACCGAGAACTGTGGTTCGGTCGACCGAACTCTTTCTACTCTTTTTTATTTTATTTTTTATGACGGCACTGTTTAATATACAGACTCTTATTCACAGAATGTCCACGAATCAAGTCCTAACAAAATAAGCTGTATTTTAATTTAATGACTCGAGTCCCCGGTAACGGCGCCAAAAACTTGATTGAGGTCAAGTTAAATTATTAACTCGATGCCTAACTAACACACTAGCAAGAGAACTAGGTTCAATCGTAGTATAGCTAGATAGAGTCGAGGTCGATCCCACAGAGACTCGGCACAAACAAAACACAACTCTATTCTATCAGAACTAAATCGAAAGGGCGGTCTACGACCAACTAAACGCAGTAAATAAAATAGTGACAACCACAAGACACAGAATACCACAAAGACAAACTAAAAACTACTAATCAAGGACAAAATTATTGATATTATCTTAACGAAGAATATTAAGAATATTGATTACGCTAGTAGCTAATGACTCCCCCATAGTGAACTAGATTGACAACGAGACAAAACAAACGTTAAAGATCAATTATTATGACTACGGGAGTCATCCCCTAAGGTAGATTTAGCTCCGATTAGGCCATCTAAATCATTGTGCCTCCATTACGTGACTTTGCCTTTTAATGCCTCCATCTCATATAACCCGACACAATTACGAAACTAGGGATGCCGGTATAAACCGTAACCTCATCTAAGCAACATTCCTAGGGTAAGGCGTACTTCTTAGATGCCGATTCAATCTAGATCCTAAGTAACAATCACTTTTTAGGTTTCTTGTTAAATTATGATGTCAAATAATTAAGTTGATCAGGTTTAATTACTCGTTTTAATTCCAAATCAGAGAATCTGACGTAGTCGAAGCCGGTCATAATTCTTCCCTAAGCTTCACCACACTCGGTCGACCGAATAACATGACTCGGTTGACCGAGTGACATGTCTCGGCTGACCGAATGAAGGTCTGCGTAGGTACAAATTATGATCACTTCTTAACGTTTTTAATCTAAACACATGGGTTCGTAATTAGTCTACTTCGCGAAATCAATACAAGAAAATTACTCCATGATAAAATAAATCAGATCTACGAATAAAGATTGCATAATTGAAAAGTCATACCCTCGAAGATGAGAATGACTCCCACTCTTTAATGCGCTCCCTAACCGGAGAATCCGATGAATCCACGGTGAACAAACATAAAGAAACGAAAACTAAAACTAAAAAACTCAAATTGTATAAATTGTCTTGTGTTGTAATGGTGTGTTTTCTCAATTTCGTAGCTGCTGCTTATATAGAGGATTCTGCCGACATAGGATGGTTCTAGAAGATATGCACGCGTTTTAGGTCTGAGCAGCTTCGGGTGACCGAACCACATGCCTCGGTCGACCGAATGAAGTGGCTCGGTCGACCGAGCCTCTTTTTTTTGCATATGTTAAATGCGTTTCTTGTCTAACTTGTTCCCCACTGCATTCTTTCGTGCTGGTCTGATTTCTCTGACTTATCCCTTGATTAATGCAACGATTTTCTTCCTTATTATCTTGATATTTTCGGATTGAATGACATTTATCCTCCGATTTATCATGATCTACAAAATCAGCATTTATTGCACAATCAATTGGTCTTTAATAATAAAAACAGCTAAATACCAAAAATCATATTAATAATCACTTAACATTAAATAATAAATATTAACAAGTGATTTAATATGAAATATATATAATTAACTCCGATTTAAGGTTAGAATTGATGACATAAATAGGTATATTTTAGCCGTCATCAATCATATAGTTTATCTGTAAGAAAAGATCCGGTTTTGCTGGTTTTTCTGAGAGTTGAAGGTTGGAATAGCCTGCTAAAGGTAAGAGGCTCTTCCTACAAATTAATTATGATTTAGAGAGGTTAGACCGTGTTTTTGATTCGTTTTGTAAGAGGGGCCTCCTAATGGCAATTTTACCAGGAGTAAAGAATGGCACCACCAAAGAACACCGGAAAAAAGACTCAGGCTCAAGATTCATTGATCCAGGAGACTGACCCAACTACAACTGCCGCTGGCCAAACGGGTGGTGGAGATAAAGATCCAAATGCAGCCACCAGTCAACACCAACCTCAAGAAGAAGAAGTGCTCCCTGATCTGGTTCATCAAGCTCTGTTAGAAGCCTTAAGGAACATGGACATGCCCGCATTAAAAAACGTACTTGGTTTAGCACACAAAGGACGAGAAGATGGTCAACCAGAAGATAACACACCAAAAACCATCCCACCGCACAAAGACGACAAACATGACACCATGTCCTCTACCTCCAACGTGTGGAGAAGGCAAGTTAACACCCAGGCCCAGGAGGCTGCCCAAGCAGAGCTCAATAGGATACTAGGTCGGAAGTGGGACGGACTGTCATTCGAGTCGCCGTTCTCAGAACGATATTAAACTATCTACGGCTAGAAAATTTTAAAGTGCCCAAATTAGAATCCTACGATGGCACTAAAGACCAACAAGATCATCTCTTCCAGTATTTGACGCACATGAACCTTGACTGTGTACCGGAAGAGACGAAGTGTAAAGCCTTTCCAGCACTACTCACGGGCAGGGCCCGTGAGTGGTTCAAGAAATTACCCCTGCACTTTATATCTAATTTTCAAAACACTGGCTAAGAAGTTCTTGCAGGACTTTGTCACGGCCAAGCCATTCTAAAGGAACTCTACATACATCCTCACTATCAAGCAGAGGAGGGAGGAAATTGTGCTACAGTATCTGAAGAGATTTAATGAAGAGTCCAGGCAGATCCGGAACGCGGATGAGCACCTTCTGATCACCAATTTCATGGCAGGACTATGAGAAGGTCTGTTATATGCCAAGTTAAATAGCAGACTTCCTAGATCTATAGAAGAGTGCATGGAATAGGCCTATAAGCATTGTCAAAGAGAAGAGGCTAATAGGCTGAAGAGAGATTCAGAAAAGTGTGACTCCAAGAAAGAAAAGGCAGATGACAGATCTAACAGGAAACATAAGTTGGTTTGGGACCGAGTAACAGCAACCGTGTCAGATCAGCTGGGAAAGAAAGGCGCTCTGCAAGAAAGGGATTTCATCCCTTTAAATAGGTCACGTGAGCAAGTTCTCGGAATAATGGAAAGAAAAGGCATCGCACGAGTTCCCTCCTCTGAGGGGTCATCACGAAAAAAGAGATCAAACCAAGTATTGAGAATACCATAAAGACATTGGACATGATTTCGAACAGTGCCGATATATGCAAAGAGACATTGACGCAGCTGTTATGGAGGGAAAGCTGGATGATGTCATTGACCGATCTCAGAACTCAGAACCTCAGGGGTGAAGAAAGTTTAAGAGAAGGGGCTAACAAAGATCAAGATCGTCTAGATGAGCTACGACGCAGGAGGCATCCGTCTCCTGACCCTGAGGGGCGGATGGATAATCGACCTATCAACACGATCCACATGATCTCAGAAGGCCCGAACAACAACGCCCAACTTAAGACAAGATCAGTGGCATGTCTGCTGCCCCATCTGACTCCAGTAAAAGGCAAAGGCTCTCCGGAGAGGTAACTTACGGTCCTGGGGACTCCCTACCATTGGTGACTAATTATGAAGGATTAGTTGTCGAAGTTATAATAAATAAACACATAGTGAAGCGTGTCTGTGTCAATACAAGAAGTGCGGCCAATGTACTCTACTACAACGTCTTCCAATCCATGAAGTTAAATGACCCTGAGCTGACACCTATATCAGCTTTGTTGTTTGGATTTGCTGGACAGCTAGTTCATCCAGTGGGCATGATCAGATTGCCAACCACCTTCAGACGAGAACCAAGGGGCAGGACCCTTATGGTCAATTATGTGGTCGTAAAGGCACCATCAGCCTATAATGTCATCATGAGAAGACCCGCATTGATCGACCTCCGAGCTGTGATCTCCCCAGCTCATATAAGCATGAAATCAAAGGTGACGTGGAGACAGCCAGGAGTTGCTACACAGCCACCGTTAACTAGAAAAATGATGGTACAACAAGTCTTAGTAGATGAACTGCTGCCAGAGGATGAGGAAAGTTGGTCCTCGGAGGACAGAGTTGAAGCGGTTAGTTTATGGGAAGAGCGGAAAGATTTAACTATAAATATTGGGTCGTGGATCCCAGAACAGCATAAAGAAGCCCTTGTTAAAGTGCTGAAAGAGTTCAAAGATGTTTTTGTATGGAATACTGAGGACATGTCAGGCCTGTCTCCCGAGCTGTCAATACACAAACTCAATGTTGATCCGAACAAGAGGCTTGTTTGGCAAAAGAAAAGGCATTTTGCTAAGGAGCGAATGGAAGCAATAGAGAAAGAAGTGCAGAAGTTACTCCGGGCTAACTCATTAGTGAAGTAGTTTATCCAGAATGGCTAGCCAACCCAGTTCTGGTAAAGAAGCCGGATGGAAGTTGGCGAATATGCATGGATTTCACTGACTTGAATAAAGCTTGCCCAAAGGACTGTTAAACGCTCCCCAAGATTGACAGGTTAGTAGAATCAATTGTCAGTTTTGAAGTTTTTGCATTTTTAGATGCCTACAAAGGGTATCATCAGATCACAATAGACCCTGAGGGTGCGGAAAAAACTTCGTTCATAATGGAGTCAGGAACCTACTGTTACATTACTATGCAGTTTGTCCTTAAGAGTGCCGGAGCTACATATCAAAGAGTTGTAAATAAGATCTTTAGCAACCAGATCAGAAGATGTATGGAAGTATACATAGATGATCTCTTGATCAAGAGCAGGTCTCTTGAGCAATATTTGCTTAACGTGAGAGAGGTGTTCAGTGTGCTAAGGCAAACGCAAATGAAGCTCAACCCCAAGAAGTGCACGTTTGGGGTAAGTTCGGATAAGTTTCTGGGATATATGATCTCCAAAGAAAGGATTAAAGAAAATCTAGATAAGATTGATGCCTTGAGATCTATGCCACCTCTAAAGAGTATCAAGGAAGTGCAGCGATTAATAGGGTGTATGGCCGCCCTGAACAGATTCCTATCCTGGTCAGCGCAGCGTGCCTTGCCATTCTTTAATGTTCTAAGAAAGACAAGCCCGTTCTAGTGGAATGAGGATAGCCAAAAAGACTTTGATGATCTGAAATCCTACTTGGCCAGGATGCCAGCCTTGACTTCTCCTCAGGAAGGAGAAACCTTGTTAATATACTTAGCAGTTTGTGAAGAAGCAGTCAGTGCAGTCCTGGTCAGGGATCAAGACAATGTACAGAGGTCGATCTTCTATGTAAGTAAAACTCTTCACGGACCAGAAGTCAGATATACTAATACGGAGAAAGCTAGCATTAGCCCTGGTACATGGGTCCAGGAAGCTGAGGTCGTACTTTCAAGCACACACAATAACTGTGGTAACGGATCAGCCATTACGGCAGATATTAGCACAGCCAGACACATCGGGAAGTTTAGCAAAATGGGTAGTGGAGCTCATAGAATATGACATGGACTTCCAACCCTGAACTGCGGTCAAAGCTCAAGCTTTAGCAGACTTCTTGGCTGAGGGAATAGCAATAAATATCGTGAAAGAGCATCCGAAAGATGGACCCAAGTGTGCCTTACTTGAAAAATGGAATTCTGCCTATAGATAAATCATAGGCCCGAAGGTTGAAACTCTTGGTGAGTAGGTACTCGTTATTTAATGAGGTTCTTTATAGAAGATCTTTTATATCTCCTTGGCTCCGATATGCGTCCAAAGAGGAGGGAAGCTATCTCCTTCGAGAAATTCACGTAGGCATTTGTGGAAATCATCCCGGAGCTCAAACTTTAGCAAGAAGGTGTCGTCTGTTCCGGTATTATTGGCCAACCATGCAGAGTGACGCAAACGAGCTCGTCCTGAAGTGCAAATCATGTCAGGTGCATGAAAATTTATCTCATCAAGCCGCAGAGGCAATGGTCTCTATAATTTCTCCTTGGCCCATTGATCAATAGGGCGTAGATTGGGCCACTTCCCCGAGCTCCAGGTAATCTTAGATCCTAGTTGTTGCAGTTGACTATTTTACCAATAGGTTAGTTAGAGCATGGTGCACCAAGCTAGGCATCACGCAGCACTTCACATCTGTTGGCCACCCACAAGTGAACGGGCAAGTAGAAAAAACCAACATGCAGATCAAAATTGGCCTAAAAAGAGGCTAGAGGAAGAAGGAGAAAATTGGGTGGAGCACCTAACCAACATATTATAGGCATACAGGACTACGCCGAACTCATCTACGGCAGAAACACCTTTCTCCTTAGCCTATGGAAGCGAGGTAGTAATTCCAGTAAAAATCGGCCTTCTATCCCCAAGATCGGAGCTTTTTACAGAAGCAGATCAGGAAACTAAACTCGGACACTCCAATGATGAGTTGGAAGAAGCTAGAGATGTGGCCTTCATTAGGATGGCCAAGTACAAGCAAAGGATTGCTCAGTACTATAACTCCAAAGTCAAACACTCCTACTTCAAAGAAGGGGAACTAGTACTAAGGAAGAATGAAGTAAGCAGTCAGGGCCCTCATGGTAAGCTCGACCCGAACTAGGAAGGACCTTACAAATTTGTTAAGGTCCATGGAAAAGGAGCATACCAGCTAGCCGATGCAAGTGGCATGACCATACCTAGAAGCTGAAATGCCAATAATTTGCACGGTTTATGTTTAAATCAAGCCCCAGATTTACGTTATTTATTTCTTTTAGTATCAACTCTTCCAATATGATGTAATGACACATCAGAGTATTTTAATAAAATTTTATTTTCCAACACATTTATGCATGGTATATTTAGATTTGCCAAACAAATTCATTAGTCCATAAATTGGACCTCGAACTGAGCTCTGCAGGTCAGACTCAGAAAGTTTACAAAGGATAAACTCCTTA